>VWZI01008936.1:0-92300 GCA_013396835.1 Psilopogon haemacephalus | reverse complement strand
CATTTTTAGAAAAAATGAACTCCTGCTACAACCAGTCTTCTTGCTCATTAAGTAACTGTTGATTTCATAACTTAAGGCACTTAATAGGTCTTTCAGATACCTATTTAAGGTACATATGCTTAAATACTTCATGTAGTGAGATTCAGCTTTAGCTGGAGTCCTGAGACAAAATTGAAATTTTTCCTTCTCTCTGATTCCAGCTTGTTTTCAGTTAAAAGAACAAGTTTATTTTTCCTGTACTTTTTGCCAGTGGTGTATGTTGTAATTTTTTTATAGTTACCTTATGAAAAAACAACCTTGTCTAGGGCATTGTCATGTACATTATGTAGGAAATTTCATTATGGAAATACTTGTATGCTTTTAATTTCTATAATAGGCCTACTGTTCTATGAAAGTTACTAAGTATTGTATGGAACAGTCTAAAAGGTAATCACATGTGCATGTGTTTTGCATGGCTAACTTTTGTGTAGAAGCTTTCAGTTTTTCCCTTTAGTTTTTGAGGCCACTTCTCCATCCAAGTCCTATTTTAGCAATAAGTTCATACATTCAAAGATGAGAACTACGTAAGTGTTGGATAAATGGTTTAAAGTTTGGTGGATTTTCAGCTGTTTACTTTTTGAAGTGTTTTAATATGATGCAAACAATAATGCAGAGCTGTGGAGTAATACAAGTAAGATTTAACAGATATCTTTAGGAATTTGTAATTTAGTAGCAATCAGTAGTTCAACTTAACATGGGGAGAAACAACCCAAGGTGGGAATAGTGTTTTTTACAGGCAACATGAGCGGGTATTACCAGGATTACAAAAATTCCACATAGAATTTTTTTTTTTTTAAACTGTTTTGACATACAGTTTTCATGGATGATTTTATTTTCTCATAAACCTAATGGTATAAATGTAGTGATGAATCTGTAGGGAAATTTTGTGGGTTATCTGGGTGGAAATGCATAAGGACAGAATTCCAGCGTAGGGGCCTATGAAGTAGTTATCTCTCTTGGGATTTTTTTTTCCATGTAAAAAAAATTCCTTTGTATCTTTCCAGAGAGATGCATTTTCCCAGATATCTTGGCCTCACATATTTTCATGTGATTACATCTTTACAATGTCTTTTCCAGATTCTAACTGGAGCGGGACTGAGTTCACTGAATACTGATCACCACAGTTTGATGTCATTCTCTTTTATTAATTTAGATTCAAAGTAGAATAACTGATTCTTTGCATTGCCTATCTGATACTATGATGGTGAATATGCAGTTATAAAAGTATAGCTTTCTAGTGACAATTTCAGAAATATCTTGTATTGCCTTAGGACATGTTTTTTGTTTAGATGTCCTAGTCAAATAATCAGAAAAAAGTGTGACTTGCCTTGGTAGTAGTGGTGAGTGAGAAGTAGGGCATTGCAACAGCTTACATTTCTTAGCTTCTAGGTACATTATTCCCTTACCAATTGGGGAAAAAAAAGAAACAAACCAAAAATTCCTATTAGAAGGAAGTTGAAACTTAGTAACTGGCATTCACGTTTTGAAGTAGTCTGCTCCCTCACTGCTCTGTTACTTCTAATAGGCATTTTTACTATTCTGTTTAGCTTCTGCTGATGTCTTAGTTGTCTATGGATTATGAATGTAACTTTCAAAGACAATTCCAGTCTTTCATGCAAAGAATAAACTGGTACTTGGCCAGAGAAGAAGCTTAATTGCTTCCTTTAGTGTTTAAAGTGGCTTCAATCTGTATCATATAACCTTTAGCAAAATACATGTCTAGAGAAAACAAATCACAGAATGGTTTAGGTTGGAAGGGACCTCAAAGATATCCTGTTCCAACCCCTTGCCATAGGCAGGGACACCTTCCACTAGAACAGATTGTTCAAGGCCTCATCCAACCTAGTCTTGAACACCTCCAGGGAAGGAGCATCCACAGCCTCCCTGGGCAACCTGTGCCAGCGTTTCACCACCCTCACTGTAAAGAACTTCCTCCTAACATCCCTTTTAAATCTTCTCTCTTCCTGTGTAAACCTATTACCCCTTGTCCTGTCATTACAAGACCTTGTGAATAGTCCCTCCCCAGCCTTCCTGTAGGCCCCTTTCAGATACTGGAAGGCTACTACAAGGTGTCCTCAAAACCTCATCTCCTTGCTAGAAGAGTGTCAACCCTTGTAGCCTGTCCTTATAGCAGAGGTGCTCCAGCCCTCTGATCATCTTCAGGGCCCTCCTCTGGACTCGCTCCAATAGTTTGACATCCTTGTGTTGGGGAGTCCAGAACTGTACACAGTACTCCAAGTGGGGTCTGACGAGAGCAGAGGAAAAGGGGAGAATCCCCTCCGTTGCCCTGCTGGCCATGCTTCTCTTAATGCAACCCAGGGCACAGTTGCTGTCTGGGCTGCATGTGCACGCTGTTGGGTCATGTTGAGCTTTTCATCAACCCACACCCCCAGGTCCTTTTCCTCAGAGCTGCTCTCCAGCCATTTGCCACACAGCCTGGATTTGTGCTTGGGATTGTGCCAACCCAGGTGCAGGACTGGGTTGAATTTCATGAGGTTGGCCTGGGCCCACCACCAGCCTGTCCAGGTCCCTCTGGATGCCATCCCTGCCCTCTAGCAAGTTGCCTCTGCCACACAGCTTGATGTCATCTGCAGACTTGCTGAGGGTGCCCTTGATTCCTCTGTCCATATCATTGACATAATGCTAGTATGTGGTGAACTGTTAGAGAGCAGTACTGTCCATCACATGATGTTTCATTTTGAACTAAGAATCCAAGCAAGTGAATTCTCATATTGTCGGTAATGATGGCTGTGTTACTAAAGTCTTTGAATGACTCAACACGGGTGGTGGTGTGCTTAAATTCTGTAGAGAATTTTTGCAATTAGATTATGCCAGGTTAACAAAGGATCAGATTTGATTTTCAAATGCCATAAGAAATGATATATCTGCTTTAAGAAAATGTTGTGCCATTTTTTAAATTAGGATTTTCAGACTTCCAAATTGGTTTCTGAAAAGGTCAAATTTAATCTGTTTCTTAATGGTCCAGTTGGCTTGTTGTCTACTACAAACTTCATTTGCTATGAGTAAGATTAATTCTATTAATAAGAGACCATCTGCTTCATGAATATTGTTTTTACTACAATGGAAAATTTGATGCTGTGGTCACTGAACTTGTACAGATCTCTTGGGTTTTTATGGGCAGAAATGCTACAGCAATTTGTAGCTTCCTGTAATAGTGAATAACTTAATATTCATCCCCTGTGAAAAACAGAGCACAATGCACACCTTTCTACCAAATGATATGTAAAGCAGTGCTATGGCTGCCTTTCTGTTTCTTCCTATAGTCTCAAAAATGTGATTATGAATAAATTTGGATTATAGGAGAATTTCTAGTATTATGGATTTCTGTCGTTAAATACAGTCTCCTGCTAATGTTATGTAATCCCTACTTGTCAAATTCCATTTTAAAGACAGCTTTTATCCTTTCTATTTCTGCTAGGAGGTTGCTCTAAGCCATGTTACTATGAGGGTTGAATAACTTATTAAAAGTAAATTTAATCTGGAGACTCAAACTTGTTTATGCTTATTTTGCTTTCACTCAACATTTCTGTGCCATTGTTTACTTGGATTTGCTTCTAGAGTAATTACATCCTTTTGCTAGACTGAACAAGCTGTTCTTGTCCTCTCTCTTAGGAGCATCATTGGTTTCTTGGCCATTTTAGCAGCTCTGTTTTGAGCCTTGAAGCTTTTAAGTGTTGGCAAGATTAGAAATAAAATTTTGAGGAACAAATATAGTATAATAATGTTTACAGTTTTGATCTTTGCTCATCATGCTGTGAGAACATCAATATTTAAATGAAACCAATGTTTATGGTCTTCTTTTCACTGTAATTCTACATACTCCTCAGGTATATGATAGTGGTAGAAAAGCTGTGAATTTATAAGCAGTAGTAATGAAATAAATACTAAACTGAAAAAAAATTACTTGACCTTCTTCCATATTAATATGGTATTGAAATACTCTTATTTGCACTTCACAGATTACCAATAGATTACTTTCATTAGAAAGATAATTTATTTCACAGCATGTTATGTACTCTGGCCTATGTAGCAGTGTAGTTTTTCAGGTCAGTTGGAAGTTATCAACTTAAATCACTTCCCTGTCCTGAATTATGCACACTTCCATTTCACAGGACACCAAAAGGTTAAACAACATGTTGTTGTGCTAGTGTTTTGCTTAGTGTAATTCAGGCATGGGAAAATAGTATGGAAATTCTGTATGTCTTCAGGTGTCCTGTCTTTTTACCTTAACATTCAAAGCAGGATACAAGGTGCTGCAATGCCTAGATCATACAGTTGGTTGTACAGCTGATGTTACTTGATACTTTGCAGGTTGCTATGAGGTTTGCAGATCAGGTATGTGTTGTAGTGTCTGTTTGCAAAGGCACTCTTGTCCTTTGAAAGGTACTATGTAAATGAAAGTAGGTATTACCAACAGTATAATTTTTCTTCTGTAGAGAATCTTTATAGGAAATAAACATGATGAAAAATAAATGAGGTAATAATAATAGGAATCAGTTTGTGATTTTGCCAAGAAAGGTTAGAGCAGATGATCCTTGAGGTCTTTCTCAACCTGGTATTCCATGATTCTCTTATTTGATTCTGTAGGATCACAAGGACAAGGAAGTCTCTGATTTTAACTATTCTTTGCCTTTTGTGTTTCAGGAAACACTTTGTCTGCCTTAAGTTATCTGTAGGTGAGGACACTTAAACATATTTTTCTCTCCTTCTCACTTCCTCTTCTGTTTCTTGTTTTTTCCCCCTTCTTTTCTCCTCCTTTTCATAGATGAGAGTCCAGTGTCCTGTGTCAGTAGTCTCCCTGGTGTGTGGCAGCAGCCACGGTGTTCCAAAGTCAAGGCAGGAGATTGGTCTCAGCACCAGACCTTCAAGAATAATTGAACAATGGCATTCCACTTTCTGGGTGTTTACAGGAAGGTCTTTCACTATTTGATTCTTATCTATATAGGTTCTGTATAAGTTCTCATCTTCTTCACTGTAGTTACTGAACTGCCATTGTAGCTTGGTGTCATGTGCTTTGCTGGTGACTAGTTGGTTAGATCTATTGAGGTTTTGTGGTTTGGTATTTTAAAAAAACAAATCTTTTGCCTTATGTAAGAGAGAAATCCACTGATCTAATGTATGTTACTTTGGATAAATTTATGTTGCTTTTTAACCCTATTTTCTGTTATTTCCAAGCTTTTAATTGTTCTTCACTTTAAACTGCTCTAAATCATTGCAGGATTTTAAGGTCTACCTAATGGAGCATATATATTGGTTCATTATGTTTATTTCCTGAATATAGGCATATATTTGTTATGTTATGAGAACAGACTGCTCAATTCCATCAATTTAGAAGTCTTAGGTACGGAGTGATGTTTTCATGTGTTTGAGTACAGTTTTAAATTGTATCTGTTCTAAACTTTGTTTGAGTTTATGGAGTGTTTTATTTGTGTAGTAACATGATAATTTTGCACTTTTAATGTACTCATGAATTTCTCCTGCAGTTTTCACACTGGTAGCATTGTTGAAAATTGAAGTTGAATATTAATTTAATTCATATCATACTTTAAGCTGTGTCTGTTTCTGTGTCATATTCACAGCACATTGACTGCCTTTTCTCTGTGTTCCCTTTTGACTTTTAGAGATTAAAAAAATGTTTCTCCTTCATAAATTCTGCTTTGGTTTGTATTTGACTGCACAAAATAATAGTGTTCTAAGTGTGAAACAAACATTAAAAGGCTGAAGCTACTCAGTGTCTGCTGAGAGTACATAGCCTTTACCTCCAGCACTACACTAATAGCTTTCTGTATTAGCTTGTCTATAGTTTCTGGTGTACCAAACCTTATTATCTGAACTTCTTAAAATATATTATTATGCAGATATAGTTGAATAACGATTCTACCTTCATCACCTTCCATCCTGTCCACCATCCTCTGCTTGCATCTCTACATAATTTTTTCAGTTACAATGATTTCACTATTTGTGGCAGGGCAGGGCACTGCCGCAGTGGAGGTTTGAATGGGGTGCGAACTATGGCAGGGCACACCCCAGTCCGCTGCCCCACTGGAGGTGTGAATGGGGCAGGAAACAGTCTTCCTCCCTCCCCACATCTGTCACTGGAGGCTTAGTACAATAGGTGTGAAGTGCCTTCTCCCACCCTCTGTGGGCTTGAACAGGGAGAGAACAAATCGCCTCAGTATATATATGGCAGCTGGACAGATTGGAGCAGGACCTTCACTGGGACCTTCACTCAGACCTGCACTCAGACCTGTACTGGGACCTGCACTGGGACCTGCACCAGGACCTGAATGGACCTGAACACGGACCTGGAGACACGAATCTTGCACAGACTTTGAGCCGGACCTTGAGGAGCATCCTGGCTTCTTGCTGCAGTACCTGCCTCTAACGGTAAACTGCAGCCATTCATGGGAACACCGCAGATCACCCCGGCTTTCCCCTGCCTTGCTTCGCGATCGTGGCTTCGTGAAAGCTGTGCCTACAGTCATCTTGGATTCTGGCAGGCACTGGACTGTGGCCACTGCCATGAAAGAGACAGTCTCCCATCTGTAAGTAGGGCAAAGCTGTTTCATGCCCAAACCTTTCCAAATTTCCTGATTTCTCCTGAATTACCTGAAAAGGCATCCTTGTGAAGACTTTTCCTGACTGAATTAGAACCCAAACTTAAACCAATTTACACACGGATTGTGGGTGGGGCTTTTAGAAATTATAAAAGCTACATAATTTATAATTTCTGCCTCTTCAATCGCCCACAATCAATACACTATTTTATACAGTTCACAGGATCACAGGATGTCAGGGGTTGGAAGGGACCCAAAGAGATCATCGAGTCCAACCACCCTGCCACAGCAGGATCATACAATCTATTTCAGGTCACAGAGGAATGCAGATGGGCCTTGAAAGTCTCCAGAGAAGGAGACTCACGACCTCTCTGGGGAGCCCATTCCAGTGCTCTGTGACCCTTATAGTAAAGAAGTTCCCCCTTGTGTTGAGGTAGAACCTCCTTTGCTGCAGCTTCCATCCATTGCTCCTTGTCCTATCCCAGGAAGCAAGTGAGAAGAACCTGTCCCCCACATCCTAACACCCAGCCCTTAGATATTTATAAACGTTTGTTAGATCCCCTCTCAGTATTCTCTTCTCCAGACCAGAAAGCCCCAGGTCTCTCAGCCTCTCCTTGTAAGGCATGTGTTCCAATCCCCTAATCAGTCTTGTAACCCTCCATTGGACTTTCTTGAGCAGATCACTGTCCCTCTTAAACAGTTCTTGCAACTAACATGCAAGTTCAAAGTAACTCAATGTGGTACTGTCCTGATTTTGCTGAGACAGAATCACAGGCCAGCATGGGCTGCAGGGCATTAGCAGTTTGGACTCAGCCAGGAGAGCTGAATGGAGTTGTCTCATAGGTGTTGTGTGTTCCATACCATAAGTATCATACTCAGTATAAAGGAGGAAACTTTCTTAGGAAAGGGGACCCTCCTACTATACCCTCTTGCTGGAGTCTCCTCCTTGGGCTTCCTGCTTTGGTTCCTCCTCACTTTTCTCCTGCTCTTGAGGACAGCTTTCCTGTGTTTGCAGCCCAGAATGCTAGTTGCATCCTAGGCTGCATCAAAAGCAGCATGGCCAGCAGATCAAGAGAGGTGATTCTGCCACTTAGCTCTCTTAAGAACTTGCCTGGAGTACTGTGTCCAAGTCTGGAGCCCTCAACACAGGAAGGATATGGACCTGATTGAGTAGGTCCAGAGGAGGGTGTCTTGGTAGGCCTAATAGGCCAAAATAGTCTTATACATACACTGTTTTGCTGAGACATGTTTCTCTTCTCTCCCTCTCTCTGTTTTGGGGAGAAATAACTGCAGGAAAGAGGACAAAGAAACTGGGGCCATGGAGTGAGAGACCCTGGCTTGCCCAGACTTGTTTTGCTCCTATTTACATCCTGTGGTAAGCACCTGGCTTGTGCCTGCCTCATGCAAGGCCTGTGTTTCCCCCAGATTTGAGTAAAGCAAGCCTATGGCTTCACCTAAGATGGTCAGGCTTGGCTAACTGCCATTTTGTTTGGCTATTCTGTGTCCAAAGGCACAGTAGTGATAGGACAAAGGGCAATGCTTTTAAATTAGAGAAGAGTAGATTAGATTTGACTTTAAGAGGAAATTCCTTACCACAAAGGTAGTGAAATACTGGAACACGTTGCCCAGGGATGTAGTTGAGGCTTCCCCAGTCTTCTCCACAGGCTGCAGGGGAACCTCTGCTTCAGTGCCTATAGCTCCTCCTCTTCTCGTTCTACATTTCTGTCTACAGGGCTCTATTTCCTGTTTTCTTACTCTTCTCTCTCAGCTGCTGCACATTGGTTTTCACCTTTTCTGTGTGCTAGCACAGAGTAGCTGCCAGTTTCAGACATGGACTTAGTTTTGAGTAGTGGTCTGATTTGCAACCATCAGCTCTGTGTAACATGGTGGTGTCTTCTTACCTAAGCCACCCTTGCAGCCTTTCTCCCTTGCTACTGAAACCTTGGCTTCTAAACCAGTACAGCCTTTTGCCAAGTACTTCCACTCTTTGTCCACTCCACGGCTTTCCTCTTGCAAAAAGCAGCTACCATGTAGGCATATGATGAGTGTTTGAGAGTTGGTTGGTTGTTGTTGATGGGGAGAAGTGAACTTATGAAAGGAAGTAATCAGGAAAACAAATTATTTAAAAGCTACTAAAGCTTGTAACTCTTGTTAATATAAATATTAGATGAGGTAGGCACTCACCTGACCTGTTTACTTTTCTATTAAAGATATAATTCTTTAATTATTACCTTCCACTGCTTTCTGCAAAAAAATACTAGGGCAAAAGCTTGGTTGCTTGTAGAAAATTATCAAATGCAGAAATGATCTTCGCTCTTCTTTCCCAAGTCCTTGCCTTTCTCCTGTCTCACTGCCACACAAAAAGGATATAAAAAGAGCCTAATGGTCCAGATGGGATTCATCCTAGGATGCTTAGGGAGCTGGCACAAGAGCTGGCTAAGCCACTTTCCATCATTTATCACCAATTCTGGCTAATTTGGGAGGTAACTGGAGGTTGGCCAAGATAGGGGATGCCCATCCACAATAAGAGCTGGAAGGATGATCCAGAAAACTATAGGCCTGTCAGCCTGACCTCAGTACCTGGCAAGGTTATGGAGCAGGTCATCCTGAGCACCATCGAGTGGCACGTACAAGAAAACCATGGAATCAGGCCCAGCCAACATAGGTTTGGGAATGGAAAGTCCTGCCTAACCAGTCTGATTGCATTCTATGACTGGGTGACCCACCTTGTACATGAGAGGAAGACTGTGGTCTACCTAGACTTCAGCAAAGCCTTTGACACAGTCTCCCACAGTATCCTGCTGGAAAAGCTGGCAACTCATGGCTTGGAGAGGTGCACCCTTCAGTGGGTTAAAAACTGTCTGAATGACTGGGCACACAGAATGATTGTGAATGGTGATTCATCTAGTTGTGTTCAGTGACCAGTGGTGTCCCCCAGGGATCAGTACTGGGCATGGTTCTATTCAACATCTTTATTGATGACCGGGATGAGGAGATTGAGTCTACCATCAGTAAATTCTCAGATGACACCAAGTTGGGAAGGAGTATCGATATCCTGGAGAGCAGGAAGATGCTGCAGAGGGACCTGGCCAGGCTGGTTCAATGGTGTGAGATTCAACAGGACCAAGTTCAAGGTCCTACACTTTGGCCATGATGACTGCTAATTGCAACAGAATGGGGTATGAGTGACTGGAGAGCAGCCCGGCTGAGAGGTACCTGGGAGTGCTGTTTGACAGCCAGCTGAACATGAGCTAGCATTGTGCCCAGGTGGCATGGAAGGCCAATAGCATCTTGGCCTGTATCAGGAATAGGGTGGCCAGCAGGACTGGGGATATAATTCTGCTTCTGTACTTGGCACTGGTGAGACCTCACCTCGAGCACTGTGTGCAGTGCTGGGCCCCTCACTTCAAGAAGGATATTGAAGTGCTGGAGCAGGTTCATAGGAGAGTGATGAGACTGGTGAGGGGACTGGAGGGAAAGTCACATGAGGAAAGGCTGAGAGAGTTGGATTGTTCAGCCTGGAGAAAAGGAGACTTAGAGGGGACATTATCATACAATAATACCTTGTACAGGAGAATTCTGACTGAGTTGTTTCTGTGCAACCTGTATTTGACCACACAATTTTAGGAGTGGGTGAGAAGGTAAATGGTATGTAATTTGACCTGTATAATTGATTAGTGAGGCTTGAAGTGCTGCACTATTAGCAAAACACCACTCAAAGTGCACAGGAATGACAATTTTTTCTGGGTCTCTTGCCAATAGTTCTGCATATCGTGTTCGTGATTTAATTATAATCTGGGCCAAAAGTTCAAAATGACCAGGAGCAGTTTTCTTACAATGGAATGGGAAAAACAGCCATTCTGAAACATGTAACAGATCAGGCCAATCAGAGTTCCACTGTGCAATAATTGCAAAAGGTATCATATGGTCTATTAGGACAAAAATCTGTACAGGGGTAGCCAAATCAATATGCCATACAAATTTCTGGTTTATTTACTGCTCCGCCTTGAGCCTCAGGTGTCAGAACTTGTCAAGCTGAAGTATCAGAATCCCCTTTTAGTAATTCCAATAAAGGTTGCAATGTAGAAGATTTTAAGTCTACATAGGGCTGTACCCAATTTATTGTTCCTGTTATTTTTTGCACATAATTCAAGTTATGAACCTGTGTTTGTAATTTGATTGGTTGTGGTGCTACTGTTTGATCAAGCATTTTCATGCCTAAATATAACCAAGGCTGATGTCTTTGAACTTTCTCTGGTGCTACACCAAGGCCATGTTGCTGTAAACTTTCTCTCATCTCATGCTCTGCATCAGCGAGCATGTCAGGTGAGGGGGCTGCTATCAAAATGTCATCCATATAGTGATAGCAGTATATTGTTGGAAACATTGCTCTAACAGGAATTAATGCCTGAGCTACAAACCATTGACAAATTGTAGGATAATTTTTCATCCCTTGTGGTAGCACCTTCTGATGATACCTCTTGGCAGGCTCACTGTTATTCACTTGATGATACAGTAAAGGCATATTTTTCCATGTCCTGTGTAGCAAGAGGAATAGTAAAGAATCAATCCTTTAGATCCATTAGAATGATTTCCCAATTCGTAGGTATCATAGTAGCAGGAGGCAGACCAGGCTGTAGGGCTCCCATTGTAGCTATCACCTTAGTAATTTCCTGTAGATCATGTAAAAACCTCCAATTTTCAGATTTCTTTTTGATTACAAACACGAGAGTATTCCATGGACAATGTGATGTGATGGTTCAATGCGCCCAGCAACCAGCAGGTCTTGAACTTAGAAGTGCAGGGCCAAAAGCTTTTCAGATGTTAAGGGCCATTGATCCACCCAAAGTGGTTTGTTAGTTAGTTTGTTAGAGTAATAGTAGGTTGAGTGATGCCCTGCAACACAATGGTCCCTAGTGAGAATCCGTGGTTATTCTGACATCCCATTGACCAAGGCAATCCCTTCCCCATAAGTTAAAGGAGATGTAGTCACATAAGGTTGCTTTCTGACCCTCAGAGTTAATAACCAACAGAGGCTTAGCAGAAATAAAACTGTGTGCCACCCATGATGCTGGCAAGTCACACTGTGCAACGATGGTAACATCAGCTTGTGTCCAGCAAGCCATCAAGCTGTATGGCTCCACAAGCAGAACTGTCCATAGTAAGTGTGCAGGTCAGTTGTGGGCTGTCTTCGATTATGCATTGAGACCAGAAGATCAGTGGTTGTCCAGTTGATCCAAAACCATTAGCTCCTCAGACAACAGAGTCTGTCTTGGACACACAACTCTCAAAAGTTGAGCAATACACATATTTTTGGTATTGTTACAGGAGGTATAGCAGTAGAAACCAAAGCACTGATTTGACCAGGATAATCTGAATCAATTATCCCTGTGTGCGCTATTAGTCCTTGTAGGGTGCTGCTAGATCACTCTATTAACAATGTACTAAGTCTATTCACTGTCAGTCCCCAAGCATTCAAAGGAACCTTATGAATTTTTTAGTCAGATACAGTTACTGTGTTGGCTGTGGATGCATCCATGCTGTCTGATCCCTTGCTGTCTGATCCCTTTGTCTTCCCTCATCATTTATTGCATAGGGAGAGGGAGGGGGTGCTTCCTTCAGGGGTATTTGTGTAATTGCATGCCCCTTTGCACTTGGTTTCCTATTTCCCCATATATTCTGTCTATTTGCATATTTAAAATGGCACTGTTTTGCATAATGTCCAGATTTACCACATCGATTACAAAAAAAGCCACTTGTTGATCCTGATACCCCATTCAGTTGCCTTCTCTGAGTACACTGTGCTTTAACATGTCCATTCTTTCCACAATTATAGCATTTTGGTAGGTCTTTTGCTTTTAAAGCAGCAACTAATGCAGCCATTTTATGTTCTATAGACCCAACCTTAGAGCATGCAGGTATCATATCAGCAATAGATGGTTCCCCAGGTAAAGTTTCAATTACTTTTCAACAGTTTTGATTGGCATTATCCTTTGCTAACTGTCGGCATATAATCCGAGTTCCTCATCCTCAACCTGCTTTTCTATTGCATCAGAGATCTTTTCCACAAACTGCAAAAAAGGTTCATGGGTACCTTGTTTAATTACAATATGTGGAGGTTGAGGAGATGCAAGCTCCATTGTTCTCCATGTAGCACTCATCCCTAACTTTTGGCATTGCTCTAATACATCAGGATGTCAGTGTGCTTGAACATTAGGATTAGCAAACCCTGCCCCTTTTTCCATAAGTGCATCAATCCCAACACCAAACAAGGGATTCTGCTGATTTCTTTGCATATTCTGAACAGCAGCTTTGTCACATAACTTTGCACAGTTAGTTTCAAACACAGAATATTGTACAAGTTGAAAAATGACTTGAGCAATATGCTTAATATCAAAAGGACACAACAAATCAGTATCAGTTACTCGTAACAATTGCATTACTTCCTGGGAATTGAACCACCCTCCAATGTAGCACCCCATGACTGTCTTGCCCTTGAGCTGCTGGTGCAACCTTTTCTACTGGAAAAAACACTGGAACTTCTTCCTCATCAGAGTCCTGAGAGAGGGGATATTCCTTAGTAGCAACGTGTCCAGGTGCAACAGATGTAGCCAAAGGGACATCTGTTATTTCTACCAACCCCCAATCCCCTTCTTCAAGCAGCCTTCTTGCAGACTTGCTGCCGAAAATGTGCTGGTGAGCGGGGAGTAACAGAAACATGACAAAGAGGCAAAGTCCAAGGAGAGGATCCACGTGGACGACAACGCGACCCTCCAGTCAAAGGATTTTGATTCCGTGATTAAGTCCTCCTCTTCATCACTATCAACAGGCAGCAGCAGATATTTAACAGTAGCTGAACTGACTAATTGACTGCTTGATTTTTAGATGGATCAGAGCCTTGCTGATCATTACTTAGTTTCTGTGTTCCACCTTTATTCCTATGCTCTTTCAATTGTTCTGCAGGGGTTTGATAATTAAATGTTGCTTCCTTAAAATCCTTGGGAGACTTCCAGGATACTGGAAGTTTCAGCTGATCATGAGGGCTAACATATTTTTGCTCAGTGATCACATTAGTGTCCTTATCTTTCTGAGCGTCTTCACACCCCTTAATTCTGTCAGCAGCTTCCAGGTCAAGAGGAGTAGAAGGGGAAAGAGGTACGCATTCCTGATCTCCTAAGTCCATTCAGAACTCAATTCCTCCTCCTTTTCATCCTGCTCCTTTTTTGTGTCTTTAAGAATCTCCTTAAGCAGTTGCCAAGTAGCGATCATATCAACAAGGTCCTTATCTCCTTTCAATATAGCAATCCACAACTGACTTCCCAGTCTCTGCCAAGCAGACACACTAAAGGCAGTAAGTACTGTCCTTGCTGTTTACCGCAAATAAGCAATAGCCGTAAATCAGAGTCCCCTAGTTTTATCCCCCAGCACTGTAAGAGCACCTTCCAGTTGCCAAGAACTGGAATTTCTTCCTTAATTCTTGTCCCATGTTCTCAATGGCTCACCTCTTTCAAGGTGTCAAGTGTCAGGTCTGGACCAGGCAGACTCCTGCTGCTCTCAAGCTACGCTGGGCTCCGTCAGCAGCCGCAGTCAATGCCAGCTTCTATCTTGTGCAAATCATGTCGAGCAGTACCATATAGTGCTACATATATACATATATATATATATATATATATAAGTTGGTGACGGACAAAATAACAGCGATACAAGAATATGTAAACATAAAAACATCATAGCCAAAGTCGAAGCCCCGAGCTCAAGCGTGCTCCCTTTATTACTATCACAGCAAGTCTTTTTATATGCCATTCTACAAGTTGTGGTAACTACGAGTTATGGAATACAGTGATTGGGTAAAATACTGTTTTTAACATTCTTATTGGATAACAGTGAAGTGTTGGCTATCTTGGCACAGACTACTTTCAGTTCTTTGTTCTAAGTTTTCTATGCTTCCATACAAATGTTACACAAAGGTAGAATACCAGTTTACTATGTTTCTACGTAAGTGTTACACAAATGCAGGTGCACAAATTTACTGTGTTTCTAACCTCAATCTTAGTGGGTCAAGGGTACACAAGGATGCACTCCAGAGATACGTAATTTATCACATTTAGCGGACTCCCTTCTTTGGTTCCCACATCAAGTAAGTTTTTGGTTCACTATTTCAAAGTGGGGAAGAGAGTCTTCTCAAGAGGTGACCAAATAACAGTGCAAATGTGTGGATCAGTTCTTAAAATTGTAGGTTGTATTTAAATTAAGAACAGGCAGATTTACAATGCTGTGGTGCTGTTCAGAAGCCTTTCTAGATTACAGGTACATTCAAGGTCTTAGGAGCATTGCAGCTTTGCCATTCAGAAAGTTTGCATTTCAGTGTAAGTCCGTTCCTTGTATCTTTTCATGCTTCTCTGTCCTACCTTACTTGCCTTTAACTTTTCATTTACAAATGGAGCAGTAGAGGGAGAGCACAAGAACTTTTCTTTTTCAGTTGTGTTAATTGTATAAACTGTTATTTAAAATCCATTAATATTGTAAAGCGTGGTTATTTCTTCTCTAAGGCTAAAATTACTTGCTTTGCAGGAAGCACACAGGAGGAATGCTGCTGCTGCAAAAAGAAGTTGCTACAGGCCTACTAAAATGACTGTTTCCTTGACTGATTTAATGTCTAGCACTACTGCTAAAACAAGCTGTATACCATTACTTGAAGAAAAAAAAATGAAATACACTTCCTTGTACCTCTTGTGAATTGCTAGTTAGCCTACATACACAGGGAAGCAAGAGAGCTATAAAGCTTACCTGCTCAGAAACATAGAGATAAGTCCAACTTGGCAAGGTACAATTCCCTTGTTCAGGGGAAAGCAGAAATTGTGAGAACTTTTGTGAGAGACTGCTACAGCTAAAACTAATGGGTACATGTGAAAATGCATGACTTTCATTTATAAAGTATCATCAAATATTTTGCTTTCTAATATAAGATGTACTAATTTCCATACTTCTTTAAATTCTGTTTTGGCACATAGACAATGAAAAAAAGATCTAATGGCTCTTTAGTAAAAAATCACAGTTAGCTTATAACAGAGATTTTATTTTTCTCTGTGTACCCAGAGATGGTTTTGTGAATCTTGTCTGACATTATGTGTTACTCACATTAAAAGCTTATTAGTCAGCCTTTTCATTCAAGAGCTATGGATTGGCACTTTGCTGTATCTCATGGATTGGACCTAAGGAAAAAAATTGCTGCCTTCCACAGGGTGCCCATCTGGTTAAATGGGACTTGGTTTAAGCCACAACAAAGTATGTGGGGTTAAAATAATCTTTATTAATTTCTGATTAACCATGTGCACATACTTTTCTCCTAGTTTCAGCATGTTTTTGTCCAAACCTCTTGGTAAAGCTAGGGAAAAATAGTGCAGTTTTGTAAGCATTCTGAATGCCTGAAGAGATGTTTTTTAACCTGTAGATCTCCATCTAGGAATTACTAACTGTACAGATTGGATGTTAGGATATATTACCTTAATTTCATATATTCGTTGATGTAATTCAGTACAGTGGAGGTATCAAGGAAATAAATTAACTTCAATTTAATTTCCAGTCTATCTTCACAACTTCAGCTTTTTGTTACTTGAATGTACATGTGTACAAGGAACTTTGAAATCTGAGAAGAATACACACACTGAGAAGATATTTTATAGTTTAATATTTGTCATGTTTGAAGATGTTTTTAAGTGAGGATGCAGGTGGTTCCTTTTGGTACTCTTGCTAGTTCAGTGTCATCCTGTGATTTGAAATGGAAATGTTATGCTGTTAGCCATTTTGTGGGTGGTGTGTGGTTTTCATCGGGTTTGGGTTTGTTTGGATTTAGGTGGGTGGGTTTTTTTTGTTTTTTTTTAGTGTTTGGTTTTTTTCTTCTTTTCCCTTTCTTTTGAACACTAGACTGGATGACTTATTTTAATGTTTACACACACATGTAAATATGTGTTGAAACAAAAGCAAACAGTTGAAGGTGGTAATATTACCTTTATTTCCATATATACAGACACTAAGTAAATATGTTCACTTCAAGTTGCCATGCTGCAGCAATGTGAAGATAGCAAAACTAACATTTTGGAAAGATCCTTAGTATTAGAAAAGGGAGCTTACAAGCTTAACATTGTTAGCCTCTTGAGATGTAGAGTGTCTGAAGTACTTAAAACATATTAAAATTCTCATAGTTATGTGTCATCTACTATCATGAAGAGTTTGATGAGAAAAGAGATACACTGGCTTAAAAACACAAGTGTATTTCCAAGAAAATTTCTTGTAGTCATAAATGTAAAGCATGGCAACAGATTTAATGTAGTTTTGGCACAAATAGTAACAGTTGCCCTTTTGCTGTGTGAGTGTGGAGCTGCTGCTTCTTCATGCTGTTTGGGAACCTAAGGTCAAATGAGAAATCCAAAATATTTTATGAAGAGGAGTGTAGGCACTGCAGTACATTTCCTATTTACATAGCCAGATCTTTCTATGCTGAGAGATTTCCTGGTATACTCACACAGGATTTTTGAGATTGCACTTGAAGCTGTAAGTTTTGCTGCTTAGCATATTGAAGATGCTATCATCTACACCCTAGCCAGTATGAAACAACTAATTTTCAGTGGGAAAGATGCAGAGTCGATGTTAATCTAAGGTTTACCACTAGATTAGATTGCAGGACTGAAGATGAAAATGTTGAGGTCATGCTAAGTCATTTGTTTAGCATTTCTTTGGAGAGGTTTTATTGGGAATTGAAAAACTACAAGTAGTCTAACATACTTTTGACCCATTCTTTTTCCCCCAGTTTGAGACAAGTTGGTCTCTGGTCTTGGGTAACTGTAACCCACAGATTCACAAGATCCACTCACTGTCTTTGGTTCCATACACACTGGAGAACTTCTGATGTTTGTGTACTTGTATGCTATCAAGCTGTGCATAATGCTACTTTTTTTTCTGCTTAGTGCCTTCTCTATAAAGTTTAAATACTGCAAGTTAAATATGTGATTATTCTTACTTTATTTATGTTGTCACAACACAGAAATGATGTAATGCTTTGTTTTGTCAGTACAATTATTTTACTCTTGTTTCTTTATGCGGCATATCCCAAATCTCTCTGGGAGTGGTAATCATCTTAAATTCACAAAAATAACATTGCAAATCACATCATTATTCCACCAGCTTAGTGACCATTTGTCAATGAAACATGTATTATGCCAACTCTCATGGTGTCTGTTGTCATTGGCACTCCAGAGCCTTTGATTTGTCTTCTGTGAGAAGCTACATTTCTCAATACTTCATGAGACTGTAGGACAATTTTACAATAGAAGCTCACTTTCTTGTCTACTTCTGTTGCTGATCTTGAGGGCTTAGGAAGCCCTGAGTAGTGTGTTGCTGGATCAAGCATCAGTCTTGTAGTATTTTCTTGAATGCTTCTTGTACTCAAAGGAATTTCATGATACTTTAACAATCACTTCTCTTGTCCCTTTGTAAATTAAAATGGCATTTAAACAATGATATATTCCTACAAATGGAATAAAATAGAAGACAGCAGTATTACACTTACAGGTGAACACTAATGGGAGGATTGAAGGGTAATGTTTTAGTGGCATGATGTTAATTTTTATCATTAACGTTGCTGGTTATTTTAAACATATTAAGTGATTAAATTATCTTTTTCCTTTTGTGTTTTTCATTTTTTAGAGTATGCGAGAGGGGCTGAATATAAGGGATACGAACAGGGATTCTCAAGTTCAGTGAGAGTTTCTGCGTATCAAATCTCATATCTGCATTCTTGGCAGATTTAAAATTAGACCAGTTGAACGTCAAGTTCTTGCTTTTTTCTTCTATTAGTTGTCTTACAGTGAAATAAAACCTATGGTTTGTGAGATATATCTGCTTTAACTTTGGTTCATCTCTGTATAGATAATAATTTTGTTTTCCTTGTCTTTGTTATATGTAGATATTGAGTAAGTAACAATTAAGTATTACAGGGAATTTAATTTCCATCTTGTTTTTTTATATATGGCTTCAGTTCTAAAAAGAGAAACATTGTTATCTATACATGTGTTAAATAGTTTGCCTTTTTAAAGTTATTTTTTTAATTAAAAAAAATCAGTTACTTCTGAAAAAGGCATCTTTTAGTGTATTTGCACCTCTGTGAGATAGGAGGAGGGGTGTATATGGTGTTTTCCAGTTATATGGAAAATTGGGTTGTATTGGCTTTTTTTTTTTTTGTGTGTGTTTTGGCTTTTGTTTGAGTTTTTGGTTGGTTGGTTTTGTGGTCTTTATGTTTTGGTTTTAGTTTGGGGTTTTTTGTATTCAAAAACAAACAAAACCTCTGAAGGTGACAAGACAACAGCTTTTCCACTTCTGTACAAATTAATACAGTTAGTAATTAAGTATTATTATTACAGAATTATGAGTTTCGTATTTCATGAGGCTATTTTAGAGGTGTGTCAACATCTCTCCAGTCTCACTCTGATGAGAATGCACTGTGCCTTCAGACCTGCACAACAAAAGTGATCAGTTTGTGACCTGTGTAAGTACTTAGCTTTTAAAACAAAGGAGAATCTCAGATTGCAGTAGCGTTCTGCTAAAGTTTCCTCAAGTGTCCTCAAAAAAACGCCTTTCAGAAATGGCTTAAACCTGGGTTTGAATCTAATTGCAGCTGTTAGGCTCTGTGCAGCAAATAAGGAGTTTAATGATTTAAGCATGCACTGCAGTGCAAAAGTTCTTCTTTTGTTGTATGTGTACTGCATGGTTATTTTCTCTGATGATGGAAATTTTTGTTCTATGAGAAATAGTAACTGTTGCCTATATGCGTTATCTGACCTGTTCATGTGGGTATGAATTTATTTTTTCAAAGACCTTTCTTTTTTTTTCTGCTATTTTTTTTTAAGGTTTTGCTCCCCACTTACTCTGTAAAGTTCTAGTCTAGTTATCTTTGGCTCTTAAGTAATCAAATCTTCCCCTTTGGTTGTCCTTCATCAGCCTTCTTTATGTTTTTTAAATAGTAGCTGTGCTCCGAGATGGGTTGCAAGAAACTTTGTGTAATATCCAAAACGTGAATGAATCAATATTTTCTGCTTTGTACTTTTCTTCTCTAATAAGGCTTAATGTTTTTGACTGTTGATGATAAAGTTGACATTGTGAAAGAATGAGCCTGCATTGTGCACACATGGCTCAGACAGCCAACCGTGTCCTGGGCTGCATTAAGACAGGCATTACCAGCAGGGCAAGGGAGGGGATTCTCCCCCTTTACTCTGCTCTTGTCAGACCCCACCTGGAGTACTGTGTGCAGTTCTGGAGCCCCCAGCACAAGAAGGACATGGAACTGTTGGGGAGAGTCCAGAGGAGGGCCACAAAGATGATCAGAGGGCTGGAGCACCTCTGCTATGAGGACAGGCTGAGAGAGTTGGGGCTTTTCAGCCTGGAGAAGAGAAAGCTTCGGGGAGACCTTATAGCAGCCTACCAGTATCTGAGGAGGGCCTACAGGAGGGCTGGGGTAGGGCTGTTCACAAGGTCTTGTAATGACAGGACGAGGGGGAATGGGTTCAAATTGGTGGAGGGGAGATTTGAACGGGATGTTAGAAAGAAATTCTTCACAGTGAGGGTGGTGAGGCACTGGAACAGGTTGCCCAGGGAGGTTGTGGCTGCTCCCTCCCTGGATGTGTTCAAGGCCAGGCTAGATGAGGTCTTGAGCGACCTGATCTAGTGGGAGGTGTCCCTGCCTGTGGCAGGGGGTTGGAACTGGATGATCTTTGAGGTCTCTTCCAACCTAGACCATTCTATGATTCTATGATTCCAAGATCTTTCCAGAGTATTAATATAAATTCTGTCACTATGTGGATGTGCATTAGTGCTTGCTAAATTTCACTTTGGTGTTCTTACCTCCTTGACATTTAGCTTTGTGACATCCTTCTGCTCCTTTCTAGAAATGAAAAAAATGAAAGGTGATTATAAACAGGTCATCTTGAGTGTAATCACATAGCACCTACAGGATGGCCAAGGGATCAGGCCCAGCCAGCATGGGCAGATCCTGCCTGACCAACTTGATCACCTTTTACGATCAGGGTACCTGCCTGGTGAATGTGGGGCAGGCTGTGGATGTAGTGTACCTGGACTTCAGGAAAGCCTTTGACACTGTCTGCCACAACAAGCTCCTGGCAAAGCTGGCAGCTTGTGGCTTGGACAGATCCACTCTGAAATGGGTCAGGAACTGTCTAGAGGGTCAGGCCCAGAGAATGGTGGTGAATGGTGTCACATCCAGTTGGTGACCAGTCACTAGTGGTGTGCCCCAGGGATCAGTGCTGGGCCCGATGCTATTCAGTAACTTTATTGATGATCTGGACAAGAGGATTGAGTCCATCATCAGTATGTTTGCAGATGACACCAAATTAGGAGCAGGGGTCAATCTGTTGGAGGGTAGGAGGGCCCTGCAGAGAGACCTGGACAGGCTGGATGGGTAGGCAGAGGCCAATGGGGTGAGATTTANGGGAGGTTATCCTTCCCCTGTACTTGGCACTGGTCAGGCCACACCTTGAGTACTGTGTTCAGTTCTGGTCCCTTCAATTCAAGAGAGATATTGAGGTACTGGAACATGTCCAGAGAAGGGCAGCGAAGCTGGTGAGGGGCCTGTAGCACAAGCACTACAAGGAGAGTCTGAGGGAGCTGGGGTTGTTTAGCCTGGAGAAGAGGAGGCTTAGGGGTGACCTCATTGCTGTCTTCAACTACCTAAAGGGAGGTCGTAGCCAGGTGAAGGTTGGTCTCTTCTCCCAGGCAACCAGCAAGGGAACAAGGGGACACAGTCCCAAGTTGTGCCAGGGGAGGTACAGACTGGATATTAGGAGGAAGTTCTTCACAGAGAAAGTGATTTGCCATTGGAATGGGCTGCCCATGGAGGTGGTGGAGTCACCATCCCTGGAGGTGTTCAAGAAAAGACTGGATGGAGCACTTAGTGCCATTGGATAGGGCTGGGTGATAGGTTGGACTGGATGATCTTGGAAGTCTCGTCCAACCTGGCTTATTCTATTCTATTCTATTCTATTCTATTCTATTCTATTCTATTCTATTCTATTCTATTCTATTCTATTCTATTCTATTCTATTCTATTCTATTCTATTCTATTCTATTCTATTCTATTCTATTCTATTCTATTCTATTCTATTCTATTCTATTCTATTCTATTCTATTCTATTCTATTCTATTCTATTCTATTCTATTCTATTCTATTCTATTCTATTCTATTCTATTCTATTCTATTCTAAAAATAAACATCTATATCAGCAATGAAATAGGTTATAAAATATGTGAACACCATTTTTGCAATCTGATGTCTGGATTTTTTGATGACTGATAAATAATAAGGCTCCTTTGAGATACAGAATGGTATTATTAGCTAGAAAACTGAAATTTCAGTAGTGTTAATACAGAAAATTTACTAAAGTTTGATTCCATTATAAGAAGCTGCAACTAAATTAAGGACTCCTTACTGTGTTTGTACACTGGCAGTTGTGAAAACAGTTTGGTAGGTCAATGCTGTGAGATTCTGAATAGTTGAATACTTTACTGCTTAAAGCCTACATCCTCTTGTGTTTCTTTTAAGAAGAATATTCACCCAGCTGGAATATGAACTTTGCTGAATTCAGTACTTAGCAGAACTAAAGCTTTAATTGTCTTCTGCTACCCTCCCTACAGCTCTACTTATGTCCTGCCTTGAACATGAAATCACAGAATCACAGCACATTAGGGGCTGAAAGGGACTTTGAAAGATCGTCTAGTCCTACCCGTCTGCCAGAGCAGCACCACCTGTGCCAGATCACACTGGGTCACGTTCAGGCAGGTCTTGAATATCCACAGAGAGGGAGACTCCACAACCCCTCTGGGCAGTCTGTTCCAATGTTCTGTTACCCTCACAGTGAAGGATTTTTTCCTCATATTTACATGGAACTTCCTATGCCTCAACTTCCACCCATTGCCCCTTTTCCTGTCATTGGGCATGAAAAGATTTGTTTAGATTGTAAAGTATTACTAGGATTATATAGGTTGCTAATGAAATTTTCAGGAGTATGGAAAAACAAGAGCTAAAAGCTCTTGAATTCTCACTGGAATTTAATTTTCAGGAATATGTATCTGTCTCTCTTCATTCAAAAGCTGTTGTGCTATCATCCCTTACTTTTTCTTCTTTTTTGTTTGATGTGTTTGTTCTTTTTGTTTTGTTTGATTTTCTTGTCTGTGTCCATGTCAGAGATAGTCTTTGTCGATTTCTCAGTCATTTGATTGCTTCTGATATTATGGGGTTGAGTTTTTGGTTTTTTGTTATTGAATAGAAACACTTGCTGACAATACCAATTCCAATTTATGAAATATTTTAGAGGGAGTTGTGTGGGATCACTTTAAAGCTATTGTCAGCCATCTCTCTGCTAAATATGAGAGCTCTAGAGAGCAATTTTTCTCTTGTCATTATGACTGGTCAAAATCCTGTATTGAAACAATCCTAATAACTAATGTCAAGGCTGTTGACTTTCAGAATCTTTCTCTTTTTCTTCCAATACACCCTTTGTAGAATAATGACTTATAGAGAAGAGGAATATTTCTTCTGTCTTTTACTCTGCATTTGAAAAAAGTGGTGTAGAATAGAGTCAAGAGGAAAGGAAAATCTTTTGTGCTTCTAAACTAACCAGAAAATATCATTTGGGTTTAGTCTTCAGGATTCCAGACAAAGGAGAGAAAAACCTCTATTATCTCTGGTGATAGAGGTTGCCCAAACTCTGACAGTTAAGGAAATACTAATCAGGTCAGTGCAGTGTGCACTCTTAATAAATATCTGTATTCTTTCTCTACTTGCCACAAAACATTGGGCCTTTATTTTCTCTCTTCCCACTTCAGAATTAATTCTTCGGACTTATTTGCTGTCTCAAGATACAGTACAAGGAATAATTATCTAAGTTATGCCCTGTGAAGAAAATTCTGGGTTTTTTGTTTTTTGTTTTTTTTTTTCCAGACTTTCTCCATAGTCTTGGAGTGAGCACCTGGGAGAAGATGATGGATGATAACTATAAAATATTTTCCCATTATGGGCTTCAGGTGTACCACTAGGAATTCTTTTGAAGATGCCAGACTTTTGTACTATTAGAGACTTAAAACCTCTGCTCTTGTGTTTATCTTTAAAAATCAAAAATTTCATAGCAGAAGAAGTGAACCTAGAATACTGAAAAAACATATTCTACAAACAATGGAAATAATTATCAAAGTTTTGTTTCAAACAAAATTACATTATAAATTGTTCTGTCACTTGTGCATACAGATTCCTGCAATTTTTAATGAAATGATCAAATGCTGTTTTCTAAAGGCCAGGTAAATAAAATTTTGGTCACTTATAAATGAAAACTGTACCCTGTGTCTCTGGTCCCTCTGAGTTTGTTTCAGCAATCATATTTTACATGCTATTTACAGGTTAACACTAGATCATCATTGTGTCTCTGTACAGTTCTTAGTGAAAGAAAAATTTGGGTTTTTTTTCAGGCTGTTGTCTGTTACATAGCCTTCTGCATTTTATTATAGAGTAACTTTTGTCAGTGGTAAGTTTTATCAGAAGGAATTCCAGGAGACTGTGCTGTGGCCATGCAAATGATAACAGTAAGGAAATTTTCAGCTGACTGTATTGTTTTACACTATTACAATAAATGCACTCAATTCTTTTTGCAATAATAATTTGCACATACACTTGAAAGTTTTCAGATCCTCAGCCTGTTTTAAGCCAGAATTTTCTCAAGCCTTTTTACTTTGCCTGTCTGCGGGAAAGGAGTTTGAAACCAGAATCTGACAATTATTCACGCACACAAATGCTTGGGTTTTTTTTCATGGAGTACTACAAACCCAACACTTTTAAAATCACTTTGTTAGGTGTATTTTGGAAGCTGTATACTAACTAGTAAAGTTAGCAGCTGCTAACATTAAGTAGCTCTTAGCCACTGAAAAATTCAGTTCAACTCTTGAGGGTTATTACTGGATTTTGCTTTTATTTAAGAGAAGTTTCATTTTTCATGTTAGACATAGGAAAGAAGGGTGGGAGAGGGAGGAAGACACCCTCAGTGGCACTGCAAATCCTAGTTTTTGTTTGACTTAGTCACTGCTCTTTTTCTTAGTAACTATGTATGTCTTGCTGACCTTCAAAGCCAACAGGAAATAATGCTTAATGAGGCTATTTATGTCAAGCTTCATATTAGTTCTCTCATCCATATTATTTATGATTATTGTTTCCCCACACTAATTTTGAACAGTCTTTACCCAGTTTATAATTAATATTCCATAGTGATCTCTCTTTATTTTCTCCTCCAGTCATTATGAAAATTAAGAGCAGAGCACACAAGATTAATTCATATATTTACCTTGAGGATGTGATATCAAAGTTAAACTTACTAGCTTTTTGGCTGCTAAGTGATGACCGGCTTCATAGAGGTAGCTGATTATATCAGTGTTCTGGTTTC
Source organism: Psilopogon haemacephalus (assembly GCA_013396835.1). Classification (NCBI taxonomy): domain Eukaryota; kingdom Metazoa; phylum Chordata; class Aves; order Piciformes; family Megalaimidae; genus Psilopogon; species Psilopogon haemacephalus. Next base: position 67,192 of record VWZI01008936.1, on the reverse strand, counting down.
TTGTCTGTGCAGAGTTGGTCCTAGGAGTGTTGTGTAGATTTGAAGATGCTGGTAAAAGAATTTATCAAACTCGCCTTTGTCATTAATTTGCTTGATAAGGTATGTTATGATGCATTGCATGTTTAGGCAGCCAGAGAATCAGAGTCCTCAGCAGGTGAAGTATTACAACAGTCAGCAAGAGTCATTATAGTCTCTTGACAATGGGTAGATTGCAGGCCCTTAATTGAGAAATAATTAACAAACCAGAATCGACTTAAGCTATATATTACCCTGCACATTATATGTGAAATAGTATCTGCTTATTTGATACTGTAATTTTAAAGGAAGTAATTAAAAAAAATGTAGTACTAAACAAGTTATGTTTTTCTTCTCTTGCAGTTGATATTTTAATGCACTCTATTTGCTTATGCCATGGAAGCCAATACGAATATTTGAGAGGAAAGTGTTTTACTTGGCTACTCATGCAGTCTCCTGAGTAATTCAAAGACCATAGACTGTTCATTGATTTACATTTTTGTATGTGTTCATCTGAAGATGAAACAGGATTACAATTAATACACATTGATCTCTGAAAGTACCATCCATTGAAGTTAAGTGTTATGATAAGAAAAGAAACCACTTTGTTGGGAAAGCAATGTCCACATACCAGACTGCCATGTTTTTGCCCTGTCCCTTGGTTAGTATTGCTTATTATAAACAACAAATGTCACTTTGACTGGCTGACACTTTTTTTTGTCCGTAGAGAATTCCAGTTCTGTTCTAAAAATAATTGATTTCAGGACTACATCCAGTTACAGAACTTGTTAGCTTTTAATCTTCATAAGATTTTCCTTGTTTTTATGAAAAGTAAAATAACTTCATGGAAATGTTCCCATTCGTATTAAACGGAGTATAGAGAAACCGATATGTTAAGTGCTGCTGGACTTTTGAAATAGAATCTACAACTTCTTTAAGCAGCTTTTCATTGAGAAAAGGCAGAGGAGGATGTGCTGGAATGGAAATCCAGCCAGCTAACAGCTTGTGAGCCATGTCAAGCTTGTCCTCCAAGTGCAACATCTATGGCATGCTGGAGGGAAAATGATGTTATAGTGATGTCAGAGATGTGCTGCAGTCAGTCTTCGGATAAAAATATAGGCCTAGAGTAAAACACCAAATTTTGCTTTATGAATAACTAAATAGCAAATAATTGGCTCAAGCTTAGAGCTGGCTTTTTTTTTTTTTTTCTTTCTTCATACTCCCAGTGAATTATTGACTTCTTATTGACTTTTCTGCTGCGTGTGGAAACAAGATGGGTGGATATTTTCCAAAAGCATTGTTATCTGCCTATTCCAGTGTAAATTCATTCTTTTTATAAAGGTTTTTTTTCCCCCATTTCTCTTGGAGAAAACTTGTCTGTATTTTCTCTAGAACTTGTGCAAGCAAAAAAGCTCTCCATTTTCTGTCTCTTCAATATTCCCCTTGATATTGATTCAATTGAGCTGCAAGGACTTCAGATTTAAGTCTTAGTGGAATTAATCCTAGTAGTTATTAACATGATTTTGCAAAAGAGAAATAAAATTCTGCAAGACTTGAAAATTAATGGAAACATTTAATATGCAAACCTTCTGTATTAAAGTTAGTAAAATATAAACTATTCAGATTAAGAAACATCAGTTTAATTTTGTAAACCTTTATTGTTCTCTCATGGTATTGTTTCAGTATTTTTTTTTTTAAGATGCTTGAAATTAAGTTTAGCAAGTGACTGTTTATTTAGCATGCATGTTTGTGTGTGATGTGTTCCTTCTTTTTGTGGAGACTGACTTGAAACAGAGCACTAATTGCTGCAACTGGAGTAACTTGACATTCTGTAGGGGCTGCATTAAATAGATGAAAACATGGTTGTGTTGAATTTTTACATTTTCCCCCCTCCTTTTTTGACAAAATCAGGGTTTTCTTCTTTCTTTTTGATATAAAACTTGAGGGTTTGTTTTTGTGGTTTTTTTTTTTTTTTTTTTTTTTTTTAAATCCTTCCTTGGAGTACAAACAGTTGTAGCTTTTGTTGGGACAGGGAAGGGAGAGGAGCTGCATTCTTTCCAGGTCTGGTTAGCGTCTCCCAGTCTGAAGGAATGGCATCTGGAATAATGGGTATGAAGCAGGGAGCCACAAGGGTCTGCCTAATCACCACTTTGGTGTGTGTGGCCTTAGGCAGTCTTGATTTCAGCATATCTATCTGTCATACAGGGTAATGGTGTTGAATATGACAGAAATATCCTTCTTTTACTGTCATTCTAGGCTTGCATGAAGGCTGAGATAATTTTGTGTTTATTACAGGAAGTGCAGTAAGCAATACTGGGAGGAGGAGGGAGCAATACAGAACTTAGAGGTAGGAAAAAAAGTATTGAACAGCTGTCCACACAGTGACCTCCCCTTCTGCTAAGAACTAAGCAGAAGTTTTGAAGGAAGAGGGTGAAGATAATATGTGTATGCAAGCACAGAGTGTAAAAGCAATACAGCTGTACACAATCAGTCTTCAAGTAATTTGGGCTTGGTAGTCTAGTCCAAATCAACTTTTATCAGCTATTTATTACTGCAGCTATTTTTACTGTTAAAAGTTATGCTTAGCATACCTTACAATAGCTCATACATAAACAATTCCTTGGTTAGCAGTATTACAGCTGTGTAATATGGCTAAACACATAGTGTTCCACATTCTCTGGCTCCAGAGATGATAAAGACAATACATCTCCCACCTGCCCATCGTTGCTCACTCCCCAGAGAACATCTCCCATGGTTTAGTCAGTAAGACAGAACATATTCATGATCCTTAATTTCTTAGCTACTACTTCATTGTCTGTTGCAAAAATAAGCAATCCTAGATAGGTGCTAAAGAAGGCTGAGCTATGTTAGCGTATTGCCTCATCTGTGAGAGCAATGATGTCCTACTAGTAGATGGTCATGATCAGCCAATGGTGCTTTGACTCATTCAAACTATTGCAAAACTTACCCTTTGAAATACTCCTACAAAGACCATAAGGAAGGCTGTGCTAAGTGGGACCTGAGGCTTATCTCACAGAATCATAGAGTGGTTTAGGTTGGAAGGGACCTCAAAGATCATCCAGTTCCAACCCCCTACCATAGGCAGGAACACCTCCCACTAGAACAGGTCACTCAAGGTCTCATCCAACCTGGTCTTGAACACCTCCAGGGAGGGAGCATCCACAGCCTCCTTGGGCAACCCATTCCAGTATCTCATCACCCTCACTGTAAAGAACTTCCTCCTAACATCTAGTTTAAAGCTCCGCTCTTCCAGTTTAAACCTATTAGTCCTTGTCCTGTCATTACAAGACCTTGTAAAAAGCCCCTCCCCAGCCTTCCTGTAGACCCCTTTCAGATACTGAAAGGCTACTATAAGGTCTCCTCAAAGCCTTCTCTTCTCCAGGCTGAAGATTCTCAACTTTCGTAGCCTGTCATTGTGGCAGAGGTGCTCCAGCCCTCTGATCATCTCAGTGGTCCTCCTTTGGACTCTCTCCAACAGGTCCACATCCTTCTTGTGTTGGGTGCTCCAGAACTGTACACAGTACTCCAGGTGGAGTCTAACAAGAACAGAATCCCCTCCCTTGCCCTGCTGGCCACGCTTCTCTTGTCTGGTGTTAGATACTGCCTCTAAATGCCTGTGAGTGCTTTGAGTTTTGTTTCTGTAATGGAGGGGTGTAAATGAATTGTGAGATGGTATTTTTTCAAATTAATAGTTTATTAATTGTCAATATTCAGGAGTCTTGCCTCCCCCTCCCCCCCAACCACTATTTTTAATAATAATCAGTTATTATTTGCAAGGTCATGGAAACATTATACAGATGATAACATAGGATCTAGAATGTTTAGAAATAGCTAGCAATAATACAAAACATTAAGCTCAATTGAACTGTAAGAGATGGTTCTTGTGGTCATTTATACTACTTGTCCACTAGATGGACTCAGGAAGCTCCTTTCTACTTATGGCAAAAGGCTAAGACTCAATTAGATTCAATTACAGAGTTTTGGTAAAGAGGCTTTGAATATTTACTCACAAAATCAGCTTCTGACTCATGGGGCTAGCTACAGCTTCAGACAGCACCCAAAGCACTTGCATAGGGTTCTGTTGGCATCTTCTTAGCTGCTGAGACTTATGATTCTTCTCAGGCTCTACAGGCTGCTGGGTTAAGGAGAGAGACAATCTCTGACCATATCCTGGCCCCTCTGGATGATCTATGTGTCCCTTCCAGAGCTCTTCATCTTGGCAGATGTAGGCAGGATGTCTTGCAATATGCAGTCTTAGCATAGATGTGACAATGGCTGTGCAGGCCTATCGTGGTGGTATTTGGTGCCTATTCCTGGTAAACTCAAGGCAGGCAGTTTCCAGGCAGTTTCAGCCTAAAGCATCAGGGCTTATTATGCATCCGGGCTAACTTATAGCTTAGCATAGCATAATGCTGCAGAAGGCAGTAGCAGAATCACTGACAGAGGCAGAGAGCAATGGCAGCAGGCAGCAGCAGCAGCAAGCATGGATACAACGGCAGAGCTCATTGTGTTACCTGCTCACCTCTTTTTATCAATGTAGCCCGAGACTGATGGGCCTTTGTCCACAGATTAGCCAATCAGAATGGCAGTTAGCCAAGCTTGACCTTATTAGGTGAAGCCATAGGCTTGCTTTACCCAAATTTGGGGAAAACATAGGACTTGCATGAGGCAGGCACAAGCCAAGTGTATGTACCTTGTTTACCACAGGATGTAAACAGGAGCAAAACGAGTCAGGGCAAACCAGGGTCCTTAGACTCAATGACTCCAGTTTCTTTGACCTCTTTCTGGTGGTTGTTTCTCCCCAAAACAGAGAGAGAGCAAAACAAGTCCAAGCACGCCAGGATATGTTCAGGTGTATTTTGGTCTATTCAGGCCTACCAAAACAGTTTCTTTTTTCACCACAGCACTGCAACCTAGGGTAGAGAGTAAGAAGAGGCAGAAGGTACTGATGTTTCTATTGCCTCCAGCAGTTCAGGGCTTGAAAATTTCTGAGTAAGGGATTATGTCTTTAATATCTCTCTATGGACTTTCCTTATGTGAATTTGTCTAGTCCTTTCTTGAACCCATACAAATTTTTAATATCCACGGCATCCAGTGGCAGGAGACTTCGTGATTTAACTACATGTTTTAAGAAAAAGTGTCTTCTTTCCTTGTTTTGAACTTACTTCTTGCTATGTTAGATAACAATAGTAAATAATTGCTTATATTTACTTTGCTTTTTGACCGGACTCAAGTGTGGAGTAGTAAAACAACCTAGCTATTATTTATCTCTTTTAATGACAGTCTCATTCATGAGTGATAACAGTTATTTCAGAACTCATTACATATGCTGTAATATAAACACTGCTAGTACTAATGGATGGTAAAGTTATTAATTAAAGGATATCAGTCTGCCATGAAGATAACAAGTAGATGTTGTCATACATTCCTAAATCTCTTCATGGCAGGAAGCAGAACAAAATTCCAGAGAACTATATGTTTAAAAAAACAAACAAACCAACTGCCCCCCCCAAAAAAACCACAAGCCAAAACAAGAAGAAAACTAACCAAACAAAAAGCACAACAATAACAGGGAAAAAAAAAACCAAACAAACTCTTCAAAGCAGTAAATTAAATATGTGGAAGCCTAACTGGGCCTTCTTAAAAGTTGTTTGACTTAAGAAAAACTGCAGATTTCAGCAGAGGATCATTAATTTTCCTTATTTTTGTCTGAGAAGTTAAGAGTCCAGTGAAATGAACTAGGGGGATGTTTCTCGATTGCAAAAATAGGAAGAGGTTGCACATAAGATACAAAAATTGTTGCATAATCATTAAGGAAATAGTCAGACACAAACTGGAGTTCAAACTCCTTGGAAACACCTGATTCCTGAGCTTTATAAACGGGACCTCATCTAGTGAAACAGAGTTGTGGTTGCATATCATTATTTAATGAAGCATATTTCTTTAGCTGTTTCCATGCACCCCGAGCATCATTCTTTCTGCCCCGTTATTAAAATGTAGGCATTCTGGTAGCAGATTTTTGAGTTCAGGATATTGCAAATGATTAAATTTAAACCCTAAAAAATGTATCTTCAGGGCTTTTAAGTGCTTTCATGGCTCTCATCTCTGCATTTTCTGAATTCCTTTCATATTTTAAAGGTAGAAGAGGCATTTAAGTTCCTTTACTATATAAAACTGATGTTTGATATCTGTTCTCCCTAAAGTAGTGAGAAGCTTTGTGGTAGACTGAGTGCAACAAATGCCTTTAGGCCAAATTGGTGATGACATTTAGTCACCATCATGTAATTTCCCTGGGCAAAATCCTAAAGTGATTTGGGGTTCCAGTTCTGTCCTTTGTATCTGGAAGTGCATATCTGACTAAACAAATGTTACATGCGTCTATTTGTCTGTGTGTCTGTATTAGGGCATATAAAACCACACAACCCTGTTATGTGCAATTCTGAAGTTCATGTGACTGCAATATTAGTTGTCTGATCAAAAGCATCTAATCAACTGTTGTATTCCTGAGCTCTAAGAGTCTAAAAGAATTTAATGTAGAAAGTGTTTCATTTCCTTTAAAGCAAAGTGGTAGTATTTTTTCATTTGTTTTAAAAAAGAGTTAAATATACACATTTACATTTTTTTCTCTCTCCTTCTCCTTCTGTTCTTACAAAACATTTGACTTTGTTGCCCAAGTGCAGAAAACTTTGCCAGGAAGAAGGGTGAGCAAAGCTTCTGTTTCCCATGACCCTGGACTCTAATGTTGTTCCAAAAGCTCACTACTTACAAATGCCTTGATAACTGCTTTCATTCCTTTCATCCCTCCCCCGTGGTCCACCACATGCCAGTGTGACTGATTCTCCTTTGAGCAGCTCTCTTTGCAGGACAGGGGAATCTACTTAATTTAAAAGTCATCACACATAGAAGCGTTTAAAGATACACTGCAGTATTTTTTACTTCTAAAGGTCTGCATAATAATTGCTGCAGTGATTTTTTTCCTAGAAGCCATTTCTTCTCTGTTCATACCAGAATTGACTAAACCTATTTTATTTTTTTCCTCCAAGATATATATTTGAGTGTGGGTAGTAGTGAGAAAATTGCATCTTATTCTACTTGTATGCATGTGCAGCACAGAACTGGCAGAACTGACCATGCTGAAATAGCCAGAACTGTGGCCCCTTATGAATAAGTTGCAGCATAGGCTTAAAGTTTATTGTGAAATTACATTATCAAACACTGCTTTGTGTTTCACTGTAAATAGGGCATGCATTTATAAAATGTCTCTGGATGTATTGTCAAATTAAGAGCAAACACAAAACTATATTTTAAAATACTACTAAAAGGCCATCTGTTTCTGTGTACTAGAAGTCTGAGAATTCCCCTTTTTTTTTTTTCTTTTTTTTTTTTTTTTTCTGGCAGCAACTTGATTGCCAAACAGGAAGTTACTCTCCGCTTTTTCCACCTCTGGCAGAATCTGGTCCTAGTTACTGTTCTATCTTTTTGTGGTGCTTTTCTGCCTGCTTACTGCTCGCTGTCTATGGGATGTATCAGGAGGAGTGAGAAGCCTGATAATCTGTGTTTTAACGGAAGAGACTAGGGGAGGAAGACAGAACTGTGGACCTAACTCTCTGTAAGAGGATGACACTGGGAAATAAACATTTGTGGAGTGGGGGAAAAATTCCCAGAAAGAGCAAGAGAAAATACGTAAGGGGTCAAAGCTGACTGCCACAGACAAAAATTTAGGTGTATAATGGCTTGCTAGAAAATAAGGCAGAAGTTTAAGTGATGTAGAAGAAAATATGAAAAAAATGCATGTTCACACACACGCAAAATGTGTGTGTATTTAAGTTAATGTTTTAGCTTTTTCCAGTTCTTTAGTGTCCCTACATACTCTTATTAAGGCTACTTCTCTAAGTTCTGTCATTCAAATGACTGTTGAAATAAACCTAAAATTAATTGTATTTGAGAAGGAGGAAAACCAGCATAAATGTAGTGTTTGATGTTGTCCAAAAAGTTACATACACAAGACTATGTCCTTGAATTGAATACCCTCATATGCTATCTGCATCAGTACTACAGGCGTCTGCAACAGGTAGTAAACTTAAATCTGAGATGTTAGAGCAGATTTTCACCAACTTGAGATGTTGCTCAAGGATCTCACCAGTATTAATGTGGTTATTGTTGGATTATTCTGTGATTGACGATTTGAAGGTTCAGAACCTAGTAATTCCCTGTGTAGTCACTTTGTTTCTAATCAAATGCAGTAGTATGGCTGAACCATCTTGTAAACTAAAAGACAGACAGAAGGTGTTTCATAGCAAAGAGGCAGTGTGAAATAAAATACAAGAACACAAGAGTTTTGAAACAAAAATTATTGTTTTTGGCAAAGAGCTGTCTTAACTTTAGAGACACATGTACAGTACTGTGTGGTGTTCACTATATTGATAGTTATAGGGCATACATTTTTAGATGTACTTTCATTGTTTCGTCTATTTAGAACCATATATAAAACCAAAACAAGTTTATTGTTGTATAGACTTTGTGGCTTTTGCAAACTAAATTAAAATTAACTTCTTTGTATTCTAATTATGTAAATAAGATTAGATGTTGGACAAAGTGAACTGGCATAAGGAACAGTGAAAAGAGGAATTACATATTACCAACATTGTCTTTTGACTGTATAATATTACTTGTTTCAACAGTTGTGTTTCTGGGAAGTTTCAGAATTTTTGTTGAGCAAGCATGTAAATATGGCCTAAAAAAATAACCCTCCTCTCGTTAAATGTCAACCTTCTGTTGTCAGGACATTTTCTTAAAGATACATTTTATTTAGTGCTTAACCATAGAGAAATACTAAGAATATACAAAGTACTCTACAAATTTCTAATATAAAGGAGTTGGGACTCAAAAGTGTTGGTCTGAATAGCTATGAAGTTTGTAGAAGCTATGGACTTTTCAATAATGCTTGCATCATAGTGTTAAGAAAATGGGGATTTTGTTGCATTTGATCAAGGGGATTTCTCAGTGGTTGCTAGAATGAGAAAGTAAATTATGCACTTTTCTCATGGAAATATTAATGAGTAAGAAAATGACACTGAAAAATTTCAGACTGCTGTAGTGCCTTATTTAAACCCAGAGGAATTCAGCAATGCATATTCTGCTGATGTCCTTTCCCTGGAGATTATGAGAAAGAAACTAGCTTCCCTGAAAGTCTTGAGTCTAAGGTGGAAAAGTAATATGGGATTGTTGGGACAGAGAGTTGTTTATTTTAGTTGCTTAGTATTGTTCCAGGAATAGCAAGTTGGCAACGAATGCAGACCAATGAAACTAGCAATTAAACGGGATAAAGAGTTCATTGATAGCAACAATGAAATACTGTGTCAATACTGAGTAGTGGCTCTTGTGCTGCAAAATCTTTGGCACTGGGCACTGAATTCTCTATTTTCTTGTGGTCTTTTTTGTGGCTTCTTTAGAGGTCATCATGGCAAGTGGCCAGCATTAGCTCTATCTGCCCCTACAGATAGCTAGAAATTTTGAGAAAACATCATTGCTTATAAGAGGAGAGGAATAGGAATAACAAGCGTGTATGTATGTAAATAATTTAATCAAACACTGTGATGGACAATTTTCCATGCAGTCGTATAGGATATGAAATGTGTGGGTGGAAAGACTCTAGCACTGAAAGCCACTTGAAACTGAAGATAGCAGAAGCTGTATCAGCTGAATGTGCAGATTTTTGTGTGTGATGTGGGAATGTGTTTTGGTGGTGTTGATGTTTTGTTTAGCTAGGATTATGTGTTCTGGCAGCCAACTTCAGAATTCTTTCATGTACAGCTGAAGGAATTAATTACAGTATCAAGATATATGCCAATATCCCCATGCTCAGCATAAGTCCTTTACAGGTTCCCTTTTTTGTGTTGACCTGTTATCATATACCTTATGAAACTGAAGATTTTTAATATAGGACAGTTACCTGTGGCTTTTGATTCCTGTTTATTTTTTCATTTTAAAGCAGCAGTGAATTATGAAGGTTGGAAACAAAAATTGTAACGAAAATGCATTTTACTCTTGTCTGAGTTAAGACCAACAACTGTGAATCTGGGATTTTTAAGGAGAGACTTCTTACATCAGGAAAACATTTGAAATATACAAGTGATATACACAGTTCTGTACGATCAGGTTTTTAACTGCTTAATCATTCATACTGCCTAAATACAATTTTACTAGTAGCTGCTGTGTTTACAGTCTACAATGTGGAAAAAGATGTCCCACTGTGACATGTTCTAGTTACAATCAAATTGACTGTAGCAAATACAGAAGCTGTTGAAGTTCATTGCTTCCCAGTGGGGTGTTCTTCTTCAGCCAGCTTATTTCAGGCTGTTGATACAGCTCACATCTATGAAGCTCGTTCTGATATATAATAACAAAATCAAGGCGGGTCCCAGTTCACCTTCACAGTAAAGCAGCACGTCGTGAAGTATTGAAGGAGATGTGTATCTCACCAGTGTTTTTCTGTATAAGTAATGTTTTACAGATTTCTGTTTGTAATACCAAAAAACCTTTATTCAGTTGCATGAACTTCTAAACATTTCCTTGCTTCTGTTATTAGGGCAGTAAGAATGTTGCAGATCATACTCACAGCTGCTGTTTCACAATCATAATGTCTCCATTATAAATCTACTTTTTCAAGTGTTTAGATAATTTAGCCAGAAAAATTGTTTATAGGATGAGAACTGCTTATGAAATAAATCAAGAAAATAAATTTATTTGTAAAGCAATTAAAAAAAAAACAAAAAAAACAACAAACCCACAGCAGTGACTTTTAATTTCAGGTACTAAAAAATATGAGTCTGTGAGCTAGATAAATGGTTTTCTGCATTTTAACATGCTGTTTTATCAGAGAATCACAGAATTGTCAGGGTTGGAGGGGACCTTAAGGATCTTCTAATTTAAGCTTCCCTGCTATGGGCAGGGAAACCTTCCACGAGATCAGGTTGCCCAGTGCCACATCCAGCCTGGCCTTAAAAACATCCAGGGATGGAGCTTCCACCACCTCCTTGGGCAACCTGTTCAGGTGTCTCAACCTCATGGTGAAGAACTTCCTAACATCTAATCTAATATACCCTCCTTTAGCTTGGATCCATTCCCTCTGGTCATATCATAGAATCATAGAATGGTTTAGGTTGGAAGAGACCTCAAAGATCATCCAGTTCCAACCCCCCACCATAGGCAGGGACACCTCCCACTAGATCAGGTTGCTCAAGGCCTCATCCAGCCTGGCCTTGAACACATCCAGTGAGGGAGCAGCCACAACCTCCCTGGGCAACCAGTTCCAGTGTCTTGCCACCCTCACTGTGAAGAACTTACTATTTAAATCTCCGCTCTTCCAGTTTAAACCCATTAGTCCTTGTCCTGTCATTACAAGACCTTGTGAACAGTCCCTCCCCAGCCTTCCTATAGGCCTCCTTCAGATACTGGAAGGCTACTATAAGGTCTTTTCGAAGCCTTCTCTTCTCCAGGCTGAAAAGCACCAACTTTCTCAGTCTGTCCTACCTGACATCCTAAAAAGTACCTCACCAGCTTTTTTGTAGGCCCCCATTCAGATACTGGAAGGCCACAATAAGGTCTCCTTGGAGCCTTCTGTTCTCCAAAGTGGGCAACCCCTACTCTCGGTCTACCTTCACAGGAGAGGCACTGCAGCCCTCTGATCATCCATGTGGGCCTTCTCTGAACACATTCCAGCATATGCATATCTTTCCTGTAATAAGGATTGCAGAACTGGACACAGTACTCCAGGTGGGGTCTCATGAGAGGGGCCACACTTCTCTTGATGCAACCCAGGACATGACTTTCTGGACTGCGGGTGCACACTAATGACTCATGTTGAGCTTCTCATCCACCAGCGTCCCGAAGTCTTTTTCTTCAGGGCTGCTCTGCTCAACTTATATTGGTGCTTGGGATTGCCCCAACCTAGGTGCAAGATTCTGCACTTGGTCTTGTTGAACCTCATGAGTTCATCATGGGCCCACCTCTCCAGCCTGTCAAGGTCGCTCTGGATGGATCCCTTCCCTGCAGTGTGTCAGCCACACCCCCTTGCTTGGTGTCGTTGGCAAACTTGCTGAGGGTGCACTCAGTGCCACTGTCCATGTTGCCGATGAATTTGTTGAACAAGAGTGGTGCCAGTACTGATCCTTGAGGGACTCCACTTGTCACTGGCTTTCACCTGGACAGGAACCCATTGACACCTGCTCTTTGGGTGTGGCTGTAAAGCCAGTTCTTTATTCACCAAGTGGTCTGTCATTCAAACCTATATTTTAACAGCTTGGAGATCAGGATGTTGTATGGGAAAGTGTCAAAGGCTTTGCTCAGGTCCAGATAGATGACATTGGTTGCTCTCCCCTTATCTACAGATTTTGCAGTCCTCTCATAGAAGGCCACCAGGCTTGTCAGGCGTAATTTGCCTTTGATGATTATACCAAATTACCTCTTCACTATTCTTCTGCCTTCGCGGTGCCTCTGGGAGGATCTGCTTCGTGATCTTACTGGGCACAGATGTGAGACTGACTAGCCTATAGTTTATGGATCATCTTTCTTGCACTTTTTGAAAATCGGGGTTATGTTTCCCCTTTTCCAGTCAGTGGGGACTTCACCAGACTGCCATGACCTTGTCCACCAATTCCCTCAGTACTTGTGGATGTATCTTGTTGGGTCTCATGGACTTCTGCTCTTTCAAGTTCTTCAGATGGTCGTGAACCTCACCTTCACTTAAAATGGTTCCTTCTTCCAGCTGCTGCCATTATCTTCTGCGATATTGGGAGTGTGGCTGAAGACCTTGCCAGTGAAGACTGAGGTGAAGAAGTCATTAAGAACCTCAGCCTTCTCCACATCACTTGTCACCGGTTCTCCCATTTCCTTTCTGAGGGGGCCTACACCTCCCTAGGTCATCCTTTTGCCATTAATGTACCTATACAAACTTTTGCTATTCCCCTTGATCTCCCTGGCTAGATTTAATTCTAACTGAGCTTTAGCTTTTCTAACCAGGTCTCTTGCTTCTCAGGCAGCTTCCTCGTATGCCACTCATTCTAGCCATACTTTCTTCCACTCCTTGTAGAGTTCCTTTTTGTGTGACAGTGTGTCTGAGCGCTGCTTGCTCATCCAGGCAGGTCTCATAACATTATTTCCAGCCTTTCTCTTTTTCAGTATACTTTGCTTCTGGACATAGAGGTGATCCTTGAATATGGACCACCTGTCCTGGGCCCCCCTTCCCTCTAGGGCTTTGTCCCACAGTACTTTGGCCAGTTGATCCCTGAAGCGATTGAAGTCTGCATGGTCATAAGCCTGGAAGTCAATGGTCATAAGCTTGGAATACATCCTTCTAGATGTTCTGAAGATCTTAAATTCTAACACATCATGGTAACTGCAGCCAAGACTGTCTCTGAGCCTCATATTGGTCATCAGGTACTCTAGCAATATTGTTCAATTTCTGGTGTGTTTTATTCACATATTACAGCTCTTTAGTGCTCAGTTTTGTTGAGTATCTTGGGTTTTAATAAACCTGTATGTCAGTGCATGACTAAATGAAGGAACTCATCAAGCATGGCACTGCAATGCCTCTAGTTGTATCTGCTAGCGGAATCAAACTGCCTACAGATTTACAACACCAAAGGTGACTGTATATGGTCTCCTTCCCAGACTTCAACTGCCCTATCATTCAGCTGACTGAAGAATTGCTCTAATATCCTGCCAGCTCAGCCATCGCCCCTTGGCTTCTGCTGTCTTTGAAGCCAGACAGTAATAACTAGCTTTGTGTCAGATCACCAGATATGTTGCTGTTACTATTTTAGACAGATCATCTGTTGTTTGAAGTCCCGTTTACTGCATTCCAGCTGGTGCTCAGGAGTTCATGTAGGCATGTTTAATCTTCTCACTAGGTTTCAACTGCTGTTTTTCTTTATTAACCCAGTGAATGATTCCAAGCTTTTCCAGCATGATTGACATCAATGAGGAAGAGTGTTGCTTTTTGGAACTCCGTTTGTTAATTAAGTAATATTTGTAAGTAAACAAGTGGAAAAAGACTTTGGCTTTGACACGTTTGAGAACAGTTTCTTGCAGGTTGTTACTAGGATAGGGATGTGAGTCCTTTGCAAGTACATAGCTTCTGCTTTAGAGCTTGTTTGACCCTTGTCAAAAACCTGGGCTTTCTTCTATTCTTGCAGCCACCAGACTGGCAAAACCAAACAGCCTTACCACTCTAGACAAAAAAAAAAAATTCTCTGTGCTTGCCAAGTTACAGAAATCTTGTCAGGTTTTTCCATCTATAGAACTTGATCCTTATTGTGGAAGGCTGTGCCAAAACTAATATACTCATTCCTCAGATAATGGCATCCATTGTTTCATCACTCTGCTGCAATGTACTGTTCTCTCCACCTCCTCAAGGCTCTACATAAGAATTTATTTTAGGATTTGTTTAGGATAAGGATGTCTAGGATAAGGATGTTGAAGAATAATTCTAGTAATACAGAAGGACTGCATCATAGTTTTATTATTCTTTATCCAGCATGTACATCCCTCTCTGAAGTTAGTTAATTTACTACAGTTCAAACTAAGTCCTCCTTTTTGGCATTTTGGAACAAAGTGAATCTAAATAAACCTGATTTCTAGGACAATGTGGAGCCTTTTTCCATATTTTTATTGGGAAATGTGTTAGGCAGAATGATAAAAAATATAAAACTTCAGGATGAAGTGCAATAGAATAACACATTTCCTGACTCCTCTGCCACTTTCCTGAGTGACTTTTAAAAGTATTTTCGTTAGCATTGTGATACTGATGTTTGCTATTGTATGTCTCCATATCTAATACTGGAGTTATATTGCTTCTTGTGGTTAAGCTACAATTATCCCTTTATTGCTTCCGGTCACATTGTAGTATGTCTCTTTTAGTACTTCCTCTGTCAGAGCTCCACAAAAAAAGTCTTGCTGGGCAGATGACTTGCTTCCAATTACTGTAAGTAGCTGTGGTGTAGAAGCTGACTGTGGTGTAGATGGCTGCAAAACTGAACTGAATCCTCCTTTGGAACTGGGGAAAATGTGGAACAGAAGATGTAGGTGAGTGCTCTCAAGTGCTGCCAGAAAATAAATGTTAGCAGAATTGCCAGTTAGAAGTTCAGCTCTGGTAGCTGAGGGATAGCAGGGTACATTTTCACTCTTTTGCTGGCACATAGAGAGATTACTCAAACACTTGCAGAAGGTCAGGGGCAACAACATTTATGGTATCATTGATACTTTTGAGAAGCCATCCTTCCCTGATGGTAGACTTGAAATGTTAGTCAGTAAAGATGCTAAGGTTTTTATAGTAACTTAATAAGGTCAGTTGACTCTACACAAAAGAGAGTTTTTCTCCTGGATTAAATGAAATATCCTAGATCATGTGAACTCCATTAAAAGAGAGACATGACTATGACTATAAGATGTGAATGTTAGAAGCTAAATAAAATCAGCTTCTGTAATGTTACAGAGCTTGCAGATGACAAAGGTGATTTGTTGAGTGTGGTGATTTGCATTCCTGCATCTGGAAGGAGTGGGATGTATTTGAATGCTGTCAGTGACATTAAGACTCTGGGATATACTGGGATAAATGACATCTTGTAAAGCTGGGCAAGCTCTGCTCCATCTCTCTTCTCTTTTTATGTTTATTTTTGTGCAGACAAGATTAAATTGTCATGATAAAATTTGTGTCTTTTTGACTGTGAAGGCAGTTGCTGATTTAATTCAGTTGTGAATCTTAGTATCTCTTAAAAGAGCTTACTGTGCTTATTACACAAGTGGTCCTTTCTAGGTGGCTAGGTGAATTTTTTAATCAAGTAAAGTGATAATGCTCCTAAGAGAGAAATCGATAAATATAATGAATTACAACTCTTGGTCCACTGGTGGTGGTTCTTGTGGAGTAAATCCTATTAGAGCCTCTAAGAACCTTTCAGGGAAGGTGGAATTTTTTGTAGAATAGTACTTTTTTGATTTTCATTTTCAGATAAAATTAGCTTTTTGTGGAACTTCTAAATTAATATCACAGAGAACATCAGACCTTGGAACTTCATTTTATTCCTTTCTACACTCAATAACTTAATATCATAGAATCAGTCAGGGTTGGAAGTGACCACAAGGGTCATCTAGTTCCAACTCCCCTGCCATGGGCAGGGACACCCTACCCTAGATCAGGCTGAACAGAGCCTCATCCAGCCTTGCCTTAAACACCTCCAGGGAAGTGGCCCCAACCACCCCCCTGAGCAACCCATTCCAGGGCCTCACCACTCTCATGATGAAGAACTTCCTTCTCACATCCAATCTGAATCTCCCCACCTCCATCTTTGCTCCATTCCCCGTAGTCCTGTCACTACCTGATAGCTTAAAAAGTCCCTCCTCAACTTTTCTGTAGGCTCCCTTCAGATACTGGAAGGCCACAAGGTCACCTTGGAGCCTCTTCACCAAACTGAACAGCCCCAACTCTTACAGTCTGTCCTCATAGCAGAGGTGTTCCAGCCCTCTGATCACCCTCGTGTTCCCTCTCTGGACACGCTCCAGCATGTCCACATCCCTCTTGTAATAGGGGCTCCAGAACTGGATGCAGTACTCCAGGTGGCATCTCACCAGGGCGGAGTAGAGGGGGAGAATCACCTCCCTCGATCTGCTGGCCACGCTTCTCCTGATAGCTTCCAGTATTTTCAAGATATTACAATAGGTCTCCTGTAGATGCAGAAGTCTGCAAATGCTATCATTCTGGGTGATATTATCAAATTATCTAATGAACTCTGCAATTCTTACTATATTCTTCATACTAATTATTTCCAAGTTAAGTTAAATTGTCTCCTTCAGTTTCAAAACACAGAAGCATTAACACTGATTTGCTGACACTGAAAGAGGGATTGGTATCTGTGTATGACTAATACAGGATATAAAATGGAGGCCCCACCTTAGATATTTTTATCATTTGTTTTCCTTTCCCTTGACATTTGTTCCACTAAGCCCTTCACGTGTGAAAGAGTGACAGGAGAGTCCATGCTCCCTCATTTCCTTTCATATTCACAGAGATGCTGGCTATCATGGGCAGCTATTAGACTGTACAGAGGAAATAAATCTTCATTCCTATTTGTAGTAGCTATTTTTCACTTTTCAGTGTAATTACAATATAGATATTTTTGGTTTAGTCACCTCAAGGCCATAGTATTACTTTGGACATTAGTTGGTACACAGAAGTTTTATGGAAGGGTTTAGGACTCAACTGGGTAACTTGAAGGAAGAGCCAACAATAAAACTGCATTTCTTCCCTTTAAGCTCAAAACATCCTTCTGCAAACAAATTCAAGTTTACGTCTTTCTAACAGCTGTAGAACAGTCAGTTACCTAGGTGTCAAAGATGCTGTATTTGCATAAACGAGAACACTTCAGCTTATAAAGATTTATTATGCTTTTATCTATGCAAACAATAGGAAACACTGTATCTAATTTGTTAATACGTCTAATAATCCTCATGTACAGCACTGTAGGAAATGTTTGGCAAGGATGCCGTAATTCTGTATGTCCTCAGTAAAAATCATAGAAAACAGGAAAGAATGCTCCCCAGAATTTGTTTACCCAGTTGACACACTAGTTATTTATCAGATAAACATATGGAATTCCTTATTAAAAACAAGATAATAAAATACTTTCATGTCTGTATTATGTAAAAACTGTTGGTTCTCTTGTTGAGTTGATTTATTGTATAGCTGCATGTAAAATATATAAAATACAAAAGCAGCAGGCACTAAGTAAAGACAGGGACAGGAAAAAAAAGTGATAATGATTCTGTCACTTCATAGTGGTTACTTTTAATTAAGAAAAGATAAACTGCAGTTATCTTACTTTTTGAGTTCTTATTTGAAGGTGTTTGAAAGATTTTCCAGTATTATTTTATTTAAGACAGTGGAATTGTTCTTACTGTTGGAGGTTGTACAAATTTGAATGGCAGCGTGTGTCTTAGGACATTAGGCCAATTAATGTAGTTTTATACTAGTTTTTTTTTTTTTTTTTCCCTGATAGGAAGAAGATTAGCTGTGTGATTTTGTGTCCAGCATTGAATATGAATATTTATGGCTTTACAATAACGGGGGGGTTAAGGAAGTCACAGAACCACATAGTGGCTGAGCTTGGAAGGGACTCTTGAGATTGACTTATCCAACCCCTCTCCTCAAGCAAGACCAGCTACAATCATTTGCCCAGGACCATGTTTAGATGGCTTTTGAGTATCTCTAAGGATGGAGATGAATACGTGATGCTTTAGAAAAATAATTTATGACTTGGCTTTTTTCATAGCTTATCATTACTAGGACTTTTACCAAGATTTACCAGCTATTGGAATTAATTGCCAGTTTTCCCTAACTTCAAAATAGACACCATAGGTGCATTCATCTAGGACACAAAAAATTGTTGCTGGTTCTTTGTGATCATCTGGAGTGGCAGCATTTTTAAGTCTTCACCAAGTTCATTTGTTACCACATTCATTTCTTCATTTGCCATTAGTACCTAATAATATTCTGTACTTAAAGTTGGTTGGAGCTTTTTTTTTTTGTTCAATTGGTTTTGTTTGGTTTGGGTTTTTTTGGTTGGTTGGTTGGGTGGGTTTTGTTTTTTTGTTTGTTTGGATTGTTTGGTGTTTCTTTGGGTTTGTTGTTTGGATTTTTTTGATTGTGGGAAGTTTGGATTGCTTTGACATTTCTTTGGTCCAAAGGTACACTCTGTGATATTCATTCAAAACATGTAATCTGTGGACAATCTAATTGATTGGCAGGTACTTGCAGGTTGGGGTTTTTTTCTCTTCAATTTCTTTTTAAAAAGCTTTTACATAGTACTGTATAATGTTTTAGTGTATTGTTAAAATGTAATTCTTTTGGTAGTTTTCTAACTGTCATGAGATTTATTTTAACCTTCAAATTAATCTCATACTACTTTAAAAACTGTTCTACTTACATATGCATTTTACTGTTAGACATTAATTTCTTATACTTTTTTTTTTTTAAATGTAGCAGTTTTCAACATAATAGCTGTGTTAATGTTTGAAATCTGACATGAGTGTGTTCCATAGGTTTCTGGGATAGCCAAGGTACTTTCATTTAAAAATGGTAATGAGGATTTTTTTTTAAATGAAGTTACTATCCAAAAAAAATATTAGAGAGGAATCTTCTTAAACAGAAAACGAGGTTCATGCATGTCTTTGTGAAACCTTGGTCTAATCAAGTTGTAGTGGAGTAACCCTGCTTTTCTCCCCACCCCCATCCCCTTTTTTTTTCTTGAATTTCAGATTTATCCATGGCAGTGCAAAAATTTTCACAGTCTTTACAAGATTTCCAGTTTGAATGTATTGGAGATGCTGAAACTGATGATGAAATTAATATTGGTAAGTACTTTCTGTGCTCTGGTTGCAGTAATTATTTTTTTAATATAGTTTCTTATGTATATGATATCATAAACATAGTGAAGCCATCCAGAGTTTTATTTTTTTTGTAACAAAAGTAAAAGAATTTCCATGAGTAAAAATCATGCAAGACTTTAAAAATATATGTCAAAAACCTATATCTTCATGACACAGCTTAGTTCATTGTAGAGGAAAGTATTATGCAGTACTGAGTCCATTGTGAATCTTCTAAATTCTATTGCTATTTTTAATTTGCAGCCAGTTTTTATTGGGATACTAAAAGGCACACTAGTTTCCTATGCATCAACATAGGTCTGCAAAAAAAGCCACTTAAGTGCCTAGTAAGACTCAGGAAGTATTTAAGGGTCCCAACCTAGGAATATGTCCTTTACAACTTGTGCATTCCTAAGTATATAGTTGTCTCAACTTTTGCCAATAAAATTTACCACCAGCTTTATGTTCTGCCTCTGTGCACACCCTGAACGTCTGCATTCACAGAACTGAGCATCTCAGCTCATCTTGAATGTAAGTCTCTTTAGTATTAATTACCAAAATGTTCTTCCCTTATTAGACTAACCCTGGAAAAAATCCAAGATTCAGAATTTTAGCCACTCTTTACTGCAAAGCATTGCAATAATTATAGTGATGCTTTTGGGCAGTAGCACAGCAACTGGAGTGCTCTAGCTCCTGTTGGTGAGAAACTTGGATTATAATGCAGTTTTGAAATGGCTAAATTAATTGTCATGAGTTTTACATGCCACATGACCCCCATGACTTTCCCAAAACATCTGAGAGGAAGGAAGATGATTGTTAAAGAGTAATTGCTGCTAAAAATACTACTTTGGCAGTAAAAGAGGGAACATAGAACTTGTCAGTTTTTTGGTTTTTTTTTAAATATCTGTGTAATGCCGAGAGAAAACTCAGATTTAGGCTTTTGCAAGTGTATCTCTTACTATAAACTATTTCCATGTCTCCTCACCCTTCAATATTTTCTTTTTCCTGACTGAGTTACAAATCATTAGTCAAAAGACTGGATCTACTTGCTTTCACTGGCAAGGTTTGCCTTGTCTGCACCCTACAACATTGTGATAGTTAGGATGATGTTGTGAAGGAGGACTGATATTTGCTCAGTCTTCTCATCTTGGCAGGGGAGCAGTAGAGAGGGTTAAAATTTACTGACACACAGAAGTAGGGGAGTGAAACCACTGAACGGCTTCTACTGAAATATGAAATTGCATATATTCTTCAGGTGGATCAAACCTAGACAGAGATAAAAAATAAATAGTGTGTATGTGTTCTTTGGCATTAATTTCTTGAATATTAAAGCTAGCCTGTACATATTTTTGCATTTAAATTAAATCTACATTATCTCAGTTATCGATAACTTTTTTTTCATGCATAAGGTTTTGCATTTAAAATGAGGTGACCAAGGACAAAGACAAGTTTGATTACCTAAATCTAGCAAAGAAAAGACATTTTCTTGTCTGGACATTAAACAGGCATTTAAAACTATTTAGGGAAAAAATGGAGTTCATGAAGCTTGACAGCTGATTTATTTCACTTGGAGCTTCAAAGAAAGGATTTCTAGCTTCTAAAGCACCCATTGCCTGATGGATTGTCACGTACATCAAAGAGGCTTATAAGAGTAAAAGGTAAACTGACAGAAATCAAATTCAAGTCTAGCAGAGCTTGAATCATACTGTGTGCTTTTATAGGGTATGGCTCAATTTTTGATCTCCCTAGAGCAGTGACCTAGAATTTATCCATATCTTTTAGCATGCCCCAACAAGCTAGATGTTTGCTTATCATCAAAGAAAGCTTTGTATAGATGAGTCCTGTTCTCTGTGCCTCCTTCTGCCTTCACCTCCTTTTTTTTTTTAAGAATATCTATAGTAGTTGCAAGCCACTGGAAAGTTTTGCTTCAATCTGCAATGATGCTTGTGCCTTGATAAGTTTTGTACAAAACCACCATATACATGGGGCTTAATAGGGGGACTGTATTCTGAAGATTTAAAAATATATTTGTCTTTCAAATTTAGCATTGGAAATCCACCCTAATTCACATTAGCAATGGAAATTCAGCCTCAGAATGAGGTGGCTTCTGCTAGGGTGTGATTGTTTCTGTAAAAAAAAAAATCTAAAATATGAATGATATATTTTTAAATTTCTTTTTTCTCCTTACTGGTAATAAGTATTTGGAACTAAATTGATAGTTCCATGAACTTTTTGGAAGTTGAATGTCTCTCTTCAGTAACTAAGTACAACATTGTTTTACTATTTTTGCTCTATTGACCTCTAGTATCACAATTAATTTTTATTTGCATTTCCTGTAACTTGTGCTTTTTTTAGATGCTGCGTACAAGTCACCAATTCTCATAAGCCTATTAAATATATAGAACACATGAGAAATAGTTTTAGTTAAGCACCATGACATGCTCAGTATAAAAAGAACTATGGTGATGCACTTCATATTTATTATAATTAATATATTATTTAATCCAGTTGTTTTTATTTTCTCTTAAATGCTGTCTTTGATTTCTAAGTGTTACTTATATATACTTATCTCTTACTTATATTTACAAATATTTAGTTGTTCTTTGACAAAAAATGTCTACATCTCTTAATGGATATTCTATGTGTTCTAGGTAATTTTTCCATGTTGTTGCAAGTTGCAGATTTATATCCATAGCCACTTTCAGATATAACTTGCTTGGGTGTAGAGTCTGACATTTTGTGTGCTGATTTTAAGCTATTTCCTTTATTTTCACAAAAAAGTGGATTTTTTTTTTCTCAAACTGTAAACATCAAAGGATTCATGCTATAAAAGCTTTTTCAGATATTTGTCAGCAAATTGAGTTTGAGAGTGTTCCTCAGCTCTACTAGCTTTTCTTATTAAAAAGAAACAGCTAGCAACAATTGCCAGTGTTGTCTCTTCTGTTTTGAAATGAGCGTGGCAATGTGATCTGCAGCAATGCAAAGGCCATAATATTTCATAGTGACATAGTATTTGATATTACAACACTGATGTCAGCTCCAGTTGCATGTGATTCAGCCAAGCTGTAATTATTTTTTGTATTGAAAAGTTATGCAGAAAGTGGCATCTTTAAAACCAAAACAACTCAAAGAATGACAGGGAATCAAGGCATAGTAACAATGGTTTAAGGAGACTAAGGAGAGGGTGTTGCTTCTTCATCTTACTAATTACTGTGCTTTCTTCAGCCTAAAAGAGCCAAGATTTCACAGCACTTTGCTATTCACTCTTTTATACATACCACTCCATGCACAATTACTGTCAGACCCCTTTGCAATTAATATTCTGCATGAAGCAAATAAATGTAAAGGTCAGTCATTGGTCATACCCAGTGAGAATTTTGTGCAAAATAGATGCATGCTTTTTACATGTTTCAAACCTTCTAGATAATACAAAATGTACACAAATTGTATTTTAATGAACAAATGTCTTTTTCTACAATATATGCTGTGCAGGCATAAAACTAGTGAAGAAAAAGCTTCCGTAGCTCCTCCTTCCCTAGTATTTTGTAGCTTATGTTACCTGGCTCTTCCCCTGGAATCTCCCTGGTTTTATCTCCTTCGTTTCTGTTTGTGTTACTTGAACTGTGGCTGCTACAGATGAAAAGAATAAACATTATTACTTAACACAGTGGAATTCTGTCTTGTTTCTTTTAAAAGTTCTTGTCTATTTTGTGTTATGGCTAATTATAGATCGGTGAGATTTAATATCAGGAATGTAAGATCGTGCTCTTCAGAATGAAAAGAAACCAAGACAAAAATACTTTTTTATATTTTAGCATTTTACTTTGATATCTGTTTTTTGTTAGTGTGTGCTATTTAGAAAAATGCATTGAAAGTCATGTGTGTTTCACTCTGTCACTGTTGCTTTTGATTTTTTAAGAATTATATTAAGACTGATGTCGCAAGTAGCATCAAATCTTTGATTTAGGAATGTAATAGGATTATGATGATCTGTGGAAATATTAATTGAGCCAAAATGCTCAAATATTAATTGAGCTACAGAATTTCTTCAATGTGGTACCTTTCCTTGTAGGAACTGAATTTTCATCTTGTTACTAACAGTTGTGGCTTGTGTGATCTTTGCTGACTTACACCTCGAGTTGCTCATGGGAATATTAAAATTTCTAACAACTAGCCATCTACATAATTCTTAACTCATACTAGTCAATTCTGTTGTATTCTGTTGTATTCAACAATTTCAAGTTAAAACTTAAATGTACTATGGAGAAACACCTTTATGAAAAACAGAAAAAGAAAACAGAGCCAACAAAATGAACAAACAACAAAAAATGGAGAAAAAAAGCAATCCTTTAATTATAGTTGTTTTTTGGAGTCCACTGTCATGTTCTTAAGGTTCTTTTGATTGAGTTGAGCAAGGATACCAGAAATTCAGTCTTATTTTTCCTTTGTGCCGGGCAACCACATTGACAGTGCTTTTGAGGGCAGCTGTTCTCTTGGAGAACCTACCAGAGGACAAACAGCAAATAGATCTGTCTTAGGAAGTTTTTGTATGAAATTACACAATTAAAAGGGGTGGGGTGGTGGTGAAAGAAACCAAAGTTTACCACCCCAAACTCTTAAAATGTTGAAGTGTGGTAAAAGGTTAATACACATGAAGTGATGCCAAACCTTTTTCTTCTGGGTTTTTTGTTTAGTTTCGGGGTTTTTTTGTTTGGGGTTTTTTTTTGAGGGGGGGTTTGTTTTGGTTTATTTGTGGTTTTTTTTAGTATTACAAACTGCACATGTAATGCTCTATTAAAATGAAAACAACAACGAATCCAAGAGAGAATCTGTAGGAGTTTTATGCTTGCCTAATGCATGTATAGGCAAATCTTGACTAATGAATATGTAGACTTTTCAGACTCCAAGCTAGGAGTCTCTCTTTTGGAGATGCTCAGAGGCTAATCAGGAACCTCAGATGGTTGCACAAGCTATAAACAATTTCAAGACTGTATTTCTGCTGTTTGTGGTATGTAATGACTTGTTGAATTTGCCTGGTTGTTTTTGAATTATTTATTAAACACCATTGAACCACCTACAGTCTGAAACACTTGCCTATCATACAGGTCATCTCCTTAATCACTCGAGGTTACCTTTGATGTTCCAGTTCTTTTTAGGGTTAATATTCTACCTGCTTTGCACTGAATTAGCATTCATAATCATGTTTCAGAATGGAATTTCCAAATACTAAAGAAGTCTAAAATGAATTCCATCTACTCAGGTCTACTGCTGCCTTATTCAAAGCACATCTAGGAGGGATTTTTTTTTTTTTTTTTGGCATAGACACCATACCAATAACTTTCATAGTGCTTGAGTTTGTTGACCTTGTGGAGCATATCAGGGACAAGTGTATTTAGAAAAAACATTTTTTTTTCAAATGGGTGAAAAAGGGTTGAGACCTGAATTAGCATAGAAATCTATTTGTGACAGAGTGGATTTGCATAGAAATATTGTGTGCTATTTTGCCATGGTAATTACCTGCCTAGGTTTGCCAGCTCTTCTTCCTCCAGTTACAAGAATTAATTTTAAGATTAACTTTTTAGGTGACCTTCAAAGCAACTTTGAGTGAACTACTAGTAAGATTTGAATCACAGGATGGAGTTCTTTGGTATTCCTATTGAGCTATTTTTATCTACAAAAGTTAAACAGTAACAAATCATGGGAGGAACTCAGCACAATCAGGGTGTGAAATGCCTAAAGTATTTGTTTAAAATCTGTTAAATCTGTTCCTAGCATTTTTTTTTTTAATCCTTCTTGCAAATGCCACTTCTTTCTGGAACACTATTTCTTGACTCCAGGAAATGAGTGATTTTTATGCTAGGATCCCATAGAGCTTTCAAAACAGCATCTCAACCAAAAAGAGAAGGCTGCATTCTGTTGGTCCAGCCCCAGAGCTCTTGTCCTTGCTGTGGAAGGTGAAATGAGGCTGACAAAGCAGAAAGTAAAATAATGTTGCAATAGGCCTTTATTTGTGCAGGAGGAAAAGGTAAAATAAAATCAACAATATAGGCCTTTTTTTTTTTCTCCAAGATACCTCTCAGAAGGTTGTTAGAATTGGCATGCACTGTTCCCTATTACCTTATGATGTGTGTTCAAATGAAAAAAAAAACAAAACAACAAAACAGATGGAGTGCCTATCTGTCCTACCCTTCTTTTGTGGCAGGAGCAGCTGAATGTGAAGCAGATATCCTGAGTCACTGCAGTTTATATCCTGGTTACTAAGGGAATCGACTGGTTCATTTAATTACATTGGACTGCTGTCCTGGTTTAAGACAGCCTAAAGTCTCACACAATTGGGAACAATCTCAAAAAAACCCCAAAAAACCCAAAACCAGATAAGAAACCAAAAGCCCTATGGATTGAGATAAGCAGAGTTTAATGAAAATAATACAATGTACCATATGAGGATGATTAGGGGCCTGGAGGGCATGCTTCATGAGGAAAGGCTGAGGGACCTGGCACTTTTTAGTCTGGAGAACAGAAGACTGAGAGGGGATTTAATAAATGCTTATAAATATTTGAGGGCTGAGGGTCAGGAGGGTATGGACAGGCTCTTCTCACTTGCTCTCTATGATAGGACAAGGAGCATTGGATGTAAGCTGCAGCACAGGAGGTTCCACCTCAACACAAAGGGGAACTTCTTTATTGTAAAGGTCCCAGAGCACTGGCACAGGCTCCCCAGAGAGGTTGTGGAGTCTCGTTCTCTGGACACCTTCAAGGCCTGTCTGGATGCCAAATTCATGTGATCCTGTGATACCATATAAAGGAGCAAAATAAGCCAAACCATTGAAAGACAATCAGTAAATAAGCTAACAAATAGCAAAGGGCAGCAACCAAGCCATCAGCCAGCAAAGCAGAAGAGACCAACACGCTAAATCAGACACAGGAAGAAAGGCCCCTGGAAATGAACTCCAACCCTCATCATTCTTTGCTCTGGCCAGCATTTTCGTTATAAAGCTCTCATGACATTAGTATGGTATTAAATACTTATCGGTGGATTCAACAGGCTGTCTCAACTTGTCACTCCCACCTGAACCAGGACAACTACAAACTGCTATCTCAGAATGCCACTTGCCTTAGAATTCATGCATTTTACAAAAAGATGCAGAGGCAGGCAGTGGATAGCAATAACTTTGGTTGTCTTGGTGCATTCACTGAGTCAACAGTTGATACAAATAGCTGAGTAGGCAGGCCCATGCCACGCAGGATTAAGATGAAGTATCTGTTTTGTCTCTCATTAACAGTTTGATCTTCTGGGTTTTCATATATGCATTACTATCCTCATTCCACACCTTCAAAATACCTCTGCTTCCATCCTTCATTGCTTAGCTTTGTTATTTCTGGAGTTGAACATCCCAGTGGAAGTATGAATGCCTGTGAAGAGACAGTCTGAGGACTACAGTACTGCTTTACAGAGTTGGTTTGAAAATATGTGTTGTGTACTATTACTGCATGTAATAAATGTCTAGTAGAGTTGATAAGTTACTGTACTTTTTGAGCAATAGTGACCTGGTTTCAAAAACAGGTAGTGGTTTAGTCAGCTGACCTTTGAGATCTTTATCGGGTCTGAGCAAATAAAATGAAGGTTTTGTAGTGTCTGAATTCAAAATCCTTGGTATAGATTAGAGTTTTAAGTGTGGAAAGTCCCTTGATTCCTTTGTAGGCCTAAATTCAATGAAGCGATTATGGCCAACTATCATTTGTTGAAGTATTTGGTGATATTTTGTTATTTAAAATGTTTCACTGATAAGTGCATTGAAGTTTACAAATCAGGAAAACAATATTAATGATTTTCAGCTGCATTCTGGCCACATTGTTTTTCCTTTTACTTCCTCTGTTTCAGCACCCACAAAGAGCCACACACAAATAAGGTTTGTACAGCTGGAAAGACTGAAATATCAGGTTTTTTTCCTTTCATTTAAAATATGAATGTGCCTCTGAAGAATCAAGGATTGGCAAGCCTGCAACATAGTCAAAATTACTTCCAACTCCGTTGTTTATGGAATGGTAGGATTGAGGGCTACTTTTGCAGCATAATATGTTGCCCAGTAGTTAGTTCCCACATTGTGTTGTTATTTACCTGTTCAAAACACTTAAGCGTGAAGTAGAAATTATTTTCTTAGAACGAAAGGTTTTGTATTCATAGCCAGTCTGTATCCTGGTTCTTTCTAGGGAGATTGAGAGGGTAGGAGGGAAAGGAAAGCAGGAGAGGTTAAATCACAGATTCTTTCTATCCAGAATCCACCTTTGATCTTATCTACTTCTGACTGTTCCAAGGTTTTTAAAGCTGTTCTTCTTCTGATAGGCTGTGGATATGAGTCAGCTCATATCCAGCTGGAAGTCATAGTCAGCTGGAAGTCTGATCTGTTAAAGTCAGAGGTTAATGGATAATTTAGTTAAAGTAAAAATTAATTGTATTGAACAGACTTCTGTCACATACAATAATTTTAAACCCTATTTTGCAGTGTCATTGAGATGCAGTAGTTCTTAATGACCATTTGTCTAAAATTATTACCTCTTTATTCTGTGAGAACATGGTAAAAACACAGTATTGGTTTTTGGTCCCAAAAGCCTTCAGTTCTTCACAGAAGATAGAGGAGGGACCAAGGAAACTTGTTTACTAATTTGTAGAAGGGCGTGCATATAGTGCTCTGTGAGAGGAAGTGACTGACTGGAAAATCCATTAATCCCATGTTCCAAACAAAATGGAAGACATCACTTAGATAATTTTAAGTTTCTGCCATCACTTCAGGGTGCCACATTATAGGAAAGGTGCTACAGACTAGAGTGGGCTACTTCTGCCACAGCTCTGCTGGTATTGTGTTGAAAAATTGTTGTGTTGAGTAATTCATGCTGCAGAAGGTATGCGCTTTCCAGATTGAATGATACATTCTTAAAATATTTTCTACTTTCAGAGTCAGAGCAGAACACTGACACAAGGTGTGGTGGTTTAGCAGTTACCTGCCCCCCCCCCACCTTTTGAAATAACCCAGGCTGGACTCAGACTGGCTGGAAGTTAATAAATGAAGCTTTATATTTACAGCAATGCACAATATACAAGCAGATATTTATAATGTATAACAAATATTTACAGATATATAGTGAAAAGGTAATACAGAAACACCACCCCCCTCCCAGAGATCAAAATCCCTAAGAGGGGTAACCAACCACTGCTACCATCTTTTCCCCCTTCCCCAGTCTTATCTCACCATCTGTTGATGAAGCAGATAGGTGGAGGTAGATTGGCCAGGGGGGTTAGTAGAATTATTGAGAATCAGCTAAAAAAGGCAGAGACAAAGGAACCATGCAAGGAGCAGCCACAGACAGAGAGGCCTGAAACTGTCTGACTTATCTGTATTTGGGTTTCTACTCTTAAAACTTTTTTTTTTTTTTACAATTTTTTTTCTTTCTCAGTAAAGCTCTGGGTGAAGTGACATACCGTATTTTCATTTCTCAGCCAATAGTCTAATTTCTCTCAAATTCTCCAATTAGTTAAACCAGCACAGAAGGATAGATAAATTGCAGCTAGGTAATTAATAAAATATTAAAAGTATGGCAGTGGTATTTGGTATTAATTGTTTGGGGTGGGTTTGTTTTGGTTTTGTTTCTACTAACATAGTGTGGAATAGACAGCCATTATAAGCTTTAAAAATCTTTCAGAATCATAGAATCATAGAATGGTTTAGGTTGGAAGAGACCTAAAGATCATCCAGTTCCAACCCCCCACCATAGGAGTCTAGCTAAATGTTTTGCCCTTGTTTGATCCATCTTGAATTTTCTACTTCTGTTTACTTGTGAGGTTCTGCATGAGTAGAGCATGGCAATTTACTGATATGAAGTCAAGTAATTGGATTTACTGAAATCGTTTAGCATTGTGTGTCTTGAGGTTATGTCTCCGTATTGTGTTTGGCAAGTGCTGGTAGTGGATATGGAAATTCCAGATAACCTGACTTCCTTGTAAGTCATCTTCATTTTTGTATAAACATGTAGCTTTTGTTGCATATTTCTGTTAAAAATGAGTGGAGTGTAAAGTGTAAATGTCCTGAGTCAAAGCATGTTTTAACTTTTCTACAAGCCTTACATTTGTTTAAAAGTTTGTGAAACAAGTGTTACTTTTTATAGGAAAGAATTCTTCAGCTTCATACTGTTTATAACTGGGTTCGGGTGGTTATGCTGACAGAGGCTTGTTACCAAAATAATCCTGTAATGGGGAAAAGAGTTGTTACTTCCATAAGCAACATTACATTTTATGCTTTACATATGTTTCGGGAAAAAAAACCAAAAACTTAATAAAATACCTTACTATATATGCTCACTAGGTTTTGCAAGATGAAAATACTTCTGAATTAAAATTCCTGTAGCCTAAATATGGTATGTATGTATTATGCAACACTTGCAAACACATCTTGCAAAGCTTTGGGCTTTTATTAAGCTTAAATCTTGATTTGTTGCCTTGTGTGTTTCTCATATTCATCTGTGCTTTGAGACACATGTATGGTGCTCAGTTAGGAGGTTCCACTGTTACTGTGGAACTATGTAGCCTCTTCTGCTGGTTTGTCCTGCATTTGTAGTGTGACTGGTCAGGGCAAATGCTTGTGCCTCGTATTGGGCTAGCAGTGGAAGGACTAAGAGTATTGGGAAAAAAAAGTCTCTACTCAAAGTAGTCAAGTATTGGATTAGGCTGCCCTGGAAATTGGTGGAGTCACCATCCCTGGAAGTATAAAAAGATAGATGTAGACATGGCACTTCATGACATTGTTTAGTGGGCATAATGGGGTCGAGTTGACAGCTGAATTTGGTGGTCTTAGAGATCTCTTCCAGCCTTAATAGAGTTTAAAGATTTGTTAATGGGAAACACTCCCTAAAAACCAAAAGGGGCATCTCATTGGCAGACTGTTAGTGAATCTGTGGTAGTTTCATTGCTAATTTTGATTTCATGGGGAATTTGGAGCACTTACTACCATCTCTCTGTCCTTTGGTGCTTAGTGACATGGTTCAATGTTAGACTTACCAGTGCTAGGTTAACAATCAAACTTGGTCTTAAAGGTAATTTCCAACATAGCAATTCTATGATTGTATTCTGTGATCAGTAACACTGAGAAGAGCTCCAAATAATGATGCAAAGGACAAAGTATCACTGCAGTTACTCTGAGCTTACAGTGCTTTAACTCAGATAAGTAGAGCTTTGGGTTTTGTTTGTTTACTTTTAGGTATGTGGATTTTGGTAGCTGTGCTCTGATGAACTTTCCTGCTTGTCACTATATAGTTTAAGATGTGATTATATTTGGAGAATAATATGTAGTCCTTGAAGCATAAATTTGAGCACAAAAATTTTTGTTTTATCATTGTTTTGCTTTGACCTTTGTGCACTTTATTTGCAGATATATTAAATCAGGCATTTTTCATCTCTGTGCCTTTTAGTCTCTTATGCTTTTCCTTCCTGATGTGTAATGCTTTATTTGGCAAGTCTGGATTTATTTTCAATAATTCAAAAAAGAAACTGGTAAAATACTTTTCTCCACAGTTCAGGGTAGAAAGTGCCACTAGAAACAAAATGACCACGGTCAGTTGTGCTCCTCGGAGGAACCTAGTGCTTACAGCAGTAGTTACTATTTTATTTTCTTATTGTCATGTCTGTGCTAAGTCAGGATAAACTGTCTTTGAAATTGGATGGGATTGAAAAAAAAATCTTTAGTTCATCAGTTGAAAGTGCAGTGCCTTGATTAGGTAGAAATTGCTTCTAAATATGAAAGATCACAGCACTAATTGATAAAAAAAAGTATTGTATTAAACGCTTGAGGAGTTTACTTACCAGATTAATTATGGAGCAAATAGTGGAAGAATGTTCATTTCTTGAGTGCAAAATTACTTCAGTTTGTCTGCTCTAGGTATGGTTTTATCACAAGAATGGTACAGACTAGACAGAGTTGCCTCTACCTTTGTATATTTTCCCATGGTGGAAGTCTTCAGGAAAATTTGTAGTTATTGCAGTTGTGAATTTAAACCACTGTCTGATGGCAGAACCTGCTGTCAATTTGAGAATGTCTGTTGGGGTATTTCCATGACATTTTAAAACCTGTACATTTGAATTTTTACTTCAGACTCTCTTTTATTGCTAGAAGTATATTTCATTGTGTTATAGGAGTTACAAATACCTTGTCATTATGTAGACTGTGGTAAGTGTAAACATAGACTAAAGGAATGCATGAAGCCTTTATTATAGATCTGTAAAATCTGATACCCAGATTAGGGAAGGATGGAGGATAAGGCAACTCATCCAATGTTAATTTTACAAATTTAAATTACTTTATATGCCATGAAGAAATAAATCATTCTATTCTAACTTTCTGTGCAGTAGAATCTTCTAACATAATTTGTCTCAGCTTAAAGTTAAAGCATGACTGACATACTCTTAATTTGCAAACTGGAATTTACATGAATAACTAAGGAATATTACCTAAATGAAATAAAGCAGTTACTCTATTTCCTGTAGTAGTTTGGGAAGGAAACCCAGAAGAGAAAGAAATTGTAAGAAAAATAATGGTTTCAAATCCTTCAGTCCTCTCCCCTTATTGTCTCTTCTTTTCTGCTTTCCCAGTAAAAGTTATGGTACTGAGCTCAGTCTTCCACACTAAAGTTTCTCCAAAAATGTTGCCACTTGGAAAGTGGGGAAAGTGGACGTAGGGTACAAGTGGCAGAAGAAATATCAGTAACCAACAAAAAATGAAAATGTCAGCAATGGTTGGGCAGATTTAGAAGACATGCTTGTCCAAATACTGCTTTTCTGAAAGCAATAAAATAAAAAAATAAATACTATTCTGTATAGGAACATGTTGCAGTTCTCTTGCACTGCTATTCTTCATTTATTTTTACTACATTACAGTGGTACTCAAACCCAGACAGCATTTTTGGTTAAATTTGTTTGCAGACCAAGATGGTGATTGTGCAGCTTGTTTCTTTTAAGCCAAACTTAATTCCATGTAAAGCTGTAGATAATTTTACACTTTTCATCTTTTATAGGCTTTATTCAGTCAAAAAAAAAAAAAAAATCTGTCCAGGTTGTTACAGTGGTAAAGGAAATCTATGTTGTATAAGATAAACCTGTATTTAAAGTCACAGCCAACGTATTGAAAGACAAAGAAAATGGGAGGCTTTGGAAGACTTATTACAAGACAGTCCTTTGGGTTTATATTTTAATATGTTGTAAACTAGTCATAATGGTGACATATTGAGACCTCCAGTTTAGTTACCTTCAGATACACACTACAGGCCCTGTGTTGCTGTTGTGACATCCATAGTTCTTGTTAGCTAGAAAGTACTGAGAAGACAGATAATTTTCTCCTTTTTTTTTTTCCCAGATGCTTGTGGCCCATCACTATTAATAAGAAATGTGTGAATTTTTTTCCCTTTCTTCTGTCTGATCAGAAAACTATTGACTGTTTCTCTTGTCCTACATCTCCCCAACCCCTCCACACCCATGTACTTCTTTGATATGACTAAAAGCCATAGAAAGAAGGATGGACATTTTATTTGATACTGTGTTTTTTAAAACTGCTTGAGATAGCATATAGAATCATAGAATGGTTTAGGTTAGAAGGAGACTCAAAGATCATCCAGTTCCAATCCCCTGCCATAGGCATGGACACCTACTAGAACAGGTTGCTCAAGGCCTCATCTAACCTGGCCTTGAACACTTCCAGGGAGGGAGCAGCCACAACCTCCCTGGGCAATCCATTCCAGTACCTCACCACCCTCACTGTAAAGAGTTTCCTCCTGCCATCCCGTTTAAATCTACCCCTTTCAGTTTAAACCCATTAGTCCTCGTCCTGTCATAACAAGGCCTTGTGAACAGTCTCTCCCCAGCCCTCCTGTAGGTCCCCTTCAGGTGTCCTCAAAGCCTTTTCTTCTCCAGACTAAAGAGCCCTAACTCTTGTAGCCTGTCCTCATAAGAGAGGTGCTGCAGCCCTCTTATCATCTTCATGGTCCTCCTCTGGACTCTCTCCAACAGTTCCATGTCCTTCTTGTGTTGGGGGCTTCAGAACTGCACACAGTACTCCACGTGGGGTCTGACAAGAGCAGAGTAAAGGGTGAGAATCACCTCCCTTGCCCTGCTGGCTGCACTTCTCTTCATGCAGCTGAGGACACATTGTGTGCATGCACACTGCTGGCTGCTGTTGAGCTTTTCATCCACCCAGACCCCCAGGTCCTTTTCTTCAGGTCTGTTCTCCAGCCATTTGCCACCCAGCCTGTATTTGTGCTTAGGATTGCACCAATCTGGGTGCAGGACCTTACACTTGGCAATGTTGAATTTCATGAAGTTGGCCTGGGCCCACCTCTCCAGCCTGTCCAGGTCCCTCTGGATGCCATCCCTGCCCTCTAGCAAGTCAACTGTGCCACACAGCTTGATGTCATTTGCAGACTTGCTGAGGCCGCACTCAATTCCTCTGTCCGTGTCACTGACAAAGATGTTAAACAGCACTGGCCCCAACAGTGACCCCTGAGGGATGCCACTTGTCACTGGTCTCCAGGTGGACTCTCTGCTATT
Source organism: Psilopogon haemacephalus (assembly GCA_013396835.1). Taxonomy (NCBI): domain Eukaryota; kingdom Metazoa; phylum Chordata; class Aves; order Piciformes; family Megalaimidae; genus Psilopogon; species Psilopogon haemacephalus. The sequence continues at coordinate 33,156 of VWZI01008936.1, read as the reverse complement.
GATCACTACTCTCTGTGTGTGACCATCCAGCTGATTCCTTATCCAGCAAGTGGTCCAGCCATCAAGTCCATGTTTTTCCAGTTTGGTGACCAGGATGTCATGTGGGATAGAGTTAAATGCCTTACTCAGGTCCAGGTAGATGATGTCAGTTAAATATGCTAGTCATTCATTGCAATAGAATAACTAGAAATACATCTATAATTTAGTAACTATTTAATAATATATTTATTTGCATATTTAAAATTGGAAAAGAAAGTCTTCCCCATCACTCATAGATCTTACATTTATTATACTTTTTCACTGAAGTGTCATAAACAAGTGGTAATCCTTAGGAGATTTCCTTACGGGAATGAGGATTGCCTTGAATTCTGATTCTGTAATGTATTACTTACCAGGAAGAACTCCCTTGGAGCCTTAAGTTGACGTTCGTGCTCAAGCATGAATTCAGAGCCTGCTATAACTTGTTTGTGCTGGGTAAGACCAGTTCTAGAGAGAGGATGTACTTGACTGACCTTCCTGCAAAAGTGTTTTGGGAGCGATGTACAGCACAATCCTGGCACTTCCCCAGTCAGATCAGGAAGATATAAGGAAATCACTAGCAGACTTGCACGTTTTCACATCTTATACAGCAAGATGTAAAAGGAAATTATATATTTCTGTATGTGTATTTATTACATGCTAGCATTCATGTACCTGAACCTACTGCTGGCATCTACTGAAAGTGTTGTTTAGTGTATTTTAGAATATTTTAAAATTGCCTGTACATTAAGGCTGCATGTGTAACTGCAAAAACCGTTAAGCCTACAGTCCATTGCACAGATAAAACTGTGTCTTTCATTCCATGAACTTCCCATTCTGTTTTGGATTGAATATTACTTTCCAAACTTGGCTTTGTCTTTAAACACAGTATTGGTCATGTAAACCTACTGCTAGGTTTCATACACATTGTTTTCATTTTCTCATTAAATATGGATGTCATCATACCTACTGTATCTAATGTTTAGTAGTACAGTGTAAGTAACACTGTGCTTTTTAGTATTAAGCTGATTGTTGATAGACTGCCTTCAATGGTGTTCATAGGAATGTTCTCTTATGGTACTACATTCTCTACACAAGTACATTACAAAAGCATCATAAAGTTTATGAGTACAGAAAATATGTGATTTTTAATTTTTTGTTTCCTATGAAATGCTGGTTTGATTTTAGTGGAGTAAACCAGAATTCTATAACATAAATGAGGCATATTTTCACTAATGCACTCAGTAAATTCAGAAAAATAAGTGTTTATCCATTTTTCATTTCTCCCTCATTCACTCAATTCTACATTATGCTTAAATTTTCTTTTGATTCTGCACATGTAGCTGTTTGTGTGGCTGTACCTATGTATAGCAGGAATGATGGGGATAAAAACCCGAATGGTACACATGCATCTTTTTCGAAAAAAAAAGACACTGATGTGCACCATTAGTTTAAGATGTTGGTACTGTTAGTTTGCTTCCTATGAGGAGAGACTGAAAGAGTTCAGTTTGGAGAAGAGGAGGCTCCCAGGTGACCTTATTGTGGCCTTCCACTATCTGAAGGGGGCTACAGAAAAGCTGGAGAGGGACTTTTTAGGCTATCAGGTAGTGACAGGACTAGGGAGAATGGAGCAAAGCTGGAGGTGGGGAGATTCAGACTGAATGTGAGGAGGAAGATATTGACCATGAGAGTGGTGAGACCCTGGAATGAGTTGCCCAAGGGGTGGTTGGGGCTGCATCCCTGTAGGTGTCAGGCTGGATGAGGCTGGGGCAGCCTGCCCATGGCAGGGAGGTTGGAACTAGATTATCATCGTGATCCCGTCCAACCCTGACTGATTCTATGATTCTATGAAGCAAATTGATTAAAAGATTTTTCAATTGAAAAGAAAGTTATTTTGTTTGGGTTTTGCTTTGCTTTGTTTGTTTGTTTAAATAAAGTAATGGGAACTATTTCTCCTGAACCAGGGAAATTTTGCAGCAGATTACTGCTGGGTTGGGAAAATTCCAGAGAAAACAGCTGGCAATCTGTTTCAGTTGTGATTAATGAGACCACAAGTGTACAGGCGGGTACATATACAATTGTTTTTACTTGGGCGTTGCTTTTCACAGGCATCATTTCCATCCTGACACCAAGCCCATCTTACAAATCCTTTGAATAGCCCTTAAATAAAAAGCAGACCGTAAAGCGCTTTGGATTTTGTAAGCAAGTATCTCCTAATTGCTTGGAATAAAGTATTAAGGCAGTGCTTCAATTTACTTAGTGATTCTTGAGTAAGAGTAAGCTTTTAAAAAACAATTTAAAATACCTTCATATTTAATGTTACATTACATATCGTACTTGATATAACTGGGTGTGTTTTCAGAAGTTTTTTCTTATCAGCACATTTTCATGACATTTGCTCTTGTAAAGTACTTGACCCTTCTTCCTCCACCCCCTTTTCTATTTATGGAGCTCACTTTAATTCTGCTGTATCTATTCGGATTTAAAAGGAAAGACAACAAAATGAAAATGTTGCAGTGTAACTAAGAAGAGGCCATGAGGCATGCAGGTAGTTCTTGGGCTTCCTGACAGACAGCAGTGGGCCTTATCTGACACAAATGGTTCTGCTTTTTAAATCTTCTGAATTTAAACTGTCCAAAGGCACCTCATATCATTAGTGTTGAAATATTTGTTGAAAGTGCTTTCCCCTTGAGAGCTGGGAATCCAGAATTAGGAGTGGCTAGCCTGTGCATTGGGTGTCTGCTGAAGTCCTGAGAGAGGTCTCTTATTGTGGAGGAAATGATGTCTCTGCCCAGCTCTCCACAGATGTCTGGCAGCCTTGTGGGTGAACTGTCCCCGGGGGGCTTGATTCCTCAAGGTGGGCTCTGCACTTCTTATCTGTGTTGGGTTTGTGTGGCAAGGTTTTGGTATCAGGGGTTACAAGTTTGTTTCTGCGAGAAGCTGTTAGAAACATCCCTTATGTCCTATGGAACCAATACCAACCAGCTCCAAGACAGACCCATTGCTGGCTAAGGCTGTGCCCATCAGCGATGGGAGTAGTGCCTTTGTGATAACATATTTAAGAAAGGACAAAAAACTTGCTGTGAGAACATTACTACAAGCATTAAGGCTAGTGAGGAAACAGGAGGACATGCTCCAGACCCTTGATCATAGTGAGGTGGGCTGTCCCCCTGCAGCCTGTGTAGGTTGACTTTGGAGCAGATATGCACCTGAAGTCTCCAGGACCCCACACTAGGACAGATGTGCCCAAAGGGAGGATCTGTGTACCCGTGCAAGGGTAGGCTTCCAGGCAGAACTTGTGACCCCATAGTGAGGAGCCACACTGGAGTAGACTGTTCCTGAAGGACTGCACCCTGTGGATTGCACTCTGGAGCTGAGGAAGTAAGAGGAGCGTTCCCCCTGAGGAGGAAGGAGCAGTAGAGACAACACATAATATACTGACTGCAATGCCCATTCCCCAGCCCACTGTGCTGCTGCAGCGAAGGAGGTAAAATTTAGCCTAGGAGGAAAGGAGGTGTGAGGGGACGATGTTCTAAGATTTAATTTTATTTCTCTTTATTACCAAACAAATCGAGAGAAACTTGAATTAAACTAGTTTCCCTAAGTCCAGTCTGGTTTGCATGTGATAGTAATCGCCCTGTCCTTATCTTGACCCATGAGCCTTTCATTATATTCTCTTTCTTCGCCTGTCCAAATGAGGAACAGGAGTTACAGATTGGCTTTTGTGGGTACCTGACATCTAGCCAGGATCAATCTACCACAGTATTCCTCCATCTGCCTGCCTCAGGCAGATCTGACACATGTCTGCAACCAAGGGGAAAATAAGGGAAGAAAAAGGAGGAAATGTACATTGGAAAAAAGAGGAGCAAAGACACTGGAAAAAAGAGGAGCCTTTACCACCTTCCACTGCAGCTTCCAGCACAGATGAAGTTTTCTGGGGACAGACCTTGTGTTTTCATGTCTGGCTTGTCTAAGAAGAACGTGTAATAACATGAAAGATTCAGAAGTACTGCAGTGCTCAGTGGTATTGTAGGAGAGCTGACACTAGTAAAGCCTTTTTTATCATGCAATGCCACTGCAACGGCAGAAGAACCAGTGGGTCAGCAGATGTATCCTTGTTGTGAGCTCCATCTGCATACTGGGTGTGCATCCTTCATTATGCACATGGGACATGGTTTAGTGGTGACATGGTAGTGCTGGGGTGACAATTGGGCTTCTTGATCTTGAAGGTCTTTTTCAACCCATATGACTCTACAATTCTCTTTGGAATAGTTCTGTCATTGTGAATGACTCCGCAGTAAAAAAGGTGAGAAAAAGTGGGGGAATGGAGTTTTAACATGAGACTGCAGGAGCACATCGTCTTGCACTAAAATTGACCAGTTATTTCACTGAAATAATCTGGAAACAATTTCTTATATTGGATTTACTAGAAAGTCAATTGTTCTTCTGAAGTGCATCCTAATTCCTTGAATAGGTAATAAAATTCAAACAATATATTTGTCTAGTTTATTTGAAAAGATTAGTTGCTTTTTTTAATCGTGGACAAAGAATCACTCTGTTACATGTTCCAGGAATGGCTATGTCCAGTTTTCTACAGACAAGGGCAGCTTTTCATTAAATTTTGTGTCAGTGTGAAAGGAAATAGTTGGCCACATGTTTGGCTCATTGTGTAGTTTTTAAGGTTTTGTAATGGGTGCACAGATACTCTGGAATGTAACTCTCCACTGATTTCTTACCAGGTGTCTTAATCAGTGAGTTTGTAACCTGTCTCTTTACATGGTTTTGTCAGATAGGATATTTTGAACTGACTCAATCTCTTAAAGTTAGTGCAGTGAATAATATCAAACTGAGTTTTTGATACTGATGTAAGTCTGTTAAAGGCTGAGCTGCTAAGTAACTGAAAGTTACTGAAAGACTTGGCCGATAGGCTTGACTGAGTCAAAGAGTTCAGAAGTTCATGCAAGAGGCCTAAAATTTCTTTTAAAAGTTGGCAAAATTTTCTGGTGTTTGTGTTCTCAGGGAAAAGTATTAAAGAAAAGGTCTCAAGATCCAACTGGATGGACTTTTTACTTAGTGTACTTGAGCTAACAAAGAGCTCATGAGTAATAACAAGGAAAAGAGAATTTATCAGCAAAAAATGACCTGCAGGTCAGGTATAGCATTACTGTTGCAAAAAAAATAAACAGTGTAAGATCTTGTAGAAGAAATTGTAACAAAATAGCGTTCTTCAGTTCTAAAAGTAAAAAGAATTCAAGAGTGACCTCTGCAAGGTGCAGAGGAGGTAAAGGGTAAATATGATTTGGCTATATTATGAAACTAAATAGCAATTCATGAATGCTGACGAGGCTGTTAAGAAAAGCTTGATACTGGTTCCCTCTTAGAATGTACTGGAACATAGCAGACTCTCCAGAAAATATGCTTACTTCTTTACATCTTTCAGTGGAGTTGAGAGGGGATGAAGCTGTATTACTGAAAACCAATACATTTTGTAAAAGTGCTTTAAAAGATGGAAAAATAGCTAAGAGGACAAGAGTTCTGTTCTGTTCTGTGTATTGGTTAAATGTGAAGATTTTTTTGAAGCCTGTTCTTTCGGAAATTCTACAAATTTTGTTTCCTAGTTTTTTTCTTCTTTAGAAGATTATTGAGATTGCCTCAACTTTGTTGTGAGAAGCTGTGGGATTTATGAGTCTTCTTTCTGAGATCAGAGCTTTAAACAATGAAATATAGCATCCTGTTGTTGGCAGCAGATACCACTAGGTGCATTAGATGAAAGTAAAACTTGCTGCTTGGCTCTCTTCATTTCACATCATTCCTCTGGCATTTTTGTCTGTGGAACTGTGATGCTGAATTCTGAATAACCCATATGCCCTTGAGAAAGCAATATAAATGGAGAGATACATTCTTTTAGAGAGATTTGCACCTCTTGCTTGCATGAGAATGAGGCTTTAAGATTTTTTTCGAATGCTTTCCCCTTTCTTGCCCTCTTTTATAGCTTGATATTTTTATTATGTTTCCATTGACATCTCTTATAGCCCTCTGACTTATATTCGAAGGCAGTTTTGAGCAAAGACTCTCATACTTGTAGCAGAACTCAAAGCTTATAAATCAATCATCTGTTCTTGTCACCTGAAAGCTTGTCCTTGTAAAACATAAAGGCAAAGAGCAACTAAATGTAAACAGTTGGCATAAGTAACATATTTCTTCTAAAATGCTGACTTTTAAATTTTCAACGGCATGTTTTTTCAGTTCTGGCAAAAATGTGTTACTACACTTAGGTATGAGAAACTCAGTATTTTCCTTTGCAGTTTCTGCTGCTAGTGTATGAAAGCAAATTTTCGACTGATTATAGAATTCTTTGTTTCAACACTGATCTTTACACCTTCCAGGAAAATCAGTTCCATATTCTGTTAACAAAAATATTGTTTTAATACACATGACTCTTAAGACTTGGGTCTTTTGTTTTTTAACATGCTGTTGACCTGCTGTTAGCTTCATTCTGTGCAACGTTTAATGGCTATTCATTTCAGTGAAGTACTATGCAAGAACAGTATCTTCTCACTACAGCTTCGGTTCAGATAGTGGATTCATCTGGCCTTAGAATGTAATTTTGACCAGGATATTCTTTTTTGTTTGCTTGTTTTCAGCCCAGTCACTGAAAGAGTTTGCTCGACTTCTAATTGCTGTTGAAGAGGAGAGGAGACGATTGGTAAGTTTGCTGACAATTATGTGTTACATTGGGCCTCATTTTGTATAAAACTACACTTTTTTTTTATATTCCTCACAAAGTGCTGTTTTTATTTATTCACTTGTGTGGTAGATGTTAAGCATTTCATAAGGATCACCTGAAATTCTGCAAAGACAGGCGTGTGTTAGCACAGGCTTCAGCAATATATAATGCAACGTTCAGCCAAATACTTTTGCATCATTTAAAAATCTGTGTTCTCACAGTTTCCTTCCCACTCTCCACTCCAAAATAAGCTTTGAATGCTGCTGTACCTTTCTGCCATCTTATCTTATTAGTCAAAAGACAAATCAATAAATTAAAAGCTCTTTGTTTACAGTTTAGTGGAAATGCAGGTTCGTGTTAATGTTTAATGAAATACTTCAGAGTGTTGATCAATCTATGTATGGTAGTAATCCAAGAATATGATAAATATGTGGTAAATAGAGAAATTAGATTTACCACACCTGAGAAACTCTTGCAGGATATGTTGTAGCTCAAACTTCTTATATTTGTCCTTTCCTACAGCATTCTTATTCCCTTAATTCCCATACTAATGACTCTGCAGTATGTGTTTATGTAGTCAGATGTAGCTTTGTTAAAGAAGCTGTAAGTGTATCCTTGTACAACAATTAAAAAAAAAAAAAATTCCACGTAAACGGTGAAACTACTTTTTTTTTTTTTCCTTGAAGTTGATGATGTATAAAGAAGTGAGTTAAGGATTAACCTCAGTAGGGTGATTTTTTAATATTGTGAAGTTGAGCAAATCATGTAATAACTATGTCAGTCCTGGTTTTCCTTCCTCTTATGAATACTTAGGGATGTGAGAAAAAATATTTTCTGACTTATCTTGGAGCAAACTTTATTAATTGAGGAAGAAACTTAAGTAAAATTCTTCTATTCCTAGGAGCAAATAACCATAGAATTGGTCTCTTGCTATTTTTGTTTATGTCAATATTTTAAAGTGACAAAACCAAAAATATTTTTAGGGTACAGCCACATAATAAATTTCACCAAAACCATATAGCTATAAAAGTACAAAATTTTTCCTTCATGCACATTTTTGCTTTTTTTCTGAATAGGTGGAAGAGTGAGGTGATTGTTTCCTGCTTACCACCTTAAAAGATGTTTACCAGAACACTTGTTAATTATTTAAGCAATGTTTTAAATTAATAGCTTTCTGATTCAGGTTAAAGATTATTGTAAGCTAGCCATTAGAAGACGGAAAAGCAATGACTAGTTGAATTATTTTTCAAACTGGTTAGTCTTTTATAATATTTAAGTTACAATCTCTTTCAACCAGAGGAAAGCCACAAAGATAATCAGAGGGCTGGAGAACCTTCACTATGGGAACAAGCTGTGAGAGTTGGGACTGATTAGCCTGGGGAAAAGGAGGCTCCAAAGAGACCTTATAAGAGCCTTCCAGTACCTGAAGAGGGTCTACAAGAAGGCTGTGGAGGGACTATTTACAAAGTCTTGTAATGGCAGGACGAGGAGTAATGGTTTTAAACTGGAAGAGGGGAAATTTAAACTAGATGTTGGGAGGAAATTCTTTACGTTGAGGGTGGTGAAACCCTGGAATAGGTTGCCCAGGGAGGTTGTGGATGTCTCCTCTCTGGAGGTGTTCAAGGCCAGGTTGCATGAGGCCTTGAACAACCTGGTGTAGTGGAAGATGTCCCTGCCCTGTTATGAAATTAGTAAAAGGCTATTAATTACGGATATTCATTTATGTATTAATATTAATTTTTATTACTAATATTTTAAAATGTGGAAAAATTCCCTGAGATTCTTTGGTTGACAGTAAGTAGTTGCACAAACAGTATTTATAAACACGGAATTAAACAGTTTAAATAATCAGAACTTGGAAAACAGGAACATGAGAACAGGAAAAAATTTAACTACGCTTATGGAGTCTTAGCATACGTACTCATGACACACTAGGGCAAAGATAAAAAGTATTCCAGGTAGAGAGAAGGAGGGAAGCATCGCCTTGCCACTAGGCTGCTGGTGCAAGCTGCAAACACATGGCCGCGGTGACTCCCAATTAAATGGAGTGCTGCAGTCAGTAGAGAGTCACAGGATAAAGAGAGCATGGTTTCTAAATCACCCCCCATTAAGTACATTATTTTGAAAATGAAACTGGCCAATAGGCACTAGCATTGTTTTGGCCAATGAATTCAAAGCTTAGTGCCTTGTGTGCCCACCCAGGCACACAAAGGGGCAGAACAAGACCCTGACTTGGTGGTGCTAAGTACCTAGCCCTCAGGGCTTTTCTGGGGCCAAACCCCTCATTGTTTTGCTCAATGAATCAAACTCCTGAACCCTGGCAACAGGATAAGAGCAAGAAAGTGGTCTGGCAGGATTTATGCCCTACCAGCACATACCACCCCGTTGCCTGTTGGGCAGTTTTATGCATCAAAGCTGGCCATGGTTTGTACCTTAATACACTATGTGTGCTAGCTTCCCTCTAGTTACATAAACTTACCATAGTTACATAAACTTCGGTACAGAACCACACAAAACTTCAGCCAGGTCTAATAGAGCAGTAGTGTTCTGAGTCCATTCAGGGTTTTGTCCCACACTGTTAGGTCTCCAAAGGCAATCATCCTCTCTGGCTGTCCATCAGCGCTGGGTTCCCGAAGGTGTCTTTGAGTGTCCTCCCTTATGATGTTTCAGTGTCCCTCTGGGTGATTGGTCTGGTCTGTCTCTGACTGGTCCTGTCTGTTGCCGATGCTGGCCTTGGTGTGTAGTAACTGTTTAGATTAATTAATGATTTGGAACAATCCATCACACACTGATGTGGTGAGTCTTTCCATGAGCATCCAGTGCTTCCCATGGACATAGCCCTCTGGGTTTAGCTAGTGTCATTGGGACTATTCCAGTTGATGGCAACTTTACTAATACAGGTTGGCCCACCTGCATTTGTAGGAGAGAGTGCTGTGTTTTCCTCTCTGGCCTGTCTGGCATGTGTATTGCATCCACCATTGGTTCTGCTGGACAGAATTTTGATTTTGGGGCTACTGTAACTTCCTCATCAGTTGTTCACAATGAAAACCACCTGGGCTAGACGCTTGTCCCAATTGCCTTTAGAGACCTTGATATGTCTCTTGATAAGGCCATTCAACCTTTCTACTATGCCATTCACCTGCAGATAATATGGGCTATGGAACATCCACTTGACCTCCTCACCCTTGGCCCAGTCTTGTACTAACACTGTGGTGAAATGTGACCTGTTGTCACTTTGAATGCATTCAGGCATTGACAAAACACTAAATCAATGTTTTAGAGCCTCAACAGTTTGAGCTCCAGTGGCAGTTCTGGTGGCTGTGGCCATGATTAAGCTGGAGACCACTTCTACTCCAACCAGTATATATCTTTTCTGGTGTGGTGATTTGAGGGGGCCAACATAATCCACCTTCCAGGTACTCCATAAGGTTTTGTCCTGGTGGATATGTTGGGCTGGTGCTAGGTTTGGGTGATTTGCCTTCAGCTGGACCCTGCATTGTGGACAGGCTGAAATAATAGTTTCACATGCTGCCATGGAAACCGGCCATCCAGGGGACCTGCACTCATAGAAGAGATCAGCCTTGCCTGAGTGACCCCTTTTGATGTGAATCCACTCTGCCAGCCTCTCACAATCTTTTCCTTTGTTGTTCACCACATGGATGTGTGCCAAGTCATCCACCTGCTGGTTCCATTTTGCAGCAGGGGTGTCTAGCTTGGAGTGTCCTTTGACCCATCCCACATTGATGGGTCTTGCCCAGTGTATCTCTAAAAATCTCTGCCAATCTGTAGCTTGCCAAACTTTACTGTTGCTAACCTCCCACTGATTTGCCTCCCACTGAGTAACCCATTTAGTGGCTCATTTGAAAGTGGCATATGAATCAGTGTAGATAGATGTGGCACCATTTTCTACAGCTAGCATTAGTGCACATAGTTCTCCTACTTGGGCACTGCCTTCACCCTCCTCAGTAACAGTCCTGCCAGTACCAATCTCAATTGCTGCGACCCTGTAGTACCACTGCTATCCTACCCAATGGGAGGATGCATCAGTGAACCACATGCCCTCAGTGTCCATCAGTGGATCAGGTGCTACCTGAATCGGAGAAGGCCTGTAGGGTTGGCCTAGAAGAGCTATGTCTAGATTCACTGGCTGTTGCAGTTTGGACACTTTGGTTGGGCCTTCTCTTAACAGCATAAGCTATCCAATCCCTGCTAAAGAGGCATACCACTTCCTCACAGTGGCCTTCTGAGTTACACTAGAACTCATGGATTGTATGTATAGCTGTGCTGTTGGATCCCAGTGCAGGGTCAGAGACTTTGATGAGATTTCAGTCTCATGGAAAAGTATTTTAGAAATGTATGCAAGTTTAGGAGAACGCAATAATCAGATCATCATAAAGTGGCAAATACAATTCATGTGTGGGAGTAGTGATGGGAAATCGCTTGCATCCAGCTTTTTTGCTGAGTTTAAAACAGCCTCTTTTTGTTTGTGCTTCAAGCTGAATGCTTATGCTGAGAACATCAAGGATATAGTTATTGTGGTTAATGATGTTTCAATAAGAAAAGTCAGCAAACCTAGAATTTCTGTTATTAAAAAGTTTGATCTGCCTATTGGTGGAATTTATTTATTATTCGAATTAAACAAAGTGTCACCCTTGTCAAAGAAACTTCATTTTTCTTCTTGAGTTCTCTTAGTACAGTTTCCTGCATGCCATTTTAGAATCCAAAGATCTCTCTGAGAATCTGTGGCATGCGATAAGCTGAACAGATTGCTAATAATAAAGAGTTTTCTGTTTGAAAAGCTTATGATTTAACTATGAAAGCTTCAAAACATTTCTTTGCTTGATTCTGAGGAAGTGTGGAGCATTATGCATACAGTTTGATTCCTCTGCTGAAAGCCCTTCAAGACAATCTGTTTGCAGATCAGTGATGTTTTAGAAAAAGTTGCAGCGGACTGGAAAGCTTGAGACAGGGCATGCAGGTCTTTAAGATTTCCTTCTGCATAAAAAGACAAAACTTACTTTTGTTTTTTTTGTTTCTTTTTTTTAAACTAACAAAACTAAAACCGGAAACACCCACCAGCTTGTTCTTTTTGATATTTTGTAGAAGACTTGGAGAAAAACAGGTTGTCAGTGTTGAGACTATTCATAGATAAATTTCATCATACCGTTTACAGCTTAGTTCTAATTCTTGAAGTGTGTGTCAGTGAAAGACAGTGTTAAATTAGGAAATGCTGGATGTAAAAGAATGGGGAATGGCAGATGCTAATTTTACTTAACAGCTGATGATTTTGATTCCTTGCCTTGAATTTTATATTATTATTTTGTGAGTATGCATATGAATGCATAAATCAGATTTTAATATGGAAAGTATATATTTATATCACCAATTTATTTCTTATCTGATGTCTATTAAATTCTTTATAAATGAAGTTGTATTTTTTGGTTTGGTGAATACGGAGTGTTGGAGTGATAGCCCACTAATTTACATTGTTTTCAGTGGTCAAGGAAATAGTTTGAGGGGTTCTTAGCAAGTTCTCTCTCCTTCTTGCGTAAAGAAAGAAAAGGAGCTTGTTTTTGTTTCTCTTGAGGAAACTAATGAAACAAGATACTATGAACAGTATTGCTGGCAAAAACAGTGAAGTGTGAGGTTTTATTTATGTGTAACATATAAAGCTTCTACTGTCTAAAGATTTGCAGCCATTATTATTGGCAGCAGTAGTAATACAATGATCTTAGTCAGTTTCTTTTACCTTTGTCTTTTAGTTCTTGATGCTAAAAAATTTGACTAGTAATCACAGAAAAGCCAGAGGTTATGCACCAAAGATTTCTACTTAAAATCCAAATAAAGGGAAAAGCAACATATAAGTTACCTTTTTTTAATTATATGCAGCCCTTTGCCTGATATGTGTCATAGCATGGTGGTGTTGATATAATGATGCTCTTGATAAATGGTACCTTAAAAAAACCCCAAAAAAACAAACAACAAAACACCTAACCAAACATCTCTGACTCCTGAGGTTTTACAAGTAGTGTAAACAGGATAAAAAGTCAGATTCATCCCCAATGATTTCATCAACAAGACACCAGGGAGTGTAAAATAATGACCTTTCTTTCCTAGTGATTATTAGGGAACAGTACAGATGCTGTAGTTTAATTTCATGTATATACTTGGTTCTGTATCAAGGGAGCTTGCTTGAAATAATTTTCTTTGGCTCCTGCTGAATTTACATTGTTTCTGTTAAATAAGTGATATGTTGTTTTTTTAGACATTCACACATTATTTATGTTTCCTATTTATTTGATATTGTTAGTAAAGTTTGTAAGAAACAGAAACATACCAGGAGTGATACAAAATATTGCTTCCTTTTCCTTTCATAGAATTATGCTGTGTTGACACAGTCATGGATGGGTTGGTTCACACTACTGATTTCCTCTTCCTTGGTATCCCCGATCAATTTGAAGCATTGAATGTTTTCTCTTGAGTGTTATGTTATCTTTAATATACCTCCCTGATTCTTTCTGAAAGTTTGCTAAATCCTGAAATTAAATGGGCCTTTTAACTGTAAAATTCCTTGCTATTTCAAGTTTTTTAAGGGTTGCTGGCAAGTGATTAATAGTCCCAGAGCTTTTCTCTGGCATTGTGAATCAGTGAGATGTGTATGATTACTTTGAATTCCTGACTGGTATTAAACACATAGGGGATAGTGCAAAAAGTCTGAAGCAGATAGCTACATATTATGCTCAATGAATATTTTTCTTTCTAACATCTGTCTCTTTATATCTCATAATATTCATGCTTCAGAAAGTATCTCATTGTTGTGGACTTGATTTTTATTAACTGGATGGTCACATTGTGTATTTGCCCTCACAGAAGGGGTCTGATGCTATCTGCTTCCGTGTAAAGCATCAAAATGTTCAGTTTCAGAAGGTACACTTTAATAAAAATAAATGAACAGCTATCCATGGAATAGTACATAAAATAAGATACTGGAGGGCACAGCATGTTGTTGAGCAGGATTAACCTTTTCTGTATGATATGAAGTGGGTTACAGATTCCATCAGAAGAATAAACAGTCTTTCATCACTGCTTATTACTCAGTCAGGAATCATAATATCACATATACTAGCATCTTGAGACTGCAGAGCATACACCTGGCATTTTGATTCATGTGGGCTTTCTCCTAAAACAGAAAGTAGTGTATGATGTTATTTTGAGGTAGTTGGTGACTGCTTTTAGTACTCATCACTTCACACACCAGTTTTGGCATTTAAATTAATCTAGTTGTCTTGCAGATATATTACTTCAAATGAAGTAACAACACCAGAAATAAGAGGGCTTCTTCCCTTTGCAGTTAGGACTGGTTTTTTGGTTGGATTTGTATTGACAAACCCACCTACTCATTTCCTTCCCCTCCCCTTGCCCCCGACTCTTCTCTCAGAAGCAACTCAGATCTAATTTTTTGAGGGTTATTCTTTTTCCTTACACTTAAGATGGCCTGTGCATATCCCATAGAGCAATTGAAAGAGTGTATTTACTATGTTCTTAACCTGACTGCTTTGGAAAGACTTCCTGAACTTGTGTATCAGAGTAGTTTGGAAATACCAATTTGCTGACTAACTGAGCTTTCTATTGAATAAGGAACTGTAAATCAGAGTGGAAGTGCTTAACTTTTTAATAAACATTTTTACATTTATTCATTTATGATTTTCTTCTGCTTTTCTTCCGCTTTTCTTCCTCCTGCGTCAGGTGTAGTATGCTACATACTTGAAACTGATTGCGGAAAAAAGTACCTGTCTTTGGTAAATTAATTACTGCAAGATAGGAAAATACAGATTTGAATAGCTATATTCATTTTTATTCTTTGTAAGACCAGCTTACTGTCCACTTGTCACCAAGCTAAGTTTTAGAAATCATTGGGAAAACTATTGAAAGCAAATCACATATCTTCATAAATCTTTTTGTTAACTTCCCATTTTAAATATTTTAAAACCATTTCTGGTCAGAAAGTGTTATTTATACTAGAAAAAGATACAGAGGCAGTCAACAAGGAAGGCTAAACATCAGGAAGCTCAGGATTAGAAGAGACTGTCTACATGGAGGACTCTGAGTAGTTTTTAAACGCTCAAATAAACTACATCAATGTTGTTTGAAGGCCTGGGATTCATTAATTGTAATGACATATCTCACCACCCTTTAGAGGTATTGATACCATATCTCCATGTCACCGGCAGCATAATATTTTCACACCCAAAAATGGACAGGAAAGGTCTGTAAAGCAGAGCAGTGCATCATCAAATTACATCCTAGTCGTCTTTTGCCTTCTACGCAAGGGAATTTGGGATCTAAAGGATTGGTTTAGGGAAACACTACTTTTAAGAGCTCAGAAAGTTACTTTTCTGTAGGAAAACCAAATCTACAATAGGACAACTGTGCCTCAGAATTCAGCTGTTGATGCTCGCTGCCTCATCCCTATTTACTGTAAATTGGTCCTGGAAGTCTATGGGGAAACAACAGATGCTTCCAAGTTTGGAGAGGTTGTATCTTCATCCTCACAGTTCTCTTGCTTCCTTTTTATCCTTCAGAATTGTGTCTCAGATCTCAGACTGAGAAGAGTAGGTTTTGCCTGTGGAAGTGAAATTTGCCTAACGTATGTTTGCATGTAAGCTGTAATAATCTACATTTTTCCAGTCTAGACTCATATTATGGAGTTTGTGGAGAGAAATGCAAACTTTTCAGATACTGTCAACCTAAAGCAGATGCTTTTAAAGTAATTTACTGACAATGTGTGCATGTTTTTCTTCATGTCATATGTGGATTTATTACCTTCTAGATGGTTACTGTAGGTGAATCTTCAGTTTTTGTGAAAAATGCTAATTTATTAATTTTAGTTTATAGGATGATTTTTGATTTGACTGTTCTGGAGAAAAATGTGAATTCTTAACTTCAAAAGTATGTAATACTACTTTATTGAAGCATTTGCCTATTAGCATTGAAAATTATTGCAGAAGAGACAGGATGTAGTCAGCAGCAGTGTATGGTTTTCTGCTGTGTTCTAGCTCTGGAATATCTGGAGAAACTGTGCTACAAAAAAATTTAGACTAATTAATGGCTTTTGGAACCAGCTTTCTGTCCCAAATCTGAGTCATCTTTGTGTCCTTACTACTGTCAACATAAAAACTGGGAGGTAACTCAAGTGGAGTTCAGCAACACCTAGAAGAACGGAGGGGTTTATCCATATTGTTTGCATACTTGTATTTTTTTTTTACTTTTTAAGAACATGTCCAGTCTTCATAGAATCATTAAATGGTTTAGGTTGGAAGACACCTCAAAGATCATCCAGTTCCAACCCCTCACCATAGGCAGGGACACCTCCCACTAGAACAGGTTGCTTAAGGCCTCATCCAGCCTGGCCTTGAACACCTCCAGGGAGGAAGCAGCCACAATCTCCCTGGGCTTCTCCATTTGTTGGTACAAGTATCTGTGTTACTCTACAGTGAACGTAATTGAAGTAGTGATCCAGCTGGAAAAATAATTCCTGTAGCCCTGACTTTTTTCAGCTCCTTCCCCTCACTTCAGTGCATGCAAGAAAAGTGAAGACTTTCTGTTCCAGAATTTCTATCAAGAAGATAATAAGTGGATTCTTAGTATAATTGCTATCAAAAACATATTAGAACTATATCTTTGCTTTCCTGCAAGTGTTAGCTGTGACCACTATGACTATATAAAAACAGTCAAGAAGTGATAGACATGTTTCTCTCATGCAGGCTTCCTAGAGAGCAGGTCTGCAATGTAATCCTTTGGTGTGTTCTTGTTGAGGGAGGACTTGCCATGCAGCTTTCCTCCTTGCTGTGTCTTGAGCTAGGAGGAGTCCTGTTTGCTTTTTATATACAAAAATATACATATTCAGTAAATGTTTATTAACATTTGCGCTCAATTAAAAATAAAAATAAAGACTAATAAAAGTAAGCAGCTCATACTCTATTGTCATTAATGATGCTCCTCACAGGCTGTGTGCTCCAGGCCCTTCACGAGCCTTGTTGCTCTTTTTTTTCAGACATGCACCAGAACCATAATGCCCTTCCTATAGTGAAGGGCACAGAACTGAACACAATACTTGGGGTGTGGTCTCCCCAGTGCCCAGTACAGGGAGATGATCACCTCTCTGTTCCTGCTGGCCACACTGTTTCTAGTACAAATGAGCTTTCCTGGCCACCTGGGTCACGCTGCTGACCCATATTCAGTAGCCTGTCAAGCAATACACTCAGGTCCCTCTCCAAGTTGCAGCTTTACAACCACAGATTCCCAAGTCCGTAGCTTACCATGGGGTTGTTGTGACCCAAGTGCAGGACCTGGCACTTGGCACCTGTCCATATCCTGTTGTAAAGCCTCCTTTCCCTCTAGAAGATCAGCACAGCCACTCAGATTGGTGTCATCTGCAAACTTANTAACTGCTTGACCCACTACAATATTAAAGAGAACAGGCCCCAGTACTGAACCCTAGGGTACACCATTACTGACTGAATGCCAGCCAGATTTAACTCCATTCCCCACCACTCTTTGGACCAGCCAGAGAGATTTTTATCCAGTGCAGAGTATACTTACCTAAGCCACATGCCATGAGTTTCTGAAGGAGAATGCTGTGAGAGACAGTGTCAAAGGCCTTGCTAAAATCTGGATAGGAAAATGTCTACAGCCCTTCCTTCATCCACTAGGTGGGTCACCTTATTGTAGAAGGATATCTGTCATCCTGTGGTATTTCATTATAATAATATTTCAAAGATCAAAGGTCTTACTAGAAACTGGTTGCAACTAGTTCCTCTCACATCTGTGTTACTGCCCAATTGCTGACATTTGTGATTGAAAACAGGTCTTCTCTTTGCAGAAGGTAGGTATGGAATCATCATTCTCTGACAGAGCAATACTATTAGTATAAATTTTTCTCAAAGTTTTTTGATACTGAAGTCAATAAAAATATGCTGTTCATGGTTTTTGCTCTTTCTTAGCAGACATTTATTTTTTCCTTTATTGATACAAATGTCCACAGTGAAGAACCAGGGCATGTGCAAAGCCTTTTGCATCCTGTCTCCTTCACTTGGTCCTAGGTAACTCCATTGCTTTCTGAACTTAACCTTTGAGGAAGAAAGCAGTCTGACTATTAAGGGAGAGTTTTTGCTATTTCCAAGACAGGTGTCATAAAATTGAACTGCAACATAATTACTTTCTTGTAGTAAACATTTTTTAATCAGAGGTGTGAAAGTGTGGCTCTGTCACCCTGATCAATACTGGTTTGTGTTGGCTGGTGAGCTGGCATCAAGCAGGGAGCAGTCACATGTCTTCATGGGGCCAAGACCCTGTGAGTAAGGCCTGCAGCGATTGTTCAAGAGGAAAGAAAGGGAAGGTGGAGGGAGATAAGTGACTTCCCTATCTCTAGTCCTTATTTATACTTTTTAATGTGCCTTACCATTCCTTTATACAAACCTTATACAAAGCCTTAGTAAAATGGCTTTGATAATTGACATCCTTACAGTATTTGCTCTTCAGTTTTGTGCCTAGAATGGAAATAAAATAAATCTGTTTATTTTTAAAATACAATGCATGTTATAGTACTATACTGTAGATTAACGCAATCAATTCAGTTATCTTACCATTTCTCCAGCTTTCATTATTCATCATGCTTGTGTTTGCATTTACTTCCCTATGGAGTCAGTCCCTAGCTGACTAGGAAGGTGCTAGAATGATTGCTTCTTACTACAATATAAAATTATTACAGGGAGTCTTTAATCTTTGGTCTGTGAAGCATCCTATTAAAAGACTTAACAGCTTGGTGTAAACAGTCCCATGATTTTTACAGTGTCCTGGTGAGCTGGCTTGGTGCCTTAGTAATGTACTTTGCAGTTCTTAATTGACTAATCAGCAATGACTGCAATTAGAATAGGAAGTGGTTATTGAAAACCAGTCAGTAAAACAGTAATGCATGGCCACATTTCTGAAAATTTCTGGTTTCCTTTGCAGCATTTATTTTTCAGACAAAATCCTCTCTTCCGTAAAAGTGCAAAATAGGAGGTTATTTGGAAAGCCACCTCCTACTTCTCATTTTATAAATCTAGTTTGCTCTTCATTTCATGTATCCATTCCATGTTCCCTCTGTTTCACTGCTATCACATTAACTCTGTAATCTGGCATTACAGGACACCAACTTCCCAAAGTGATTTAAGAGGCATTTGCTGGACAGCATAGCTGGAAGAAATCTATTTTAATGACACTGTGTTCACAGAACTGCAGGTAGTTGCTGTTTCAGCTTGTAGGCACTTCTTGGCTTTAAACACACTGGTAACTGGGATATCTTCTCAGGTGACTCATTGGCAGAGAAAAGAGAAAAAAATAAATTACTATTATGGAATTTGAGTTTTGCTGAATCAGCCAACTATATCACTTTAAAGTTTTGTGCACTGACTTTGTTACTGTGGAAGGAGGGAATGGAGTAGCTTGTAGCAGAGGGTGTGTACTTCACACATCACCAGCCTGTAGTAGTGTCAGAACATGCTGTTAACCTGGCAATCTACCACTTGTTTAATTTTTTAAAAATGGATTCTGAATTTATCTGAACTTCTGGTTTTGTTTTTTTCTTCATTTAACCTGATCTCCAGAATAGTTTGAAAACCCTGTGTTTGTTGTTCATATTCAGTGTCCTGGGAAATATGATTAAAAATTGGGTATCAACACAAGCAGTTTATGTACTGAAGGGTACATAGAAAAAAAGATGCTTTTATTTAAAATAAACAAACACCGACAAAAAAATCCCCAACCGTTTCTCAAGAAAGCCAGATGCTCTGCCATGGGAAACTTGTGTAATCTTCATGGGCCCATAGCTCTGTTAAAGAGAAAGATGTTTTATTTGAAGCGTTCTCGTTAGGATATTGGTTTAAGGTTTGAAGAACACTTAGATCATTTTTGTTCTTTTCAAATGTCTATTTGTTACTTTGACAAACTTTCTGAAATGTATCTCCCCAAACAAGTGCTTTTACTCTCAATTAAGAATGAAACAGATTAAGTTTTGTCTGTTTTTTTCAGAAGCAGTGCCATTTCATTATGTACCCACTTCAGAAAAGTGGGTGCCTATTATTTTTATTCATTATTTTTCAGCCATTTTGCTTCAGACTGTTTCAGAGTCACAACAGAGGGCTAAGAAAAAAATCAAAAAGAGCATGAAGAAGCAGTGCAAGATCAGTAAACCCTAGTTAAGCTGCCATGACCGTGCAAAGCTAGCTCTCCGTGCAATGCTTGTTGTAGCTCTGCTGTTACAAGTAGTTGTGGTCAAGAAAAGAGGTTATTTTATGGTGCTAAAAGAAAATTATAACAGAAATCTGGAAGCCATGATGTGGTCCTGTGGAAAGTTTTGAATGACAGGGCCACACTTTCTGGTAGTCTTAAAGATGAAAATACTATGAGAGCTGTTTCTTTGGATACCTTTCCTTCAGTAAATGGCTAATATTAAAGAAAGCACACTGGAGCTTTCTTTTCTCCTAAGCTGGCTCTTATACTATATTGAGATCTTCTTACAAACTAAATGAGACCTTTCTAAATTAATTTACATTATTAGTTGTATTTATGTAAGAGCAGAAAAAAAAGAGACTAAGGAGCCTGTATTAGATACAGATATTAGATTAGCAGTATTAGATACTGCTTCTAGTGCTTTTACTCAGAATGTCTTGTGATGTATCATAAATATCCTGCATCCCTTTTCTAATGGTGTGAGGTTCCCAACATGTTAATTTTGAACTTTGAACTGACAGTTGGCAGAACCTTCTAAATTATAATTCAGCATTTAAGGCTTAAATATTCTCTAAACATTTTCCTGTGTGTAGACTATTGGTAAGACTTTGTGTGCATGCAGTGATAAAATTGTATTGCACTGCAAGAAATATGCTTAATTTTTTCTCTAACTTCATATTTTGTATTTTCATATTAGCTTATTTATCAGTATGCCCTTTTATTTTTTAAAGGAAGAGCATAACCTTTTCCTGTGGTTGCAAGGAATACCATGAACAACTAGACTGTGCTTCTCATTTAGTCATTAACAGAGAATTAATGTTGTCAATAACGTGGACATACTGAAAGAGATCTATGGATCTTGTAGTTATGAAAGTTTGTTTATCTCTGAATTGCTCAAATTTATTGCTAGCCTGCTTTTTTAAAGAAAATGTCTTAAATGTTCATACATGTGCTTTTGTTTCCTGAAAGGATACATACTTCCAATCTTAGAGTTAACAGTTCCTGGGCATAGTACCATTACAAACAGCTCAGCTGATTTTGGCTTTGTGCCTGGATATGTTCATTCATGAAATAGCTGTTAAAACAAAATACAACTCTCAATTACATTCATGTCTTTGAAGAGCTTGTTTCCTCAGCATCAAATTTTCTGTCTTTTTTTTTTCCCCAACAAGGATTTTTGTGGAGTTGGTTTTGTTGGTACTGGAGAGATAAGGAATAGTGGATTGTTTGGATACTGCCATAGCTCTTGAATCAAGAGCCAGACATGGCATTTAACTGTCAGAATCTCTTTCTCAGTGTTTTATTTCACAGCAGCTGCAGAGTATAATGCAAAGTGATTCCTAATAGTAACAGATAGTAGAGGTTAGTAGCTATTAACCCCACATTTGCAGTTACTGGAATTGACCCATGGAGTCCTACAGTTCTGTGAAGATAAACATTAATTTTCATACTGGAAGGTAACACAGACTGGTTACAAATAATGACTGTGGGGGCCAGCTGTACTACCAGCACAACCCTATCTGGCTGTTCAATCAATTCTCTGGATCAGCAGTTGCAGCAGGCAGGTATTACATGACTGCTAATAAACTGGTGCATGCGTAGTTGCTTAGTCCCTGTAGCCGCTGCTTAGCTACGATTAAAGCATTTTAAACTCACACAGAAGTGATTGCACGAACTGCTACAAAAGTAAGTAGATCAATATTTAAGACCAGTCAAAACTATCACTGTTAAATTTGAAACAAAGCTCAATAAATGACAGCTGAAAGATAAATGTGGCATAGGAGAAGAATGCTAAGATTGTTGATGAGTTCATAGGCTCATTGCACATTGTGCTATGTATGACCATGTCTTTGTCATATTCTAGAGGTTTTTACCTCACCACATTTGGCAATCAATTTTGAAAACAGCACAGATTTCACATACTTTGCATATTTATTCAAATCATCTTTAAACACCTAATCTACTTTTAACATGAGAGTTCAGGAGTCTGTGTGGATTGGCCTGTGTTTACCAAGTATATATTCAAATGCACCCATTTAGGCTTTTAGGGAATACTGGTAGTAACTTCCTGTGTGATCCTGGTGAGACTTCCATTAAGGATGAGTTTCTAGGGTCTGCATAGCTATTTATATCCAAGGTGCCTGTTCCCAAAGTGACAAAACAAAGATAATTTTTTTTTTCTATGATAATGACTATCATGAAAAGTTTTAAGATTATTATCTTTTTATAATTAAGGAGTATAGTTGTTATTATCTTTAATGTAATTGTGCAAGCTACATTTGCAGCTCAGCTGCAGTAGAAGAATATTTCAGTAACAATTAGTTTAGCATGGCATCATAAAAATGGCAAGAGCTGTTACAGGACCATTGATCCTGGGAATATGGTGTCTTCTCAAAGCTGTGATCATGTAATTATCTGCTGTAATTTGGAAGGTTCAGTTTCCAAATCAACTTATAAAACTGATGGGCAAAGTAGCAACTAAAATCTAATAATGTTTTCCCTGCTGTACCTATTAAATAGATTTGCTGGGTCTTCATACAATAGCAATGACATTTTAGTATTTGATAACATTTATATTTAAATGACAGTGGCTGCACATTTACTCTGGCTGTAGTAGTGTGTCAAATTTATTTTTGTAAATTGTGTGAAAATTGTTCGTACGTCCTTCACAAGCCCGTTCAGTGTTCTCATAACCCCCAAAAAATCACAACAGCAGAAATATATTAATTCTTTGATGGTGGCAGTAGTTAGAAAGCAAAAAAATGCCTTTCTGAATTTTGGCTTGGGTTCATAACAAGACAAGATTTGTATACGTGTATTAAAAAAGGTGGTGAATTTGTGTTTCTGGATTAAACATTAACAGAGTTTGAACTACTCAAAATATTGTAGATACCTTAGCATATATATGGTAACGTATGTATAACTTACCTGCATCTCTCTGTGTATTTTCCTCATACCGTTACTGAGGCATTTTCAGAACTTGTTAAGTTTTATTTTGTAGAGGAACCTGGACAGGTTGGACAGATGGGCAGAGTGCAATGGGCATGAGATTTAACAAGTCAAAGTGCCAGGTTCTGCACTTTGGCCACAATAACCCCATGCAGTGCTACAGGCTGGAGACAGAGTTGCTGGAGAGCAGCCAGGCAGAGAGGGACCTGAGGATACTGGTTGACAGGTGACTGAACATGAGCCAGCAGTGTGCCCAGGTGGCCAAGAAGGCCAATGGCATTCTGGCCTGTATCAGGAATAGTGTGGCCAGAAGGACTAGGGAAGTCATTCTGCCCCTGTGCTCAGCACTGGTTGGGCCACACCTTAAGTACTGTGTCCAGTTCTGGGCCCCTCAATTTAAGAAAGGCGTTGAGGTGCTCAGACATGTCCAGAGAAAGGCAACAAGACTAGTGAGGGAGCTGAAGCACAAGCTCTACAAAGAGTGGCTGAGGGAGCTGGGGTTGTTCAGCCTCGAGAGGAGGATCTTATCACTGTCTACAACTACCTGAAAGGAGGCTGTAGCCAGATGGGGATTAGTCTTTTCTTCCAGGCACCCAGTGACAGAACAAGAGGACATAGCCTGAAGCTGTGCTAGGGAGGTTTAGGCTGGATATTAGGAGGAAAGTGATTGACCATTGGAACGGGCTGTCCAGGGAGGTGGTGGAGTCTTTGTCCCTGGAAGTGTTTGCAAAGAGACTGGATGTGGCACTTGGTGCCATGATTTATTTGATTAGATAATGTTGGGTAATAGGTTGGATTTGATGGTCTCAAAGGTCTTTTCCAGTCTGATTGATTTTGTGATGTGTAAATGAAATAAGCTGATGAAATAGTGAGCTAAGGATCTGATATGACTCTTCGTACGGTCTCATTTACATTTTTCTGCATGAGTTCCTGAAAAGAGGGAATTCCAACATCACCATTTGTACATTATTAGCTGAATTTATGTTTCTTTATGTGGGAAGTGTGTATACTGCTTATGTCATCTAGCTAAGAAGAGGCAATCATCTGACAGGAAGAAATTGTGAGAGAATTTAGGCTGAATGTCAGGAAAACTTCCTCACGATGAGCCACATTGTGAAATACTTTGCCAAAGAAAATAGAAGTGTGTAGGGCACAAACTGAGACTGAGCCAAGTGCTGAAAAATGTAGTGTAGAAACAGAATAAGTATTCTGTATTACTCTTTGGTTATGCATCCTCCCTAGCCCAAACCATGATTAATCAAATTGTTAAGTAATGTTGAGTAACTTATTTCAAAGATTCACAGTAATGGATTAAGAATATAGTCAATTTCTCAAGAAGACATATACTCTCTTTTTTGAGGTAGGGATCATGGGGAAAAGGGGGAAGAGTTGGGAGTTGGACAGTCTCTAATGAATAGCTGCTTTTCCTATTGAATTTGGCAGTAACTTTATTAGCCATGATATTTTCCCAAGACCATTTTGTGTGAGGCTCTAAGTAGATTAATTTTACTATTTAGGAGTCTAAATTTCTATGGAGAGGTCTGTAGCTGTCTATTTTTTTGTTTCCTTTAAAGAAAATTAAAAAAAGAAATTACTATGTGAAATGCAACAATTTCTGGCAACAGAAAAGTACAAAACACAAACCAAAATTCTAGCTCTAATAAATATTCCTGCCAACATCTTGGCTTCTTCAAGTTATTAATTTAGTTATTTTTGCCTATCACTTAGGGTTTCGTGTTTGTTTCAGTTACAATTTTTGGGCGTTTGTTGTTGTTTTGGACTCAGAAGTTGTTGATGACATTCAGGCAATGAAGCTCTTGATCTCTTTTTAGAAGTCTTGTTCTGTTGCATGAAGAATGGCTCATTTATCTGCCTTAATGTCTCCAATGTCCATCTAGAAAGAAGACACCCACACTCTACATGCTCTAACTTTCTGTTTTGTTGAGAAAAGCATATTTAAAGTTGGTTTCAGGAATTCTGACAAATGAAGCTTTTAAAAATAAATGCTGTGGTGAGTGACAGCTCAATATCCCTTAAGGGTTAATATGTGCTAATTAAAACACATTGGGTTTACTTTTATAGTAATTCAGGAAGTTATTATTTGATTAGTTAAGTGTTTATTTATTCCTTTATGAATTTTTAGCTCTCCCTTTGCATTATAATGGACCTCACAAGGAGGCCTTTTCAGGATGCTTTCTGCTCTGAAGAAGTTTTGTTGACATCTGCACAGACTAGGCTGCAAAATTTACAGATCAGGATTTGTAAATGCAGAGACCAAGTAATAAACATTAAAAGTTGATTTTGAGTGACTATTAAGTAAGTCTGACAGCCAGAGTGAGAGTGTCTGGGAATTTTTAGATACTTAATAAAGTAAATCAGTTTGCATATTTGCTAAGATTTTCTTAGATAATTTCTGTAACGCTGTGTTGTATTTTCAAAAATCTAAGAAGAAAAAAGCCACAGAAACTCTCCACCAAAAGAAATTCCTTCACATAAATGGAAAATTCCTCCCAAATACAGGAAGAATTGTTTTTATCATGTTTATTTTTTCTTCATGGGAGAAAAACACAGACTTTTCCTGTGATAAATATTCAGGAAGTGAAAGATACTTGTAAAATGTCTACGTTTACCAAAGTACTCAATGGGATAATTTGCCATTAGAAATGCCATGAAACATAGATGTACTGGAATCCTGGATCTGTACTTTTGTTAATTAGTCCTGTGTTCCAATTATGCTGTTTCCTGTGTTTATGTAGCCATTTCCCTCTTGATAATATGTAATGTAAACATTCAAGCTGATGATTTTTTTTTTTGTTTGTTCAGAAAGCTGTAAATGGAGGAAAATACAGAAAAGTTTTCATCTGTGGGCTATCTGAAATTATATTCTCAAGCTCTCCTTTTATTTCCTCATGATTTGAACTCAGCCTAGTCAAGAGACAGGCACTATTTTACAGAATCACCGAATGACAGGGGATAGAAGGGACCTCAAAAGATCATCTAGTTCAACTCTTCTGCCAGAGCAGGATTACCTACACCAGATCACACAGGAATGCATCCAGGCAGGTCTTGAATATCTCCAGAGGGAGACTCCGCAACTCCCCTGGGCAGTCTGTTCCAGTGTTCTGTCAATCTCACAGTGAAAAAATCTTTCCTCATGTTTACATGCAACTTCCTATGCCTCAACTTTCACCCATTGCCCCTTGTCCTATGATTGGGCATCACCAAGAAGAGTATATTTTGTATTAATTGTAGTGATAGAAAGATAAACACAAAAACTTGTAAGTACACAACTGAATTATTTTTCCTTTATTGTGATTGGGCTTGTGATTACTTTATCTTTTACAGTTCTCACTGAGTTACAACCCATGGAGTAAGCTGGAAAAGGAATAGGATCTCTTACTGGACAGTTAGTTGCCTGCCATGACCGTATCCATCAATGGTTTATATCTACCTTTTAACATTTTCAGGAGGTTGCTAAAGAAAAAAGATAAAAAAGCATACTTGATCTTTTTTTCTATTTTTTTAATTTCACGTTTCTTCTTTGTAATACCAGGTAGTTCCTTTTACTGAGATGATATAAATGAGAACCTCTCCTGCTCATCCCATGAAGTTCACTGGGTGTAAGTCTGCTTGACACTGCAGGACAATGTAGTCAATAGTGGTTAACATTGGCTTATAGTAAATCGGTCTACTTAAAACCCTAAATCAAGGAACTAAGTGAAGAAGAACGCGTTCACACAATCACAGAATAACAGAATTAACCAGGTTGGAAAAGACCTTCAAGATCATTGAGGTCAACCTATCACCCTCTAATTAACTAAACCATGGCACTAAGTGCCTCATCCAGTTTCCTTTCGAACAACTCCAGGGATGGTGACTTCACCACCTCCCTGAGCAGCCCATTCCAATGGTCAATCACTTTCCTCCTAATATCCAGCCTAAACCTCCCTAGCACAGCTTCTGGCTATGTCCTCTTGTTCTGTCACTGGGTGCCTGGAAGAAAAGACTAATCCCCATCTGGCTACAACCTCCTTTCAGGTAGTTGTAGACAGTGATAAGATCCTCCCTGAGCTTCCTCCTCTGGAGGATGAAGAACCCCAGCTCCCTCAGCTGCTCCTCCTAGGGCTATGCTTCAGCTCCCTCACTAGTCTTGTTGCCTTTCTCTGGACATGTCTGAGCACCTCAACGCCTTTCTTAAATTGAGGGGCCCAGAACTGGACACAGTACTTAAGGTGTGGCCCAACCAGTGCTGAGCACAGGGGCAGAATGACTTCCCTAGTCCTTCTGGCCACACTATTCCTGATACAGGCCAGAATGCCATTGGCCTTCTTGGCCACCTGGGCACACTGCTGGCTCATGTTCAGTCACCTGTCAACCAGTATCCTCAGGTCCCTCTCTGCCTGGCTGCTCTCCAGCAACTCTGTCTCCAGCCTGTAGCACTGCATGGGGTTATTGTGGCCAAAGTGCAGAACCTGGCACTTTGACTTGTTAAAAATCATGGCATTGGACTGTGCCCATATCTTCAGTCTGTCCAGGTTCCTCTGCAGGGCCCTCCTACCCTCTAACAGATCGACACATGCTCCCAACTTGGTGTTGTCTGCAAACTTACTGATGGTGGACTCAATCGCCTCATCCAGATCATCAGTAAAGATATTAAACAGGATTGGGCCCAGCAGTGGTCCCTGGTGGACACCACTAGTGACTGTCTGCCAACTGGATGTGGCACCACTCTCTGCGCCTGGCCATTCAGACAGTTTTTAACCCAGCACAGAGTGCCCAGTTCTTGTCTTTTGACTTCTGCTTTCTGTGCACACTGAAGGTGAGACACTTCACTGCTTTTGAAGACATTTATTATCAGTATCTAGAACAGGAATTTTCTTAACTGTGTTCATGTGAGAGTTTTCTCATGCATGATCACATCATAGAGTCTGACTGTGAATGTATTTTAGTGTCCTGTTGTCCAAGAACTGTTTTCACGTTGTCTCTTTCTTCTCTGAATTATATGTAACAGTATTTGAGTCCCTCCTCTCCATTAGTCAGAGACAGATCTAAATCTAAATTTAAATTTACACTCTTTTAGTGGAAAACCATTACCCCTCATCCCATCTCTACACTTTTGAAGAGTCCCTCTCCATTTTTCCTGTAGGCTCTTTTTAAATACTGAAAGGCTTCTGTAAGGTCTCCTTGGAACCTTCTCCAGGCTGAATAACCCCAACTCTCTCACACTGACTTCATAAGGAAGGCGTTGTGGCACTCTGATCATCTTCATGGCCTTCTTTTGGACATGCTTAAGTAGTGCTATGGCCTTCTTGTGCCAGGAGGTCCAGAGCCGTATACAGCCATTCAGATTCCTGCTGTTAATTCTTTGTAGCCTAGTTGAAGGAGCAATTGTTAAGTCCCTCTGTAGGCACTTCAGGTATGTTTGCTCTTTCCGAAATGAGTTCACACATGCTAGGTTCAGTCTTACTTTTGAATGTTAGGAATCCTAGAGTTCTGTCTTCTGCCTTTAGTCCACAGTGGTAGCTGCATTAGTTTTGAGAAGAGTAGTCCAAGCTGTATGAACCTTCCAGCTGCTAAAGATTTTTGACTTCTGGAGAACACAGATTTGCAGCTTGGCATGTTTGTTTAGAATTCCGTTCTGAGAACTGCACTATTATGATTTTTTCTGAAATGGACCTAGGTGCCCCATGTTAGATGTACAGCTGTGGCTTGGGAACTGGAATTAAACATGACTTAATAAAAGTAGTATTATAGAAACCTAGTTTGCAGTTCTGTTGATCCATAAATTGCTTGAAGTAGATACTTAACACTTCATTTTTACATTGATTCAACAGTGCTGTCAGTAGTAAAACAAAAATATTTTACACTACCACAGAGGTCCTCTGAATACAATCGAGGAGATTTCTGAGCAATCCTGAACGACTTTCTTGCCTGTGTCATTACACTCAAGAATCATTAATACCTTAAATTTGACTGAGAAGCAAACAGGGAGCAGGTAAAAAAGGTTTGGGCATTAATACTCATTCCATAATTCTATCAGCCTTCTCATAGCGTTTCCCAGAACACACTACTGAGCCTAGATAGTTGAAAAGTTCTGAATAGCCACAATTAGTAGAGAAGTCTGGTACCCTAAGCCTGGATGCTTCAAGTGTATTTATTGCCACTTAAGAATCCAGGAGCAGCAGATGACACAGTGGAACTGGCAGGCTGAGACTGGCTTCTGCAGACACTTTTAGTAACTCAGCAAAGTGCTTTTCTTTGCATGTACTTCAGCAATGCAAAGTTCAGCAGCACTTCCACCCTCCAGACTTTTATTGCTAATGAGGGCCCTCTATTCAAATCTGTTTCTTGGCAGGGCATACTGTGAGAGGAATGAACTCAATTTTGTTAAAAGTAACTGTGGGAGGGCAGTAACAGCATTGTTAAAACTCATGTCTGGACAATTCCCTTGGTACCCTTCTTTGCATCCTGATTTCCCCATGAAGCCTAATTAACAACGTGTCAGTGTTTACGTCTTTGTTCAGCACTTGTAATACTGGGGATAGTGTTTGACATTTGGAATGGAGACTTGACACATGAGAAGAGCTGTGCAATTATTTTATTCAGAATACCAAGGGTGGGGGGGGAGGAGGGGAAAAATAAGACATAGGGAAGAAGTTACATTTTAAATTTAATAGTTTTTAAAATTATTTTTTACTTTCCCCTCCTAGCACTTCAACTTTATTATGAAGCTTAACCATGCTGAATTTTGTTTAGGCCCCTTTTGTACACAAATGTTTTTTTTCTGGGGAGTATCTAATGTTTCAAGAAATAGGACTCTTTTGCCAGGTTGTGTGCTGTGAGTGGGAGAGGAAAGAAAAGTTATGTGCTCACTCTTCAAGCACTTTCTAATGGAAGTTCTGATTTCCTTCAGTTTAACACAAGTAACTAGTGTGCATTTATTAATGGTCATAAAATTAAATTAGCCATGCTTTTTAATAATAATGATTTTTTTTTTGTCTTAGTCTGTTTCTCAAGCCCATTATGTATTACTAACATAATCTCATTTTTCTTTCCTAGAATTCATATCAACGTCTGTTTTTCATTTCCTCACTTCGTTTCCTTGTTTGTCTTGTAAGCTGTATTGTGTTGCCTTTCTTCAAGGCTATTTTATTTTTTATTTATACTATGTGTAGATG
This sequence comes from Psilopogon haemacephalus, assembly GCA_013396835.1. NCBI lineage: Eukaryota > Metazoa > Chordata > Aves > Piciformes > Megalaimidae > Psilopogon > Psilopogon haemacephalus. The sequence goes on along the minus strand of VWZI01008936.1, from coordinate 3,012 downwards.
ATAATAGCTAAATGTATACATTTTCTTATATAATGTTTTAATGAAAAGGTGTTTCAGATTTTTTTTTTTGTATAAGATCTTAGACTTTTAAAGGTTAGTATCATGTGGTTTTCTGTTGTAATCTTCATTTATAAAATACTATTGAATATGATGGTAGAAGGAAAAGATACAGTTTGACCTTACTTGGATCAAATATTTGAGGTATTTAACCTATGTCTTGGTTCACCTATCTAAAAGTTAAATCTAGCAGCCTCGAGCTTCACAGTAAAGAATTATAATAAGGGAATATCCAAGTCCATACATGCATACATTTGTAGATATACATGTGTGGATATATGGAATATTAATTTTTCCAATGATCTGTTTTCTTAAGGCTTTGTTTTGTGCATCTTGGAGATGAAAAATAAAATTAACAAGTGTTTGTAGCAGTTTCACTTCAGGAATTCACAGTACTTGAAAGGCCTGTAAAATGCCTCTGAAAACAAATCTGCTTTCTCTGCACAGATGACATTGTATTATATGGTGTAAATAATTTTAAAGACTGTCCATAAAATGTATTAGACATCTCATTGCCTCTACATGTTATCAGAAGCAGTTTTTTTCACTGGGTTTGTGGCAGGTTTGTAGCCTCTGACTTTACTGCTCATTGGAGTGATTGATGATATGTATCTGCTTCACTTTTCTCAACTCAGCAGGACAGTTTGAGCATCAGCTATTAAAATGTCTTTAACAATAAATTTGGTTGGTCACACTGGACTATTTAGTAGAAGGTGATTATAATAAATGGAATTTTTGTTCCACATACAAATGGCAGGCCTTGAGTATGTTCTTCTTGGTGCTGTTTGAAAGTTGTTTGAAATAGAAGTGATCTGGCAGTGCCCAAGAATCTTATGTTTACAAACAAAACAGATTAGCATACAAACATTAAAACTTAACTACTGTAAAATAACAACAATTCTGGGAGTTTAAATAGAATGATATTTTCTCTTTAAATATTTATAAGGCAACAAAGATGTTTCAAGCTTACTGCAAATTCTCAAACGTGGAATTTAAAGCAGATGGAATGAATATTTAGCTTTTCCCTCCAGAGACATCACAGGCAATGAATGCATTGAGTGAACAAAATAGTTAAAGGGAAATACCATTAAAAAGAAGTATTAAATTATTGTGTAGATAATATAATTTATCTGATAAGCTGAATACTATTTCCCCAGCTTTTAATATGGAAATGTTGTGACTAACTTTACTCTATTTTGCCAGCAATTATATGTTCCGCCAGAAATAATTGGTCTCATTATGCCAAGCAAGTACTGTTGAGATGCATGTGAAAATTGCTGCTGTAACTTCATGGTACAAGTATTCTCATTTAAGAGCCTTTTTTTTTTTCATTTCCTGTGTGTCTTGTCATTCTCTGACCAATGTATAAAATTAAAGTCCAGACTTGCAGTCATTAAATATAGTCTGTTATAGTTCACAGAATCACAAAATAGTAGGGACTGGAAAGGGCCTCTGGAGATTAGCTAGCCCAACTCCCTGCTAAAGCAAGTTGGCCTAGAGCACATCTGAACAGGATTGCATCAGGTGAATTTATAGTATGTCCAGAGAAGGAGACTCCTGTCCTGTCTGGATAGTACTTGAAAAGATGAACAACTCATTAAAAAAAAAAAGAAAAAACACCAAAACCCCAAACAAAATAAAACATAAGATGCTTGAAGTAGTTTATAAGACCAGTTACTTCTGGTATAATTCTGTTAAATATTTGTTCTGTTGGGCATTTGTCCTGTATTTCTATAAGGTAACATAATGATGTTCAGATGTTGCTGGAATAATGTTAAGTGAGTAAGGCCATAAGGCACAAGCTTCTGATTTCTGAAGATCTGTGGTTTTACGTTGCTTTCCATGCTCAGCTTCAGTGACCTCTCTGGGTGGGCCCTGTCTCTGTTAGACACCAGTTAGCTGCCATGTTCCAGAGTCAACTGGTAAATCTGGTGTCTTAATACCCATTAATGACAGAAAGTGTGAATAGTAGGTGTACAAAGACTATTATGTAGGGCAGAATGCTTATTTCTGAGACTGAATAAAGTCCCATCTTAAAATGAAGTGCTATGCAATCCCAAGTTTGGATTTTAACAGGCAAGATAGCCTGGATCACATAAGTAGTTTTAAAGGCACCTGTTTTAGCACTCGAAACATATATCGGTTAGTGATACCTGTAATAACTCTGCTAGAAATTAACTAAAGGAAACCAAGATGTACAAAAAATACTACTTCATTTTTTGTCTGAGTCATACTCTGTATGACCTAATATAGGAAAATTTATGTTCCATCTTTAGCCCTACTTTAAAGTTTATATGACTTCCCCCCCACCCCTTTTAAATCTGAAGCGAGTAATTTGTTGCACTACATCATTGGTGGTTGTACTTTGGTAATCTGTCATCATTTTGGGTGTATGACTGCATTTGTAATTCATCTGTTCAGTTATGTATTAGGAGTGCCACGTACCTTGTAAGTGTAACTTTGGTCTGTCAGGCTAACTTGTCAGTAACCTTTAGTGAGTAATGTCCATAATGCTTATGCTGTTTCTCCTGGATCTAGCTGGTTTCTGCTGAATGAGAAGTGACTCTTCTGCTTAGTCCCAGATTGCCTTGAATTACCCCATAAAACTATAAATGGGTAAACTGGGCTTCAGGCCCAGTTCCCCAGCCATTCATTTGTGTGGGATTTTTTTGTCTGTTTTGTTGTTTTGTTTTTTTTTTTTAAACATCAAAATAATGTTGTACATAGGCTTTATGTACTCAGTTGTCTTTATGGAAACAGAGTAGCAAACTCGAGTTTCATTACAGAGAACCTGGTCATTTGATGATGTGATGTATCATGCCTGAAAGGTATCTGAACAGATCACAGGAATCATGCTTATTTCTCCCTGTTGATTAGAAAGCAAGCTTATGTAGCTGTATCAAGTGCAGAGACCAACAAGGAGGGCCTGGTGAGTGAAGTAAAGCTGAAGGGTAC
>VWZI01008934.1:0-20370 GCA_013396835.1 Psilopogon haemacephalus | reverse complement strand
AAGGAGGTGATCCTTGAGCAATGTCCAGCTTTCCTGGGCCCCCCAGGATCAAGACATAATTTCCCAGATTTCTCCCACTAGCCACAGCCTCTGCTTGGTTTCAGCACAGCGAAATGTCAAAAGATGCTTCATATATTTCTGCCTCCCAATAAGTTACCTAAAAATTGAGTTTTTGTTTTTGTGNGAAACTGGGTTTGGGTTTGTTTTTTTGGTTGGATTTTTGTTTGTTTTTTTAATCTGGTGTACAAATATTGCAAGGAACTTTTAGAAAGTCATGGTAGCCACTTATAACAAGAGTGCACTACTGAATATTTATTTATGCTAATAGCCACAGATCCTTCCCCTTTGGGTCTCCCAGCTTTGAGACTGGGAGAACACCAGTTGTAAATAAGTCACAAATGCCATGAAAGAGCATGTATATTTTTTTCATATCAGGCCTGAAAGTGTTACTTTTAAACTGATTGCTGGTACTGAGGAAGCCATTGAAGTAGATACTGAAAGCTTTGGTCCAGCAACCTGGTAGGCATCAGCTTAACATCCCACCCTACAATTCATCCATTGGACATCTATGGGCACCCTCCAACACTGCTGCCTTGGTCCTGCCATGAAGAAGGTTAAACCCTGCAAACCCACAGGCAAATTCTTCTGCCTTCAGCTTGACCTATGGTCTTCAGATGGTCTCTGAAACATATAAATGCACTTTGTAAACAAGTCAGTTCAAAATTGTGGTGAGTTTAGGAAATCACCCCCCAAATTAAAATGTACCAGACCAGTTCAGGTAGTTTGGAAGTAAGATAAATCTATGTTTTACAGCAAGCTAAATTTATAAGCATATATACAAAATATATTTACATGTATTTACAATTATACACAATGTAGAAATAACACAGAAATACAATCTCCACTCCTTGACAAGGAAAGACCATAAAGGGTCAACACCACTTTCTTCTCAGATAGAAAACCAGCAGGATCTCATGTGTTATCTGGCCATTCAAGGTTTGTATGTGGTCATGCACAGAGAAGCAGTGGAGGAGATGGGAGGAAGAAGGCAAAGTGAATAAAGAGTGGGAAATTCTTTACACATTGTCATTTTCTCTCTCACCAAATCAATGAATGATATAGGCTTTATCATTATTATTCTTTCACACCCCGTGATCTAATTTATTCAGCTTCTGCACTGAGCTTTCAGGAAAGTAATGATTTCTCTAATTGGAATATCCCAATAAGCCTTAAACTACCACAGAGATCAGGTCCCATAAGCTTAGAAGCTTGCATTTTCCCCAGATATGGAGAAGGATTAAATAGAAGTGCATGACTGGTATATGGTAAAGGCCTGAAGAATTTGAACAGGCTATCCTAAACATATGCTACCTCCAAGCAGCACCTGAAAGATACAGCATATATATTTGACAGTGGTAGAAAAACTACTGTAGGTAGTTCTTTGCAAAGGTACTTTAAAAACTACACTGCTGACAGTTTTCATGTTACTCGACAGCTGTCTGCCTTACTACAGAGGTACCCATCTCAAATGAAAGTGAGCTGACTGGTGAGTTTCTGAATTCTCTGACAGTTATTCAAAACTTTCTTTCCATGTACAATAATATCCCAGTTATAGGAGCTGTCAGAAGATCAGCTATAAAGGTGGAAATCTTTATGCCCATTTGCACAAAGCCTTCAGTCTGGGTTTATTGCATGTCGAGATTTCAGGTCTTATACCTGGCTGTCGTAAGAAAGGATGCTACGTTTTCTCACTGCCTGGGTCACTGGGAGGGATGGGGAAGCTGTGGTGGTATGGCCCTGGCTGGGGCCCAAATGCCCACCAAATCCATTCTATCACTCTGCTTCCTAGATGGACAGGGGAGAGGCGAAAATATAACAAAAGCCAGCTGTAAGATAGAAGCACTTTAGTAGTAATGATAAACACATCAATAGACCACAGGGAAGCAAAAGCAGGGAGATGTTAATCTCTCCTTCCCATCAGCAGGACAGTGGTCAGTCTTGGGAAGCAGGACTCTCTATGCATAATGGTTTCTGTGGAGGAGAGACACCATGGGCAGAAAACACTGGAGATAGAGTTGGCCAAAAATCCATCTTTGGGAAGAGCTCATGCTAATGGGACACTATCACTTGTTCATCTTTATGGCAGCAGCAATTTGAAAGTATCAGGGATTTATGAGGCACAAACTGGGCCCAAAGGGTACAGATTAGTGAGACAGGATGTGACTTGAAAAAATGCCTGGTGAATTATTCAACGTAGCTGAAGCTGCCACGCTGCCATAACTCCCTTATATGGGCATATCTATTGCTATTTGAATACGTATGTAGACATGCTCACGTGTCCCAGTAACACATTTTGTTAGATTCATAAAAACATGAGCTGTATCCTAAGTCCTCAGTGAGGTTCAAGAGCCAGTAGGATTTTTATGTTTTTCTAATGTGGTGTGTTGGGAACTTCTCCCTTCCCCGGCCCAGTTAAAATTTACCAGACCGGCTCAGACAGCTTGGAAGCAAGATAAAGCTATATTTTACAGCAAAGCTAAATTTACAAGCATATATTCAAAATATATTTACAGGTATTTACAATTATATACAATTTAGAAATAAAACAGAAATCAAACCTGCCCCCCAGATAAAGAAAGCCCAGAAGGGGCCAACACCATCCTCTCTCTCTCTCCAGATAGAAGACAAGCAGCAAAGGTCATGTGTTATCTGGTCAGTCAAAGTTAGTGGAAGAAATTAGAGAGAGAATTGAAGGTAACCAGCGACCAAGAGCTAAGAAGAATGAATGGTTTATACTTTGAATTTTTATACCTCTTAGCAAACCAATGAATGATATAGACTTTATCGTTATTATTATTTTACAACCAGTGATCTAATTTACTTATATTCTGCACTGAACTTTCAGGAAAGTACCAATATTCTCTTATTAGAATGATTACAATAAGCCATAAACTGGCACTTTTTTTTTTTTTTGGCATGTCAATCTTTGAATTTACTTTTGTTCTTTCTTGCACATGTATCTGTTACCATAATTAATCATAACGAGGCAATTTAATATGAGGAGCAACACATACACTTGATCAATTCATCATTTCCATCCTTTTATGGCATGGGATTACCCTAGCAGGGTGAAATGAAAGATTTCCCCTTAGAGTATTCTCTTAGCTTAGCTTCACAGAATGCCCACCAAGGTGCAAAGAGACTTCTGCACCATACTGGAGGGAAGCCTAATGGCTCCCAGTCCCAAGGTTTCAGCCTTCATTGAACAAACATACTTGCTCTTGTCCCAGTGACTCTGCATCTTGCCTAAGAAAATAAGCCTTCTAAGATGAGGTTGAACAACAATTTGACATATGCCACACACTATTGTTTGTTGGTCATTTTATGGGTTTATATGGAGGAGAGACAAGATATTTCTTGGGCACTTACACAGACCAAAAATCTCACTCACACAGGTTATGAACAACATATAACAAAATTTACACATTTAGCAGTTATAAAGAAGAACTATTTGTGAAGCTAACTTACTATTAGACTCATTCTAGAAGCAGAAACCAACAGACCTTGAAATCAGGGCTTTGGAATAAATGTGAATTGCATCAACATTCACAAAAGAGAGCTCTGGCTTTGGAAAAAGGCACAGTTTTGTTGGGCTGTGCAAGACAGGGAGGATACAGAGGACCTAGTTAAAAATAGCTGCTTTTGACATTTGAATAACAAGGTCTCCACATATTATATATACCTTTCATTTAAAATAATAATTGAAATAAGTCAGCAGAAACAGTCAGAGCTACTAGAATGTGACAGTTTGTAGTATTACCAGTAACTGCTTTTTCCTTCAGTAAAACTTTCAAAAGGGCTTTGATTGGCTGTTAAATTTTTATTTAGATTCTCTCAAGTAATGACGTTCTTTTCTCAACATAACTCCTTCAGGAGTAACTAAGTATACTGATCCATTCAACAATCATCCCTGAAGGGCTTTCTGAGCAGAGATTAAAGATTCACATTTTCAGTGTCACTTACTAGACACTCGAGAGTCTACGGACTTGGATTTTGCCTTTCCCTTGCATCCAAATTCTTGCCAAAAGTGATCCCAGCCTGGTGTGCATGAGGAAAATGGCACCAGACCCAAGGGTTTTCTGCCCTGATAATTTAAGATTTTGCACCTGGCTCCTACATCTATTCTGAAGCTTTTATACATGATGTCAGAATTTGGCACAGTGGCAAAGTCAAATGAGCTAAGCCTGAAGTCAAAATCTTTGGAAACTGAAACTTCACACAGTTCAGGGGAAAACCACCCCCCCTCCAAAAAAGCAAGACAAAACAAAACAAAAACAAGGGGAAGTATTGATGTCATTCAGGAAGATTCCTGAATGCACTCAGGCAGAACTAAGCTGGAACACCAAAGGAGGTTGCTTGCAAACTGCAATATGAACATGAGAATTCTTAAATACCAATACAGAGGGTAGAGTGTTTAAAGACCTGGGTTTGGAAAAGCTCCTTTTGCCAGGCATCATTTCATATCTCTACATCAACTCTCTCTTCAAGCTTCTGACTATTATTTCCTCAAATCTTATTCTTGTCTTGTTAGAAGGAGGTAGCCCCTGGAGTGCCACAGAGCTATTGTTTCTGCTCACTGTTAATGATGGCCACACCATTAATCAAGGTCCTCAGCAGGCCTTTGAATACAGTGGATGTAGAAACACAAGAATTTCTCTCTTCTGAATGTTTCTGGGAAATATTACTGGCACAAACATCCCCAGGCAGAAACTCAGTCCTATTTTGGTGAATTTCATATAATCAATCGGGTTGGAAGGGACACTCAAAGGTCATCTTATCCAATCCTCCTGAAGTGGGCTGGGATATCTCTGACTAGACAGGTTGCTCATGGTCCCATCAAGTTTGACCTTGTATGTGTACAAGGATGTGGCCTCCACCGCATATCTGGGCAGCTTTTGCCAGTACTTCAGAATTTATTTCCAGAATAAGAAAAAGTGGAAAAAATAAAAAATTAAAAAAAAAAAAAAAGCAGGACAAGAAAACAAACTAATTCACACTGAAACAAGATACCCACTACCACTTTGGAAACACCAGGAAATGTTACCCAACTCCCAACTCTTCAACTACTGGAGAACCAGACTGTAGAAATGACTGTGGGTCAGAAGACTACCGGGTAGCCAAAAATTCCTATAAAACAGAAGATTCCTGTAAAGTTCTAGGTCAAAAATTCCTGGTAAACAGATTTCTCAAAATCAAACCTTGCTCTCCTTATACAAATCACTGTGAGCAGTATGTGGGTCATGTTATGATATGCACACAGCAAAGTCAGGGGACATTCTACCCCAATGATGAATGCAGAAGAAGATGTCATTCAGATGCCACATGATGATATCAGGTATTTTTCCTCTAAGTGTTACCACTTTGGGAAAGAATGAAGTGTGGAGGGAAAACATGGACCAAAGTTATAGCTACTATAAATCAATCTTGTTTTATTTTGACCTAGGAAAGGTTGGGCAATTCCTAGCAATGGAGCATAAGACAATTACTTGTCTATTCAATCACACAGTAGAAAGTAATTCTGTGTGATATCTGCTTGGAAAATAAATCTTTTGTCCCCCCTGTACAATAGAATGAAGAGTTATCACAGCAGCAGATATTTATATATTGAGAAACTAAGCAGATAAATATTTCTTTCATCTCTGGGTCCTTCCACTTAGCCAAGTGGAAGGCATCCTGCCTTAGGTGATGAAACAGAATTAAAGCTTGTGCTGCCTTCATACCCCAAGCAAACAGGGAGCACAATCAAAACCCTCCACCTATTCTCACTGCAGATATTTAAGGAAGAATTTTTTACATGGAGAGTGGTGAAGCACTGGCCCACATTGCCCAGAAAGGTGGTAGATGCCCCATCCCTGGAACCATTCAAGGACAAGTTGTCTGGGGTTCTGAGCAACCTTCTCTAGTTGAAGATGTCCCTGCTGACTGCATGGGCAGTTGAACTAGATGACCCTTTAAGGCCTCTTCCAACCCAAACCACTCTATGATTCTGTGATTTCCATCTGAACACCAGCTTTCTTCAGCTGCTGGTGGGGAAGGAAGGCTGCTCTATTGTTGCAACAGCTACTCTGCAGATAAGAGCTTACATATGCAGAGCACATGGGATTGCAAAATATTCTCTACCTGGCCAATTATTACTTGTTGCAAAGAACAAAACAATAACATCCTAAAAGAAAATATCCTGCAGAGGCAACCCTCCCTACATGCTGGGGTCTTTCATTGGAGCATGCTTTGGATTCTATATACGGCTGGCTTTTATTGATTAAGTGATTGATAAGAAAGAGTACTTAAACAGTGCCTCCAAGCAATAGAGCTAGATTGGGGAATTAGGGAGTTTAAGGGGAGAGGACTTCTGTTGGGGACTTCTGCTAAAGGGATTTTGGGACTTCTTCTGCTGGGGACACTCTGAGCTTCTGTTATAGACACTCTGTAATGCTGGGGATTCTACAACGCTGTAATAAAGGACTTCTGGAAGGACTTCTGAAACGCTCTACTTTCTGCATTTCTGGAATTCGTACATTCATCACCCAATTGTCAGGAAGACTGCCACAGAGAAACCACACCACACGACTGTGATTAGGTCATAGCTCAACTTTATTGTGCTTCTACAGCTCCTTTTATTGCCAGTGTGTGAGGGGCATTCTCTAAATACTATAAGCTAATTGGTAAAGGGGATTATATGCGGCAGACAATAATTGGTTATTGTCTGAGTATTGACAATAACAAAAAGGCCTCTTTTCAACTAGAAACTTCTGGCTATGTTTTCCAGAAGCAGGAGCTGTCTCAGTATGCACCACTGTTTTCCTTCCCTCTGTTCCAGCTCCACTTTCTCCTCAAAGGCATTCTGCTGTGCTTCTCTTCATAGGTATTCTTCACGGCGGGGATTGCTCATCGCTATCAGGCTATCCCTTCTCACTTAGAAATTCCTCCACACCCAATGGCCCTAGAATCAATGGATACTATGACTACATCAGCACCCCCAAAACAGGAATGGGATAACCTACCCCATGGGAGGGGAAGCCAACAGCTGTTTTTTCCCTCTGAGACACCGTGAAAAGAACATCACAGCAAAGGCATTCAGATGAGGATTGTCTTTTGTCAAAGAGGGTCAATATAGATCTGGTCCAATAGGCCAGATCTGCCTGTTGTGGTGGCTCCACATCATTTTCCATGTCATTCACCAGAGCCCTTCTTACCACTGTCAGTAGGTTTGCATCCATATGGGAGGTTGTGACATGTAGCCATGGCAGTGTACAGACAGATCCAGCTATGCTGCCTCCTATGTGGCAGTGGTGACCCTTCAGAGAAGGCTGTAGCAGAGAACTAGAACCATCACTGCAGAAAAGTCCCTGGGCTTTCAGAAGGCAGAGAAGTGCTCCTTGGAAAGTGAGCCTGTAGAAATATCTTCTGCATTTGCTTTTGGTGGTGTGTCCCTGTGTGTCAACAGAGTGCTATCAGCATAAAGGTAAATCGAGAAGTATAAACAGGGAAGCAGACAGACGAAACTGCCACAGAAGAGACTGAACTGTGTATAAACCCAGCCTGAAGGACTGATAAAATGTTCTTAGGCAAGAAACAGACAACGTGAAAGACAAGAAGATGGACAGAGATTAAGAACTGAACTTAATACTCCTGTGGTTTATTTGCATTAAGCTGAAGCAACATGTGTGGTTTGGGGTTTGCTTGTTTATTTTGTTTCCCAGACTGCATCAGATGCTGGCAGAGAATCATTTTTTGGAAGTCATGGGATGTTTTGGAAATTCATTGTCCCTGGGGAAAAATAAGGAGAGTTTCATTAAATTCTAGGAAAGTTCTGCAGGTCCTGAAACTCAGAAGAATTATCCGTGAAGCAGTCTGGATCTCCTCCCCATACTGAGAGGATAAATACCACTGGGGTGCTAACTCTTGAGATTATGACTGCAGAATCTAATCTACACAGCCCAAATATTTCTGTTGTTTTGGCCATTTTAGGTCAGTATTGAATGTTTATATTCTTTGCCACAGTCTTTTAGGGTGAGAAGAAACAGCCTAAGAGTTGGAACTGAAACTACACTGAGGCTAGCTGATGACCAAAGCTGTGACCCAAAGAGCCCCTAAGTTGCTGTCAGGTAATACCTGCAGCAGGGGCACCTCCCTGCTTGCCTGCAGCAGAAACAGCAGCAGCACACCACCTCTGCATGCCACTGGGGCCATTCCCAATCTAAGCAGTTGTAATAGGTTAAACCCTGAGAATGAGTTAACTCATCTGTTCCTCCTGCTCCTGCCCATCCTCTCACCTACCCCCAATCCAGAAGTGAGGGAAAAATAACATGCAAAGAAACTGTGGAAATAAGAGTCTATGGAATGAATGGGATGATGATGATAATAATAACAATTACCTTAGCTTAGCCTACTTACAGCAAAAGCACATTGAAATGCAAGAAAAAAAAAAAAAAAACAAAAAACCAAACCAACAACCATGAAGCAGAAAAGCAGTGTGCTAAACAACTCCCATCCATATTGTCACCATTCCTGCAAGAAAGAGCCAGCATCCAAAAATCCAGAACCCAAAAGCAGCAATTGGAACAGGAAGCCCCTCATGTTGCAATCTGAATTTCAAGCCCCATAATACTTTGCTCCAGCCAGCACTTCCATTTTGGAGCTGACATGACCGCAGCATGGTATGAATAACAGCAGCAAATACTCAGCTTAACCCATCAGAGCAGCTCAGCACTTCTCCTCAGCCCACGTGCCTTTTAAAAATATGATGGTGATCATATTTTATTTAATAACTTCATGTCAACCATGTTCACTTGGGTAGTGGAAGCCTCTATCTTGAGGACACCCTGTGTTCACTAGACCAACAGTACTTTGGGACAAGTATATTTGCTGCTACTTACATCTGCTGGTAAAGGTGGAGCATCATTGCTGCCTCGCCCAGCAAGAAGGCACTGATTTTGTTTCATATCCTGCCAGTAGTTAATGAGAAATGCACAAATATCTCCTGGCATATGGGCCACAACTGCTCAATGTCAAGCAAGTGTTCTAACCAATAAAATACAGTGTCTTGTTGCATGATGCTGCATCTCCTTCACAGACTCCATATGTTTAACCAAGTCTTTCTAGAATAGTGTTGTCTCCATTGATGCTTTGGAAGAAAAAGCAGGGCATTTTTTCCCCCTGTAAATGAGATAAACTATCTGCCTACAGCCTTTTGTGGTATATATAAAAGTTGGAGTATAGCATTGCTATAAATAGAATAGAATAGAATAGAATAGAATAGAATAGAATAGAATAGAATAGAATAGAATAGAATAGAATAGAATAGAATAGAATAGAATAGAATAGAATCAGCCAGGTGGAAGAGACCTCCAAGATCATCCAGTGCAACCTATCACCCAGCCCTACCCAATGGCCTGAGTGCTCCATCCAGTCTTTTCTCAAACACCTCCAGGGATGGTAACACTACCACCTCCCTGGGCAGCCCATTCCAATGGTGAATCACTCTCTCTGTGAAGAACTTCCTCCTAATATCCAGCCTATACCTCTCCTGGCACAACTTGAGACTGTGTCCCCTCATTCTGTCGCTGGTTGCATGGGAGAAGAGACCAACCTCTACCTGGCTACAACCTCCCTTTAGGTAGTTTTAGACAGCAATGAGGTCACCCCTGAGCCTCCTCTTCTCCAGTCTCAACAACCCCAGCTCCCTCAGCCTCTCCTCACAGGGCTGTGCTCCAGGCCCCTCACCAGCTTCGTTGCCCTTCTCTGGACACGTTCCAGTACCTCAGTATCTCTCTTGAACTGAGGGGTCCAGAACTGGACACAGTACTTGAGATGTGGTCTGACCAATGCCAAGTACAGGGGAAGGATAATCTTCCTTGTCCTGCTGGCCACACTATTCTACTGGCCATTTGATCTCCTGGCCACCTGGGCACACTGCTGGCTCATGCTCAGGCTACTATCTACCAGCACCCCCCAGGTCTTTGCCTGGCTGCTCTCCAACCACTCTGTCCCCAGCCTGTAGTGCTGCCTGGGGTTGTTGAGGCCAAAGTGCAGAACCCTGCACTTAGCCTTGTTAAATCTCATCCCATTGGCCTCTGCCTACCCATCCAACCTGTCAAGGTCCCTCTGCAGGGGCCTCCTACTCCCCAACAGATCAACACCTGCTCCTAGCTTGGTGTCATCTGCAAACTTACTGATAATGGACTGAATCCCCTCACTGTCCCTCCTCAGCACACCCAACATTTGAGAAGCCACAGACAAGGCTTTACTACATACACTCTGCATAACAGCACCTAAGCTGCTGCTGTTTCAGAGGTCTGAATACAATATGAGCAGAACTTGTAGCATCTTCAGCTTATGGGCAAACACCCATTTTACTGTGGGTTTAACTAGAGTTCAAATATTGTCTATATAAGATTCCTGTCGTGCTCATACACACGGTTTTCAACTACAATAAAGCACTAAAGGCCCTTGAAAGCATTCAAAGAAAAATATGCGTAATTCTAATTTCTGGTGTATTTAGTTTGTTCTTTCCGAACACAAACATCTAATAATTTTAATTACTACAAAACCCTCATGAATCTGCAGGACTTCTACACAATGGAACAAAATTGTCTTCATCAGTCCAGAAGATTACGGCCACCTGTTAACAATGAAGCGTAATCCAGCCCAGCTTTCAGAGACTTAATTATCAGCAAACAATTCACATGCACGTCTATATCCAGCTCTGGTTTGGATATAAATGTGTACCATTTATTTTGCCCTTTTAACTGTAGTGCAACACAAATAAACACAAATCATTTCCTTCCTAGAGCATTCCGTATTTTTACTTCTTACTTAGGCATATGATTTTTAACTGGAAGCCAGTTGCTGATTTATAAGCTGCAATTTTCTTACTGTGTTAAAAATTTCCTGCCATACAGCATCCTACATTTCCCCTCCCAAGCAGAGGATCTCAGGTCTTCAATCTTAATATTGCCTCCTCATCTGTTTATATATGACAGTTGTTTGTGGAAACTTCTATCCACTTTGATGAGGGACACCTTTAGGAGGATGTGCACAGATACTCTGCTGTGTATGCGCTGTTCATGCATCACCCAGCATGTTCTGGCTTCTCATAAGAGAATAAAAGAAGAACTGGTGCCTTCTCTAGAAAGCCTAAACCTAATGAGAAGCACAGATGAAAAAAAAGGAAATGGACATGAACACCTCAAACTGGTTGAAGGATATTCATGTCCTGTCTACTCAATAGGGTTTTGTTTTGCTTTCCTGCTTTGAAAATGTGTCTGAAGCTGTCATGCTGCCTACAAGTGGATTTGGGGAGATGTTTCTTTGACAACATTTGAACCCTGGCCAAAAAGGCACCCCTGGACTCAATGCACATAACACAAGTGGTATGAGGGTAGGTACAGAGGGACAAAGTGCAAGGGACAGAGGATCATATAGGACCCAGAAGCCAAGGCAAGATGTCAGCAGAGGAAGGAGAGTGCAAAAGGAAGGCTTTAGGGAGAGAAAAGAAGGAGGCAGGTAATAAATGCTGCAGCATTTTAACTTCTCAAATAGTGACTTTGCTTTCATCAAGACATAAACCGACTCCAACCTTATGGTGACCTTACAAATAAAATGCAACTTTTTGCACAGTGAGCAAGAAAGAAATGAACACTTCTTATCCATAATGATGATGTGCATCTGACCATGTTCTTCTGCTGCCTAAAAATGTGTCAGGCAGTGTCGTGGTGCTCTGGCAGAGCTTCTGGAATTGGATTATTTCCCCTCCTCCACTCGGTATCACAGAACAGTTGCTCTTAATTGTGCATCCTATCTGATTATTAACCACTGCTTCTGATCATGCTCCATCTCTTCTCTCATCTGCTTTTCATCTTTTGCATTGCCTCTTTATAATTGCAACAGACCTGCCTCCAGGCCTCAAATTACGTTCTATCATCTTTGGGTGCAACAGATTGTTTTGAGTATTTTGATGGGCTACCTGTCTTAGTGCTGTTTGTCTATCCTCTGAAGCGCTGGCTTGTTGGGTTCTGTGTTGGCCAAGAACAGATGCAGTTCCTAAAGGTGCTGGTGGTTGAAACTCTTCTTCATTCATGCTCAGGGGGTGGAAACCCTGAACCAGCACTACCTGCATGAGGTGGCAGTCTTCCAATAGTTCAGCAGGCCCAATAGTGAAGGTACTGAGAGTTACAAAGTGGGAACCAGTTTTGGTACCACTCTGCCCTGTCCATCCTCAAGAGGGCAAATGTAAAACTCACTGGTGGCTGTCAGCCCATGGATATTAACAGAAGCAATGACTTTGCATAATGGTCTAGGGACACTGGCATGGTATAAACAGTACCAGTGCATACAGAGGTTGTAAAATGCACTTATAAGAAATATTTCATATATGCAGTCATTGCCTTCTAAACATCCTCACATCAACCCTACATGTAGATAGGAATGGCCTCAAAATTATCAAAGTAAATACTTTTTTTTAATCCTATGAGACAGCCAGACCTCCTTGCCAGGAAAATGATCATCGCTTGGAAGCTGCAGCAGGGGAAAGGAGTACATGAAAGAGGTAATTAATGCATCCATTCAAATTATGGATCATGAAAAAGGAAAAACTGGCAATCACCTGGCATGTAAAAAGCTTGTCTGGAAGTTGGGAAGAAAGCAAGAAATATCTTGTCTGGAGGCAGACTTCTCTAGAGGAACAAAAAGACCCAAAAATCTCTGAGTACTGCAAGTATCCTATCCAGTGAGATAGGAATTACTGGAGGAAAATAAAATTATTATTGACTAAGATATTACTTTGTTAAATACCCAGCAGTAGCCAGCTCTGAGCTGCTGTGCTGAGTACAGCAACACTGGAAATTTCAGACAGGGAAACTGAATACCAAGTCTGCATTGCTACTATCGATTACTGTGTTTTCATTTATAAATAATGGTGGGTTGTTTAGATTGCCAGTTAAGAGCTCCAAGACTACCCAGGATGGTATCTCATTCCTTTAGAAAGAATTGGCTTGATGATACACCCTAAAGGTCATCACAGCAGAAAGTGGCAATAAAGCCACAAAGCAAGAGTCAGTTACGTGGAAAAAAATGAGGTTTTGTCTCATATCAGGAGGAAGCTGAGATCTTCTGTCCTTTTTGCAGTTCAAAACAGATATATATATATATATCTCAGTCAGTCACCAGGAAGCTAAGCTCTGGTCTTTTGGAGCCTGCTTCCCACAGTCACATTCACTGTTTGGCTTGACTTAGATGAGGCAAATAAAGTACAGGAATTTGCATGTCCAAATACAAATCAAAACCCTCCATGCAGCTGATTTTCCTGTTGAAATCTGGAGAGGTTTAGCCCTTTTGAAACTGAGGGCCCTTCAAGTGAGATGCCTACCCTTCTTTTGCACTCCAAAATGGACATCAGAAACACCAATCTCATGGTTTTTTACAGTCTGGATGCTGTAAGACCCTTTGGGAGGTTTTTGTTATCTGATATGCAGGTTACACATCTGCTAATGCAACATCTGTAGGTCCAGCCTTGCATGATAACTGTGTCTGCAACATAAGGAAGTTCTTCCACTTGTTTAAGAAGAGGAAGAGTTGCTGGGAAGGGCCTGCTTAATCCATATTTTAACCACTGAATGCTTGGAGGTTTCTTAAATCAGGTTATTTCTCTCCTTTTTATTCTCTCTGGGAAATTTTTATTCTTGCTGGCCCTGGAGCTGAGTCTTGTGCAGTCGTGCTGCCCATCAGTCCCCTCTGATAGCATCTGAACCCAGTGGCCAAACATCACCTTGCTTGCCAGAGGTCTGGACCTCTCTCAAGGCTAGCGTAAAAAGGAAACCAGGTAATGAAGGGAGATGGAATAGTAGTTTGTGCATTTACTGCAGAAGGGTTTTAAACAGAGTTCAGCCACAGAGAAGTTACTCAGGGGAGAGTAACACAGAAAACAGCCTCTGCTGAATCTGCTCATCATAGAGCAGATTGTTAGAGGAATGTTAGCTTCAAAAACCCAAATGGACCAGCCATTCACTCTGACAACATTAGGTACATATCTTCACACAGATTAATTTCCTCTCTAGCTTCACAATCAGACGAGGTGTGGTGGACTGGTCTAGCCTTGTTTTATCTACAGAATCAGATTTGTTGTTCTTTTGTAAATGACTAATAGAGCCATTTGCTCAGGAGACATCTCTGGCACTGTTTCCTTCACGAATCAATTGCTGAGTGCTTATAGCCAAGCACTTACAGAAAAGGGATATCTAGTAAAAGGTAAGTCAGCTTCTTTTCTCTCTTGTCCTGGATTGTGCATCTCAAACAGTCTATGCCATTAGAACAGAACAGGACAGACATTCTTCTCCCTGCAGACCATGCAACACAGCCATATTGAGAGCAAGTGGTGGCATAGCAGGTAGTTTCCTAATAGAAGGCAAATCTGCTGATTTGTGTCGCAATACTTTATCGACGTCCTGGAAAATTGTGAAGCCCGCTGAAAGAAATGGTAAAGGACTGAAGGCTCAGGGAGAGAGAGGCAACATTTTCCACTGGAACCCAGCGAAGTGAAACACAGTAGCTGGTAATAGCTCCAGAGGCAGTGAGCGCTGCTTGCGGTGGCATCTTCTCCCAGCAGGAAAGCAAGCTTTGCACTTCGGAATTATAAAAGGACATCTAATAGCCCAGATTGCTCTACCAGGCAATCTATCATTTATTTATCGGGCTTTAATGGGATTGAATAGCTGTCAGTCCCTCCTGAATGCACCCTGCTTTCTGCTCTGTGACAGATAGACACTGTTAATATGAACAGATACAACAATCTTAGAGGGAGATGTTTTCTTAAGTTGAATACTTTGTGCTTCTACCCACATCCAGAAGGCTAGAGCAGAACTGGAAAAGATGCAGAAACACACCAAGACGCACCTGTGTGTCATCAGTGAGGTACCAAGAGGCCTCTACACCAGAAACCACTAAATCAAGGAGGGCTCTTCCGTTTGAAAAGGCGGTGAGTGAGGACTGGATGAGGGAGATCTGCAAAACCACAAATGGCAGGAAGAAAGCCATCAAGAGACAGTTGCCAGATGGCCCTTCTAAGCTGAGAAGCACAGGGCAGCAAGTAAATCTGCCAGGCAGCAGTTTTAAAGGGTGAAAAAATACCTGTGTACGTAATATGCAGCTAATCAGTGGATTGCTTTGTGAGAGATCTTCATTAGGCTGAAAGGTCACATGGACTCAGAAAGCAGCCAGAGCTGTTGGAAGGAGAATCACCTCCACTGTTTCATATGGTTGAAGTGACCCTCTGTCCATTATCCCTTGGGGGTATTTACGTCTATGTCTTGGGCCCTGACATGAATGGCAGGCTGCTGGCAGGCTACAAGCAGCCCCACAGCTACCTCCCATGCTCAGATGAGGCTGTGGTGGCCACTTGAGCAGAGATACCCTGGAGCTTCCTGCCCCATAGTACACGTTGAGGCTAGATGAGGCCAAAGGTAGCCTCTCTTGTTTCTCTCTGAGAGAGCAACCTCAGGTCATGGACCAATTCCTTGTCTGGTGGATGTTGGACCAAGGGCCCTCACAGGCTTATCCACTTGAGCTAAGGGAAAAAATACATGATAGCTGTTCTACAATGTCCTGCAAACTATTTGTACAAAACCCCAAAAATTTTGAAGGCAAAGCATGTGTGCTGGGAGCACCTGCTCTTCAGCCCAGCCTCTAAGCCCCTCTCCTGGGGTCTTGAGGACACATGATCATGATCAACTTGTTTAGCACCCCACATGTACATTGGTGATACCTGATACGTCCTACTCATGTTGCTGCTCAAATAGTCAGACTTACATTATTTAATGATTACACCTGTGTGGTTTGACAATCAAAAAGTCTGTACGAGATCAACCATGAGAGCCAAGAAATGTGCAAAAGCAGAGATGAAAGGCATCCTGCTTGAGTTGAGAACATTCATGACCCAGAGTTTCTGGAGGTATGCTGTAAAAGCCAACAGCTATGCTACTGGTACTGGAGGAAAATTAAAACAACATACTGTAAGAAAGCAAGTCATAATGTCCTGAGTAGAATGTATTGGTTAAGCTGACTTTTCTTCCTTGTGTAAAACTCTTCTCAAAGTCATGCAGGCAGGTGCTGCATGCAGGGAGGTTCCGAAGGCATTAATGAAGCTAGGTTGTCTTTAGTCATCTCAACATAGCAAAGTCATAAAACTGAAGGAGACAACAAGAGAAATTAATTAACTTATTTTATTTATATATATATATATATAAATAACTAAAGTACATTAAACATAAAAATGCACTTGAAATAACTATTTTTACTTCTGAATACGCATTTCATGGCTTGCATTTCTCAGAATCTAGAAAATAACAGACAACAAGAGACCTAAGAAGATGATCACTCTTGCTGGTGACAATATTTGGCAGTGCTGTGCTTTCAGTACAGCTGCCAAAGTTCTTTCTCTATCCTCTTTACACTACTTCATATTGCTGCTGGGGGCCAGAGAACACCCTGCTTGTTGCTCTTACTCCTTGCTATACAAGACATAGCATGAAATTCTACCCAATCTTTGCTACTGTGATCTCCTAGCTTACAATTTCAGAAGATATTTGCAACTGATCTGAAAAAATCTGCACATAAAATGGTCATACCCAGTATTTCACCCAGTATCTGCAGAGCTTTCAGCAAATAAAATCCTCTAAGTAGTAGCAAAAGCAGCTTCAATTGAAAAATGACTCCACATTTGTATGTCAGGGAGTGTTTTGATTGTCTTGAGATTAATGACGGTGATGATAGGGTTGAGTGTGCAAGGGTAAGAATAAGGGGGAAGGCCAACAAGGCAGCTGTTCAACAGATACACTAGATAGATACACCAGATGACACCAAATGTCTTTACTCAAAGAATGGTTGGGCACTGGAATGGCTGTCCAGAGAGGTGGTGAAGTCATCCTCAGAGGTGTTCAAAAACCTATGCAGATGTGGCACTTCAGGACATAGTTTAATGACTAAGGCAGTGTTGTGTTGGTGGTTGAACTCAACAAAGCAAATCAATCATTCTATAATATAGAACATAGAGGTTTTTTCTATTAATCATGCTCTTTCTTCAAGGTGGCCAGTGACAAACACACCAGCAACAGAAAGCTCTGCCTTTCTGCTTCCTGCTCTGTGCAGAGACCACATGCATGGTTGGGTTCTCACCCTCAGAAGTAGGTTTGATTTTGCTGGAGGACCTTCCTACAGCAACTGTTACTCTCATGTTTTTTAAAAAATGTCCTGACAGGTTCCTGCTTCTGCTGCTTTTCACACTTAACCTTTGTAGCCACGATGCTGTTCTCGAAGTACAGTACCAGATGACACAGGCAGCCAGTAGATTATAAGCTGCCATCTCATCCATTCTCACTGTCTAGGAGAATTCTCCAAACTAGCTCTTGATCCTTCAGATCAGTGCAATTACACATGGGCATCTTTAAAATGTACAGCTTGAAAGGCAGCTTCCAACAGCTACCACACAGGCTCAGCTTTCACTCCATGTTGTGCAGGTAGGAGAGGGAGATCAATGGTGGATGGAAGGCTGAGTGCTACTGATTATTGATCCGCTCCATTGTCTAGCTGAGATGGCATCGATTTATAAATATAGCTGCAGAAATGTTTAGGAAGGAGCAAGAACATGTGCATGCATGCCTCAGGAAGAAGAGAGAATTGCTGTCAGTATATACCCACACTCCCCTCCCAGCAGCACAGGATTCAGACAATCAGCCTTTAGATGTTTCAATGGAATGAGTCCACGTACGAGTAAACAGTGGGAGTATTTTTACACACACAGCTACCCAGTTTCTGTCCAGTATGTCCCGGGGTGTGGGAGCTCTGGATGAATGTTGGGATCAGTTAGTGAGTTCTGCAATAAACTGGTGGAGGAATGCAACTAGGAACACTCTCGGAATTTACCTTTTTAATTTGTTTGTTTGTTTTTTAATATTCCTTCCTGAATAAGACAGAGTTTAAGCAAGCCCCCACTTTTCAGACACATCACAGGATGTTAGGGGGTGGAAAGGACCTCCGAAAATTTTCAAGTCCAACCCCCTGACAGAGCAGCACCATACAATCTAGCTCAGGTCACAGAGGAATGCATCCAGACGGGCCTTGAAAGCCTCCAGAGAAGGAGACTCCATAACGTCTCTGAGGAGCCTATTCAAGTGCTCTGGAACCCTTACAGTAAAGAAGCTCCTCATATTGAGGTGGAACTTCCTGTAGTTCACAACCCCCTTGTCCTGTCACAGAGTGCAAGCAAGCAGAGGCCAGCACTTCCTTCCTGACACCCAGAACTCAGATATTTAAGTACATTTATTAGATCCCTTCCCAGTCTTCTCCTCTCCAGACCAAAAATCCCCAGGTCCCTCAGCCTTTCCTCATCTGGCAGTGCTCCAGTCCCTTAATCATCCCTGTAGCCCTCTGTTGGACTCTCAAGTAGATCCTTGATCTTCTTGAACTGGGGAGCCCAGAACTGGATGCAATATTCTAAGTGGAGCCTCAGTAGGGCAGAGTAGAGAGGGAAGAGAACCTCCCTTGATCTGCTGGACATGCTCTTCTTAATGCACCCCAGGATACCACTGACCTCAGCCACAAGGGCAGAGTCCCCCTCCATGGGACTGCTCTCTAGGAGATCACCTCCCAACCTGTACTGGTGAAGTTTATGATTCCTTCCCAGGTGCAGGACTCTGCACTTATCCTCATTAGGTTCCTCTTTTCCCAGCTCTCCAGTCTGTCTAAGTCCACACAGCAGACAGCAAACACTTTTCAGCATATGCATTGGCAGGAAGCATGACCTCACTGGCTGAGCACCAGTCCATCCTCTTTGTAGGGCTTTTAGCTGGCATTTTACAGGGCACACTGCCTACTGAACACAAGCACTGCACTTTTCCCAGTGGTCTGGGCCCTGACCACCCCTCAAGCAATTAATAAGATTGAGATGGAAATTTCCAGAATCAGCAGCTTTAGTACAACTTGTGATGTGAAGACAGCTGCCATGTCCAGGAACGAGGTCAGATGCCCACCCCTCCCATTGGCAGCAGCAGAAGAGAGGCAGAGCTGGAGGAAGGCAAACAGCAGTGGGGTCTATGGTGGGAAACTAGGTAAGAAGCAGGGTCTCAGAGCAGATAGAAAGGCAGAGGGGAGAGGCAAGGAAGTAGACAGTGAAACATAGGGGATAAATAGAAGAGCAGAGGAGGGAGAAGTGTAAGCAACCTCAAGAGGGAGCAAACCTGCATTCTTTGCTATATTCAGCTTTTCTTTCAGTCCCAAAGTTCTTTGGCTTCTTCCAGGTTGCAGTGCCAGAGCTCTGGGTCCCTGAGGATGTGTGTTCTGGTGATGAGATGTGGTGTATCTGTCTATGTAGGTGTAGGTCTTCATTGTAACAAAGGCTGCTTTTGGCTATGAGGAGCCCTGGGAAAGTGCTCCTGTAGCTCTGCAGCTCCCAAACAAGGGGATGTGGCAAAATGTTGGCAGAATCAAAGCCAGGGCAGATGCAGTCCCCACCACTACCCCCAAAGCTGCAGTCAAGGCTGCAGGCCAGGTTGCTGCCCCAATAGTTGGATGAACATGGTCTCCACCTGTTCAGCAACGCTTAGATACTGCCTCCTCCCCAGTCTGCCAGCAGAAACGTATCTGTGGAAATGATCCAGGTTTATCAAAATTTGGTAGTTAAGGGCATTGAGGTAAGGTAGGTCACTGGGACACAGAAGAGTTTAGAAGTCCCACATGCAGTTGTGCTGCCTGACTGGAGGGGGGCAGCAAAACATTGGCAAACTTCGCCCCCCAGCTCAGCACAGACCCTGTCTGGCCCCAGAGTCCTCTACAGCAACAGTCAGCAGCCTTCCTACATACCAACACAGATGCATCTCACACACAGCTTCAGAGCCCAGCAGGCATCCAAACAGGTCATAAAGTATTAAGTGTTTCCAGGAGCATCCCTGGCCTCGGTTCAGGTCTCATTGAAAGTCTCTGTACCTGTCCTTACCCATCCTTAGAGCCAACCACTGATAATTCATTTAATGATAATGACACTTTGCAGTATTGGAACTTTTAGTGATTTTACTGAGTCAAGAAAAAGAAGCTATTTACAGGGGCACATTCACAAAGCAGGCAGAAAGCAAAGATCCTCAGAAAACCTTTCTGCCCTGTAGACCCCCATCCAAGGGAGTGCTGCTGTCCTGGGACCATAGGCAGAAATAGCCCACTCAGGTCTGTTGCCTTTGTGCACTGTGTGTTGGTTTGAGCTTAAATCAGGAAATAATAGCCAATTTAATTATTCCACGGCCCTTGTACGGGTATTTTTAAAGGAAAATT
>VWZI01008933.1:479154-561479 GCA_013396835.1 Psilopogon haemacephalus | reverse complement strand
TCCCTCAGGGGTCAGTGCTGGGACCAGTGCTGTTTAACATCTTTGTCAGTGACATGGACAGAGGAATCGAGTGCAACCTCAGCAAGTCTGCAGATGACACCAACTGTGTGGCACAGTTGACTTGCTGGAGGGCAGGGATCCTTCCAGAGGGATCTGGACAGGCTGCAGAGGTGGGCACAGGCCAACCTCATAAAATTCAACAATGCCAAGTGTAAGGTCCTGCACCTGGGTTGGTGCAATCCCAAGCACAGCTCCAGGCTGGGTGGCAAATGGCTGAGAGCAGCCCTGAGGAAAAGGACCTGGGGTCTGGGTTGACGAAAAGGTCAACATGAGCTGGCAGTGTGCATGTGCAGCCCAGACAGCAACTGTGTCCTCAGCTGCATCAAGAGCAGCATGGCCAGCAGGGCAAGGGAGGAGATTCTCCTCTACTCAGCTCTCATCAGACCTCACCTGGAGTACTGTGTGCAGTTCTGGAGTCCCCAGCACAAGAAGGACATGGAACTGCTGGAGCGAGTCCAGAGGAGGCCTCTGCTAAGAGGACAGACTACAAGAATTTGGTCTCTTCAGCCTGGAGAAGAGAAGGCTCTAAGAAAACCTTATAGTAGCCTTCCAGTATCTGAAAGGGGCCTACAGGAAGGCTGGGGAGGGACTATTTACAAGGTCTTGTAATGACAGGATGAAGGGTAATGGGTTTAAACTGGAAGAAGAGAGATTTAAACTAGATGTTAGGAAGCTCTTCACAGTGAGGGTGGTGAGATACTGGAACAGGTTGCCCAGGGAAGTTGTAGATGCTCCCTCCCTGGAGGTGTTCAAGGCCAGATTGGACAAGGCCTTGAGCAACCTGCTCTAGTGGGAGGTGTCCCTGCCTGTGGATAATCTTTGAGGTCCCTTCCAACCTAAGCCACTCTATGATTCTACATCTCTGCACAGTTCATCACAAGAGGTCCCCTCCTGCTTTCCCAGGCAGTTGGCACAAGCTGGGTGCCCCACAGAAAGCCCAGGTACTGCTGAAAATTTCATCACAGCTCTTGCTTGTTTTGCAAGTCAATGGTAGTATTTATTGTACACTGCAAATAAATTCCAATTTCTCCAATTCCTTAAAAAGCAAAAACTACAAGCCCAATCCCTTGTCATAAGGAAAATAATCCTCACTGAGACAGACTAAACCTTTTTGTTTCTTCTTTTTCTATGCCATCTCCTTCTGCTCTGAAGAGTGCCAGGATATTATGCATTTGTCACAGCTCCAGCCTCACACACCCTCCTGCACAGTGCATCCACACTGAGGCATAACACTGCCAGCTACCAGCTCCAGGCTGGGGTACAGCTTTGACATCCAGAACCTCATGACAAATAGAGAGGTGTTTGCAGTTTCACTGTTTACAACAGGTTTAGCTGTACTTTCCCTCACTGAATTCTTCCCTTTACTGTTGACATTTTTTCTGTAGGCAGGGCATAAGAGAAGAGAGTCCCCCCAGCCTTGCAGAGCATAGAGATGGGGACAGAGAAGAACAATGTGCTTTGCTGTTCCAGGCAAGTCTGTCATAATCAAAGTTTAAGCAAGACTATGAAAGTAAAGGCTAAGTTTTCAAGTAAAATTTTTCCACTGTTCTCTGAAGGTATAGGAAAACCACACTTACAATCTGTCAAACATAATTTCAACCAAGAGCTTCTATTTCCACACCCTTATTTTGCTGGCCACCAGCAAAGGTGAATTACTGTTTCATTACAGCACCACCATGGCTCTCTTCATGCCTCGATGCAGCCTATTGCCCTTCCACAAATTCCTGCTCTCCTCTCTGGAGGATACAGACCATAAATCCCATTACAAAACTCTGCTTTGAACTCTTTAGCAAGCATGACCTCAGACAAATACCTAGCTCACAATATCTTCTGCAATACCCACCATAAAGCAGCTGAAGCCAAATGCTTCATCCTATGTATTCATCAGCTCTGCACATATCGAATGCTTGCAGTAATTCTTTATCTTTGGCTTTCTTATTCTTTTTATGGTAATAACAGTGCTAAAGCTGAAACGTGAAATTGCTAACATTTGTGACACAGGAGCATTGTTTTTCCAGTTAAGTAAATTACGTGTTCCTTTACAGTTGGAGATTTGGGAGCATTAAGGAAAGAGTATGTTCCATGTAGAGTCTGAGTCATACCTAATGTCCAAATATCGACAATTAAGCTCAAAGAAACCCAAAACAAAGCAAAACAAAAAACTAACCACCACTTCTGTTTTTAAATAAA
Organism: Psilopogon haemacephalus; assembly: GCA_013396835.1. Classification (NCBI taxonomy): domain Eukaryota; kingdom Metazoa; phylum Chordata; class Aves; order Piciformes; family Megalaimidae; genus Psilopogon; species Psilopogon haemacephalus. The sequence goes on along the minus strand of VWZI01008933.1, from coordinate 559,229 downwards.
TGAAAATACTATCTGGTTCCTCACTAGATATTTCCTCTTACAACTACTACTGTAAGAAGCAAAGTTATTTTTTAACATCTGCTCTTGTCACATGATAAACACCATGTGCTAGCATAGCCCCACAGGACTGGTAACAGAACCTATTGTAAAATGGTGTAAAATTAACTATGGGTACACTGTTGTCATCTTTACCTCCAGATAAACCTTCATGGCCATGTACTACGTAGCTTTGCAGGCACTATATCCTCAACCTTTCTGTTAGGACTATGGAAGTACAACGACCCACTTATCTCTTCCCGCTTATATCTCAACGTTTTCTCTTGGATGCTTGTTCTAGTTTCAACTGATGCTATGTTAAAAGGAGTGGAGAGGCAGTAAGCATAAGTATAGCCCACAGCTAGAATACTGAATCCAGTTCTGGACACCCCAGTTCAAGAGGGGCAGGGATCTACTTAATAGAGTCCATCAGAGGGCTACAAGGATGATTAAGGTACTGCAGCACTGTCCTATGAGAACAGCCTGAGAGATCCTGGGGCTTTTTAGTCTGGAGAGGGGAAGACTGAGAAGGGACCTAATAAATCTGTAAAAATATCTGAGGGCTGGGTGTCAAAAAGGAAGGGACAGCCTCTTCTCACTTGTGCCCTGTGACAGGACAAGGGATGTAAACTACAGAACAGGAAGTTCCACCTCAACATGAGGAAGAACTTTACTGTAAGGGTCACAGAACACTGGAACAGGCTCCTCAGAGAGGTTGTAAATTCTCCTTCTCCAGCGACTTTCAAGACCCATCTGGACGCATTCCTGTGCTAGGTTACTTCCAAACCATAACATCCTGTGATAATCTGACCCGAGTGGCAATACCCACATCAGCTCAAATGGAGAGTTTATCTTCCACTACTGGAAGGGTTTCAAGCCAGGCTGTATGGGGCTTTAAGCAATTTAGGCTAGTGGCCCATGGCAGCAGTGGTTGGAACTAGGTGGTCTTCAAGGCCCCCTCCATCACAAATCATTTTACAATACTATGACTCCAAGTTTCAACATGTGTTAAAAAATAAATTTGTAACTAAGTACCAGACTAAGAGGACACGAGGTAAGCACAGACTGTGCCCACTCCCATATCACATACAGAGACATTGGAGAAGGCTGAGGGACATGACCAGGGAGGACGAGCAGCATGACCAGCAAAAGGGCATCTGGCAATCCAGTGACAGGAGTCCCTGCTCTCAGTCATAAGATATTTCCACTGTAAGATTTGGAAGAAGAAAACAAAAAAACCCTACCTAACCTCCACCCATTCAACCCCCAGTTACCATCAGAGACTTGAGCCATCTCTGTAGTGAGAAATAGGCTGAGAGCTAACACAGACTTCAATGGTTTGCCTTTGTGCCCTGCCTTCCAATGCCTACAGATACTAAACCCTTCTGCTTAACCAAAAAAAAAAAAAAAACCAAAAAACCCAACCAAACAATAAAACCCAAACAAAAAAAACCCTTGGTTGCATACCAGAGTCATGAGATATATTACTGGTAGTAATGTATACATATTAATAATAACAAGCAATAAACTTGACATGTAAAGTTAGTGTTTCTAAACAACCTTCCCCCCCTCAGTTCTGAGAGTTTTAAGAGCTTGTGTTATTATGAATCATCAACTCAAGATATTATTTCCCACCTGGAATAGTATTTGACTTGTTTATTATTCTTGTACATTTATGCATTGAGTGCTTCAGACCTATTACTACTGAATAATTTAATCAGCATGTGTCTCCAAGGCTGGCTGCAGTAGAAGACCAAATGAGATAACTGAATGCCAAAACCGATAGCTGAATCAAACGCTACAAGAGATGAGAGGCAGGAAGAGTTCCACTTCATGAATCCTATTTCTATAGTTTGCCCAAATCTTGATTCCCATTAATTAAGGAGACCACAAACAGCTTCAGAGACCTATTTCCTCTATGCAGTTTAATTTCCATTGTGAAAAAGCTGCTCACATTTTCCTTATCAGGCAACACACCACTGCATTAGAGCAGAAACCAGAAGGTGATGGAAATCATGCTAACAGCCATGAGCTAATACCCCAAACTAACTTTCACACAGCCTCCAAAACACTCAATATAACTAAAGCCTCATTATTGAGGCTCCAGTACAAAGTGAGCAGATGCTCACCAGATGCTGCCAGACCAGGAAGTGAGGCAGAAAACGTAGCTTCAACTGTAATGAACATGACAGGGCTTGGTCTGCTACTAGTGATATCAGTGGAAGAACATCACTTCTTTCATGATAGCTGACAGTTCCTGACAAAGGCTTATCCTGAGGGTAAACCTTCAGAACGCTCTCTAAAGAGATGTCTGAAAAGCTGTGTTATGTTTCTATTGCTTCTCAGGCTCAGAGGATCTATCCACCAGCCTACCTTTCTGGTTTCAAGAGATGTCCTCTCTGTCAAGGCCAAGTGTTCTGGGACCAGAGTACAAGACAAGTAGCTCCTGAAAGACTCTGTAATGACCACTGCATTTCTGAACTATGAATCTTTTGTAAGTGATACTCGTGTTAGTAGACATTTACCCATCTACATACATTCCAAACTGTACTACTTCAGTCATGGGGGCTAATGATACTGTGGTGTTTTCACCTTGAAAAATCTAACAAATACGTTATATGTCAAATTCCAGAAATACTACAGTTCACTTGAACTTCTGAAAGGAGGAATTATGGAAAAACCTCTGCAGGAGGATTTTCATCTAACTTAGACTGAAAAAATAGTGTATTACTTTCTAGCAGTATTTAACATATGTTGCTTATGCTCTACAGTAATAACTGACTTTAGAGGAAAGAAAATCTCCAAGAAAAACACTCTTCACCTAAAGATGAATCAGTGGTAGAGACTATTTCAGAGCCTATGGCACAACTAGGCTCTGCTAGGACACAACCCATCCTTTAGGACAGACCTGGGCTGGAAACAGCTTTCACCTCATGTTTCATGAGAAGAGAAACATTCTGAGTCATGTCACTGATGTGATCCACTGTGGAAGAAAACACTGCTGTGACCTCTGTAGGACAGCTACACACTGCTCTGGAGTTCTGGGTTGTTGTGGTTTTTTTTTTGATCCCTGACCCTTATTTTGCAGTGGAATACTTAAAATGTTTTCTGAATGCTGAGGATCAATAAATTATTGCCCTCTGAGCCATATAATACTGCATGTGCACTTAAAAGGGCCTTTAAAGATGGGGACAGGCTATTTAGCAGGTTCTGTGCAAGGGGTAATAGTTTTAAACCAAAAGAAAGGAAACCTGTACTGAATACAAAGGAGAAGTTTTTTCACAATGAGGGTGGTGAAACACTGGCCCAGGTTGCCCAGAGAGGTGGAAGATATTCCATCCCTGGAAACATTACAGGTCAGGATGGATGGGGCCCTGAGCAATCTGATGTAGTAAAAAATGTCCCTGCTTCCTGCTCAACCTCCTGCAAGGGAGTTGAACTAGATGATCTTTAAAGGTTCTTTCCAAACCAAACTACTCCATAATTTTCTTATTTTAACAAGTGACACAGCCAAAAGAAATCTGACATTTAAAAATACAAGTGGCGTGTTATTTGTTTCTGAAGCTGTTACGTTTCCTTTGCATCTAAATAGCATTTACACAGGTGTATTCATGGTGACAGATGCCTGCTAACTAAAGCAATGAACAATTTGCTGATAATCCTATTTTTTAAACCATACAGGAAGTCTGGACATACACCAATTTTCAACTGCATCCTGAAAGTCAAACTGGCACTGCTGCACAGCCAAGCACCATTTCTTCTGACAGTCAGCAAACCAATCTCAAAACAAGCAAAATAAGCCTAACAAGAATATCAGTGCAACCAGTAACATGCATTGCACATCTAAATAAACTGGAATTATGTTTTCTGCACAAACACCTTTAATGCCTTGACAAATACTGAAAGTTGCAGTATGTCTGTTGCATTATCAAGATTTATCAGGGCTGGCCAAGTGTCTGGGTGTAGGGCTCAACAGCCCAGCAAAAGCCTCTGCCAATGGATTTACCATGCTCACCTAACCTTGACAAAGGACACCTTTACAATGGCAACAAAAAACAGAACAGAAATATTTATGTGTATTAAATAGAAAGAAGTTGAAGCATGAATAAAAGTGAGGTCACTTCAGGAGCTACTTGTGTGCTGCAGACATCTAACAAGCAAATCCTGTTAACAGAAGCACAGAACGGTAGGGGCTGGAAGGGACCTCTGGAGATCTACGCCAACCTCACTGCTAAAGCAGTTTGCTTAGATCAGGTTGCCCAAAATCACATCCAGGCAGGCTTACAATCTCTCCAGAGAGTCATCTTTTCCTCCTCTCAGCTTCACAGAACCACTGTGATAGACACAGACTTTTAAAAGTGATTTCTAATACACTAAAGAAATATACTGACTGACTAAACACCCCAAACTTCCTCACCTCTGAAAAAATGCACACATATTTTGGTAACACAGGCAACAAAACAGACACAAAAGGAGAAGCAGAGATAGACAGTGGGGAGAGCAAAAGGAAGGGAAAGGGACTTCAAATGTCTTTGTGACCTTTAGTTGACAGAGAAAGACACAGCTCTTCTATTACTTAGAATTGCTTCCTTGTGAGCCACACCAGGACTGTGAACTATCAGCTCCTAGGAAACTCAGACAAACAGTGGCAGAAGTGATGTTATGGCTTGCTGCTTCTTTCCCCCATAGCATTTTCCTAAGGAGCAGCAACCATGACAAGCTGAGCCCAAGGTGGATTAAGCCTGGTGGATCCAAGCTGAGACTTAGCAGTCCAATTCTCTCAAACAAAAGGCAGCAGCCACATGAGTTTATACAAGTGACATTAACAAGAAGTTTCACCAGGATAACTGCATCTTCAGAAGGTCATCTTCAGACACTTTATGGGGAGGAAAATTCATGACTTGTTTCAGAGGCATGCTCCCTATGACCACACAAAAATAACTCATTGCTTTTATTAGATTTTATAAAAGCTTAAAGTATTGTGACTTTGTCTTTTCCCTGATTTTATGCAATCATTTTGCAAACAAAATCATTGAGCTGGCACAAAGAGAAAGATGGGGAAAGATCGACCCCAAAAAACTGCAAAAGACAGTCTTTCTTCTGTATTTCTAGTCTAAAAATAGGTTTTAAACAGCTTATCAGTACCACCAGGCTTCAAAGCCCCTCTTGATGAATCAGGACTTCCTGAAGGCTCATCTTTGTGACAATTCAGCCCATGAGGGAAGCAGCACATGAACCTGCACCATGAAACCTTTCACAACTTGGCAATTTTTTGTGCTGTGACATTGCTAAAAGCAGATTCAATAAACAGAAATACACACATTTATTCTCTGTAAAAGACTGTGGGACTTTTTTGTCCTCTGGAGAGGCTGGAAGGGACAAACAGAAGCAGGCAGTGTGGAAGAGAAAAGCCATCATGTCCCCAGGGCATCTAACACTTCCAGATGACTATTATTGCCTCTTGAAGGGGGCAAAGAAACTTCTGCTGAGCTGCAACAAGGAGCCTTCTGTAACTCTCCATTTGTCCAAGTACTGCCTGTGTTTATCATGAAGCAGATTAGTGAGTCCACAGAGAGGGTCTTAAAGACACTGTGCTGCTGGCTGGGTCCAAGAGTTGATACCACTGGTCTTAACCCGCAGCTGCTCCAGGATTATCACTTCCATGAACAGCAACATGTGCTTCTTCATTAAAAAAAGAAAAAAACCCCACCAGGTTTATTCTCTGAGACTGTCTTCCTAAGGACCATTATTCACAGATACATATATGGTCTGGATTGGATTCCTTCTCCTCATACTCTAATTTTCTGGAATTTTAAGAAAAACAGTATGTCAATGGTCTCACCATCTTGGATCATAGCTAGGTGGGGAGTGACCCAGTTTGCCAGAACACCACTCTCCCAGGAAACCAGCTTCTTTGCACAAACTGCATCTTCTTCATCTGTTGTATTTCACTGACCTTATTTCTTTCCCCAGAATTACTGCAGAAGTATCATAGAATCCATCATGGTGGGGCTTGGAAGGCATGTCTGGAGATGACCTACTCCAAGCCCCCAGCTAAAGCAGCTAAAGCCTATGTCAGGCTGCTCAGGATCACAATGTCAAGGCAGGTTTCCAGTCTCTCCAGAGAAAGACACTTGGCTACTCTTTTGGTAGCCTGGTCCAGTGCTCCAGCACTCTCACAGGAAAAATGTATTTCATCAAGTTTAGCTGGAACCTTCTGGGTACCAGTTTGTGCCCTTTGCCCCTTGTCCTATCACTGGGTACCACTGAAAAGTCTCTGTTCCTCATCCTCTTGATGCCCCACTTCAGGTATTCATAAGCATTGGTAAGATCCCCTCTCAGTCTACTTCTCTCCAGGCTAAACAGCCCCATGTCTCTCAGGCTCTTCTCATCAGAGATGCTCCAAGTCCTCTCATCTTCTTTGGATCCCTCCACTTGACACTCTCTCAAGCAGTTCTCTGTCTCTCTTGAACTGGAGAGCAGAATTTGACACAATACTCCAGATGTGACCACACTAGGACAGAGCAGAAGGGGAGGACAACCTCTCTCAGCCTCCTGGCCACACTTCTTATTTCACCTTAGTGTCATGAATTACTATGAGTCTGCAGTGATGCAATGCTAAGGGCTGCATTTTCATAGAACAAAACCAAAACAAAACAAACCACAGCACAAATGTTGCCAAACCTGAGTCACTCTGTATCATGTATCCATACAAAAGTATTTTGCAGAGCAGTAGCCGAAGCGTTATTTTGTAATACCAAAGATCCAGAACTAAATATATACCATCTAGATTAAACACACACATTGCACACTGACACCAAATTTAACATTTTAACACAAGTTGCCTAATCACACATATCAAGCCTTACAACAATTGCTTGCAAAGTTTTCCATAAAAATCTTATGGTGAGAAATTGTTTGTTTTTTGTTTTTTTTTTAATTAAGTAGATATAAACCCAAAAGAAACACATTTCAAAAAAAAACACCCTGTAAACCCTAACCCAGAAATTTCTAAGTTGCAGGGTGACACAACTTCAAGTTTCCAAACTTGTGCCTGGCTATTGGAAGGAGGGAGGTTACCCTCAGTTATAGCAACACACCTGGAGAGCTGGAATAGAACCACTGCACCAAAAACCTGATACTAAAAAGTTGAGCAGTTGGAAACATAAAGAAAAAGGGCAATGTGCCCTCAGGGAACAGGAGGTGCCCAGAGCTGGGGAAGTAACTAATGGAAGTAGCTTTCAAACAAGTTCACAGCTCTCACTTCAAATGCTGCTGACCCCAACAAGAGTAGCATTACCTCTTGCTTTACACCACCAGGAATCAAACCCACAGATTTTGCTGAGCTTCTGACTGCAACTCATATTCAGATTTTTAAAACAATTGGTTGACCACAATTCAGTACAACATTCATCTCAGCCCCTTGAAAAAGAAGAACAATCTCAACCCAGCTCTGACATTTTTAGCAGTTACACTCACCACACATTCCACTGAAATTTCCTAAGTACAGGTATATGAAATGTACTTCTATTTTGTTTGATTTTTACATGAAAAGAGACACCACTGCTCTCAAAATTATTCTGCACTGGCTTCATGGCTCTACCCCACAGACATTGCATTAATTCATCCCGGCCAGTCACCAAAGACAGAGATATCTCTGCAGCAGGGAGTGAGAACACTATCAGCTTGTTCTGAATCAGCAGAGAAACTGGCAGTCTTTCAAGTCATACGAATAAAAATTAGGTAGCTACACAAAGAATAAACTTCAAAGGGCTTGTCCAGAATTCCCTCTGGGAAAGAACAAGCATTTTCCAACAATTAACTGATAGGAGTTTATAAATAAGCAGCACCTAAATAAATTTAAGGTAAGCAACAAAATTCCCTCAGAGAAAGACACCACATTTAAGTCATACTGCACTGAAAGTCTGTTCACTTCTAAACAGCTACATTGAAGTAGGATCCCCAAGAGGATGAGTCAGCAGAACATCTTTCAATATTACACTCGTGAATCTTTTCCTCAGACCACACACGATCACCATCCCCCTCTTGTTTTTAAATTCATAATGCATGAAAAATAGTTTCAAGAGGAAACTTTTCACTATTTGTACTTCACGTATAAGAGAGGACAGATTCTCTGGGTAGTTCAAGCCCTGCTCTTTATTAACAGCATTGTGGTGGCTACAGTCACCTGTACTTTGTCCTCAGCAACTGCATGTACTGCAAGGCTGTTTCAGACCTCCTCCTGCTTCAAGGAGGAATGAACACACCAAAATACCTAAAATGGCATTTTGTAATGTCAGGTTCTATAGAACTTGGAGGAAAATAAGGAGAAAACCAAAACCAAACTAAATAAAACACAAACCAGTAACAGCACTGATTAACTCATATATGCTCCCACGGTGACACTAATTATTTCCAGGACTTTAAACATCTCAAAACCCCAGCATAGGACCTCAATTTCCTGCTGTTCTTGAACCACCCGCAGTACTTGGGGCCCAGGACTGTCAGTACTTGTGCAGTGAATTCAGGTGCTTGTGACAGAATGGGAGCCTTGGGAGCCACAAGCCAGGCAGGATTTTCTGGCTACCCGCCTCCAGACCTGCCTGTGTGGATCCCACTGCATGTACATTTGATGTGAACAATTTAAACATTTGTTCAGCAGAATTACAGACTTTATGTTAATTTGAGAAGTTTTTGACACAAGCAACAACTCTTAAAACACGGACTACATACAGCTGGGTTGAAAGGAAGAAAGAGGATTGGGTGGTTTTGTTATTTTAATATCTTACACTTCATTCCTGCCGCCTGTAGCAGCACTATCAGAGACCCACATAGAGGCAACATCTTTGTTTTGCAACCAATTTCCATTTCAAAGCAGTAAATCTAGACATCACTGTCTGTGATTTCTTAAATCTCATTTCCATAAGCCAAGCAGAGAAGTAACCTGCTTCTTCTGTTCTGTACTGTGAGAGCTTCCAACCTACAGATCCATTTGATAAAGGCAGAAAGTATACATATGCTCCCCGGGGCTTTCTGCTAAAGAGCTGATTTGCATGAGGCATTATAAATTAACCTTTTTAAAATTAATGCAAAATTCCTAATTTAATCTGTTAAATATGTGCACAGAGTATGAGATTTGTAATATTGGACTGAAAAAGAAAATGCATCTATTTTAACTGCTCGTTTGGGCAAGGTTGCTGTGGAGTGATTCCAACCACGCTAGTGGCTTCAGGAAGAGAAAAGAGATTTAATAAACATTCATTCTGCTAAAATGCTACTCCTGAAATAAAGCTACAGTCAGCCATAGGTACACTAAGAGAATGCAAACTCCTTCCACTTAGTGTACTGTGGATATTTGCTGCCTGTGTGGCTGTTGTGCAGCCAGGTAGAAAACAATGTCAACTCCTCAAGCTATTCCCAGCTTTTGGCCATGTTTCTAATCTGCCTTTGGAAGCAGCTATGTTGCTTTAGTTCTTTGGTAGGTTTAAGCACACCAAATAAACAAACACAAAATATGCAAGGGAAACTGGTTCACTTCACACACTTCCAGTTATTTCAAAGTTCAGATGGAGGCATGTAATTCATAAGCCTTTAAGCACAGAAATACAAAAGACATGGTCATAAATATTAAATACACATCCTATTTTGGACACATCCTTCTGAAATATTTCTGCAATCCGAATTCAAGATTTCAAGGTTGTCTCCCATTAAGCAACATACTACAAGAAACAAACCAGTTCCCTATGCCACAGGTTTAGCCCCAGGCACAGGTTACCCTCATGTTTAGATTTCTAATATTTCTTAAAATACCAGCCCAGAGCATCAGCCTACAAGTTGATTGTTCCCATGTAGTTTGTGAAGGCAACTAATAACCAGAAACACACACAGTCTACACCAGAGGAATTTCACCCTTTGCTACTATTTCAGAACCATTAATCCCTTCCCTCCTCTCTTAGCTTTCTTCCAGCGAGACAAGCTCAGTGTTACCCATGTGATGTCAATGGTTATTTTTTGCTGATTACTGGAATCAGATCTCCAGACAGGATAAATTTACAGCTGTCTACACTGCCTTACAATAAGCTGATGGATGACTCATCCTTTTTCCCCATTCAGCTGAACTCACCAGCCAGAAGATGGAGGCTGATTTACAGCAGTAGGAAGTGAAGATCCCTTTGCACCTCAGAGAAGGGTTCTCTTTCCACCTGCCCCTGCTCCCATCTCTTGCCTCATGACAGGGAAAAGGTTAGCTATAGAGACCTTGTGCTGTGGTTAAAATACATTAGGACATTAGTCTTTACCTGTGTATGCATTGACAAGATGTAATCCTAGAATATTGATTATTTTACAGGTTCGGTGTGTGTAAAGCAAACAATAAACAAGGATTTATTCTCAAGTTGCAGCACCTGTGGGCTTGCAACTTGAGGCTAATATCCCAAGGCCATGAGACCACCTCTCCTTGTTGTGAGCATTAAGCAGAATACAAGAAATCAAAATTCAATGACCATAAAAGTAACATATCATAAGAAGGATTACGTGCCAGTAGAAACAAAATCTGGTCTTTTTACATTTGCTATCTAGATGATGCAGATTTGCCAGCAGAAAAAAAAAAAGTATGGCCAGATGATGGGATGATGGCACAGAGTGAGTAACAGAGACTCACTGGAGACTGAGCTCAAGAACTCTGCAGGCAGAAAGCATGGCTGCTCTTCATGTCATGTGGAGGGATGTGAGCTTTCACCATCACAGGCAAATATAAGAGGGTTAAGTGTGTTAATAGCATGCCTGCCTCTCCTTTCTGTAAGTACCAGCAAAATACTGGGTTGTGGTTTGCTTGTTTGTTTTTGGATTGTTTTTTTTTCAGAAGCAGGTAAGTCAGTTTATAATCACAGCTGATTATGTTAAGGTATGGTATACCAACAAAATAGCGAGGATCTCATAAGCTCCATCAGCACAAGTGAATCAGCTGGCTGGGTAGGACATGCACGTAACTAACGTCTGGCACTGGCACTGGGAAGTCCTTGAGTACAGTTAAGCATGTACCTGCATGCCACTGACTCCAAATAGATTTGCATGCATATTTGAGGACTAAACAAAGGTGATGTCCTGAACTGGGAGTGGTGCTCAGCACACAGCCACCACATGAGCACCTTTGGCTTTTCTCATTATCCAAACACATCTTTGCTAAAGTGACACTAGGGCACTCAAGTTTGACTTAGGTACTGTACTTGTGTCCATAAGCACCTGCAGAATAGCTTTGGGCAGATGCAAACATTTTGTCTATGAGCAACAGGGCAACACAAGGAAGCCCTGGTGTGGTTGGTAGCATAACATAAAACTAGAATCTTTAATACTAAATAAAACACACTATTGTGTACTACAAAAAGGCATTCAACACATTCATATTGATTGCATCACTCTTCAATTATCAAGTTTGCTTACTTACGGTTTAAGCCCTTGCCTGAAGTTAGAACGGAGTTGCTAAGCTACTCCATCAAGACACAAGATGCAGCCGAACAAAAAACCTTGAATGATATATGCAAGGAGATTTTCAGCACCAAAATGGTTTTCAATTCCTAGTATCTCATTTGTCAACTCAAGGAATTACTCAGAAACCAGAAGAAAACAACATAGAAATCTCACTTATATTTATCACTTTGTCATATAAAACAAAGAAATAAGCTAGGTATTTAATCTGTAAATGCTACCTGAAGCATACTTTCCATCCACAAAACAGGAGTCAAAACACATATTAAACCATCACACATTCTGTATTTTGCTGGGTAAAAGCTACAGTCATCAGTTGCAGGAATCCTATTTGTATGATGGGTGCACATTTGATAAATGACCATTGCCTTAGTCAGCTCAGAAGGCTAAAGTAAAAGACTTCATAATCATGTTCCTTTCCGTCATAGTGCAAGGAATTGAAGTGGTAAGGGAGAAGGATTAAGCTTGAACCTAAGGAAAAATAAGTTGAAGAGCAAAACTGTTCAAAGGGCTTTTCTTTAGCACTCCTGTGTGAAGACCACATCTGTAAATCCTCATCCTTTATGTAGAAGACATTATCCAACTTGTCAGGAATATCAACATTCAGATTATTCTATATTTAAACTTTAGATTAACAGCAATGGTAATAACATTTCTGAAGTACTTGCTGCACAGGAATGCTGCATCTCAAACAGAAAGCTTCCACTACCAGAGAAGAGCAAAAGCTTCATCTGAAAGATTTTTCCCTTTTAAAAAATATGCAGCTATATGTAAACAACTCCAGTTCTTGCAAAACATCCTTCCAAATGCACATTTACTACAAATGTTTGAATATGTATTTACAGTGTGCCAAAGGGGGAGAAAAAAAAAATAATTTACATAATAGAAACAAACACAGCAATACTTTTTCAATACCCAGGAAAACCAAACCAAGCAGGTTTATGTCAATTTGTGCATACAAAATCCAGACTTCTGAAATTCTGAACACTGAATCAAATGCTTAATATCAGCCTTCGGGGGAAGTTTTGTCAACCAAATCTGCAGCTCATGAAGTTGATCCACGCTTATCTACAAGTGGCAAACATTCCTAATGCTCTCTATAGCACCATGGAATTGCCCCCTCCTTTTAAATATGCTCCTTACAAAGATCCAGTTGCAGCATTTCCTTGCCACTTGTAAAGGCCCAAGAAAGCTATAGTTATCCCTCTTGGCTGAAGGCAGCTTAGAAGACTCCACTGATCCTCACAAAGGGCACAGAAAGCTTAGCACCTGCAAGCAGAAGTGCTGCTTTTCACTGACCAGAAGAGAACAGGCATGGAAAGAACACGTTGCAGAATTAACAATTTTTCTCACAGGCTGCCTCATGGAGGAAAACAGAAGAAAAACCCAGCCAACCAAAATAACACACCAAACCACCTTCTCAGCCAAAAACTAAAGCAACAAACCAGCACCTTCATTTCCAGACAACATAATACTAATACTACAAGCTATTTAACAAACTAATACAACCGGTATAGTCCCAAGCACCAACCCATCTTTGCAGTACAACTTGCTTTGCTCCAAGGGATATTGATTTTATTGCTTGGCTGTAATTTAGGGAGTTATCCAAAGTAATTACAAAATTTTACTAATTAGCCTCCTTGATTCTAGATGTGACTTCAAGGTCACAATTAGAATCTACATCAAACTGGAATTACTCAAGAGTTAAATTATCCTTCTGCTTCCCTCCCCAAACAGAAAAATCAATTCTTTATGTGGCCCATACTGCATTATTGATGTAGAGTTGACATAAAATACCCATAAATCCATTAGCTGCCATCTGAAAGAAACATTAGAAAGTGATAATATTTAATGACAAAAAGACAGTAATCCAGTCGTGACAATCCTGGGGACACACTGACAAGTCAGCCCCAATTCCTGCAAAGGGTTTCATAGGCTTTGCACAAGAGAACATTGTCACATCTTTTGTGCCTTATCCAGCCAACCATGAAGATCAAGCAGTATTAAAGGTTACTTTGCAATATATGTTCCTGAAAACCCTTACCATCCTGATTTCACAGACAGAAAGAGCAGTGCCTGCCTGGCAATGCCCAAAAGCTAAAGGAACCCCACCCTGGGCTGATTTTCTAAGTGGAGAATGTGATGACCACATTATGTTACTTGTCACAGATCTAAACTCTTTCCCAGTAGCAGCAGGCAAGTAGCCTTGGCTGCCATAGCTACAAACTACCTAAATGACTGTGGGTGGCACTGTGAGAGGTACTCAGATGTGCTCCCACTGAAAAATCAGAAGCCCTGGCTGGGCTAGAACAAAGCCAATTCAACAACTGCTTCTGCTCAGACTGAATGAATCCCAGCAGCTCCTGTTCAGTCACAAGAATCAAAATCACCCAACCTTAACCCTGCAGTGACAGCCATAATCTTACCTTGCAACCCCCGCCGGGAACAAATAAATGGAATATTGCTTTATCAGGGTGCTTGAACTTGGAACTTTAAACCCCCTGCAACAAGGGGAACTTACTGCATATCCCTTGATAAAGTGCTCCAAAGGGCAGTAAATTACCCTCACTATTAAGACATGCAACTTCCAGTTCCTACTTTTCCTCCTAACCAGCAGATCCTTCTGGGCCTTATACATGTGACTTGAAAAGAGTTCTCTTTGTTTTCCTCCTGGAATACCAACTCCTACATCACAGTGCAGTTTCTGGCTGAAGGAGCATCCAACAAAGAGGAGTGAACTATTCAGGGAAGAGAGGAAGGCACCCGACACCTGCAGTAAGGGCAGTGGTGTCTCTGACAGCCCAAGACAGAAGATGGCTCTTCCAAGAACATTGTGCTTTATTTATTTCTACCTATATAGATACATAGATGTATGGAGAAAGAAAAATCTGACGCAGAAGTGATGTAGTTTCTGAATGTTTCTGAACTTTCTTAAATAAAACAAACAACCAAAAAAAAGCCCTAAGTATGATTTTTAAGAAAAATATATATTTCAATAATTTCAGTGAATTTTCATGAGGATTTATGACTGTTTGGTCTCCTCATACTTTTAAAATCCAGCATTGAAGGCACATATTTAAACCATAATAGAAAGCAGTAATCGCTCACCTACAGGAATTGTCTGTCAAGGGAAATGCAGTCAAAACTCCTTTTAAAAAGTCAAAGAACAGAATTTTATTTCTCCCCAGATATATTTCATATATTTCTTCTATATGATACTAGGACCCACAGCGTCTACAGACAGATCCTGAACAATGCTATGGATCCCAAGGGACTTTAACAGTTGAAGAGTCCTAAACGCAGCCAGGTACCACTGTTTGGTTTGGCTTCATCCCAACACAAGCTTTTTAGCTGAAGTGCAAAGTTTTTTTTCCCCCTGCCTTATGAACTTTCTAGGAGCACATGGCCACGATAACTCTCCAGTAATGTACCTAAAGCAAGACAGACAGAACCGCTTTCTCCACAAAAAGTTTCTTTGTAATAAAGCAATGTCAGGCAGGAAGTGGAATAAGAGTGTCTGTGTTTCTAATACAGTAGAACACTAGTCAAAAGATTTTTCTAATAAAATTTAATAGCAAATAAAAATTTACACTAAGGGCTTATGCAACAAACGCATGCTTCAGAAATAAAAGCTTGTGAAGTGCACACCAACAAAACCAAACATCTAATAAAACTGATTCTTACACAAAAAGCCTCTTATTTCCAATTTTCATGTTTCTTACAAAACTAATCTTTAAACCATACTGATGTTCATTTGAATGGGAGTCAATATCAGTATGAAGCTCAAACAGATTTCCTCAACAAAGCCATCTTTAATAAGACTATCCCCCAAAAATATCTTCTACCCCAAAGCAGCCACACTATCAACTTACCCTCCTCTCTTTCCAGTCTAGGACTCATTATTAACTGTCCAGGACAGTTTCAATATAAAAGATTATACATTACACTACCCAGATACTTCATAACAAGAGCTTTATAAACAAGGCAAAGAATTATGCTGTGCAATTTCACATGCTCTTGGAGCATATTCAGTCTACTCAACCCTGAATTGCCTAAACTTAGCTCCCATGCCCCGTAAGCAATCTAGTCAAGTATTAAATGGCACTGGACAATACTGACCCAGTGAGTCTCCTCTTACCTTGTGACTTCAGCCACAGTTTGCTTACTTCCAAAATTTTTGTTCTTCCATGAGAATGTAAATTCTATGCTTGTGAAGAATGAAAAACACAAACTACGTCCAGAACACTAAAACTGACCCCAAAGTACACATAGCACAGATAAGGGAAGGGGAAGACACGGGAAGAAAAAAGACCAATTTTTTTCTTCAGGTGCTCTCATCTCATCTCAACCAACAAAACTGAAGAGAATTACTATGACAATTGAAAATAAACCCAAACCATCAACATCAAAAGGAATGCAATGTCTTCCATGGCCAAGTCCTTTGTGTGAGATACATGCTATCAGTTCTCTTCCTTGGTATTTTTGGAACTTTAGTGAGACCTTAATATCAGCAAAGAACATGAAGTGTATCAAAGCCCTAATACCATCAAAGCATTGTTAAGTTAGTCTTTGTGGAGGTCGACAGAACAACAGCAATGAGAGTATAGAGAGGATTGCACAGACCATACTATCTAGTTACACTCTATATTTAAAATTATATTTTGTCTCAAACACTATTTTCTTCTAAATATTAATAAAATAGAAGAGCAATGGAGTTCTGGTAACCGCTTTAGAAGAGCACATGCTTAGCTCCAAAACAGATCATAATGGTGAAGCTGTGAGTCTAACAGAAATGTGGAAAAGCCAGAAGGGTGAACCAGATACCAGTGTATGTCTTGACGTACTGCCCTGCATAATGCTTTTCAGACCTCAGCAAACAGACAAAGTCACCAGAGAGGACAGACATCTGCTCAAATCCTCACGCAACACTCTGGTGCCTCAGTGCACTGCCTGCAATAGGTCAGCTGCTGTCTTCCTCAACACTCTCTACTGCAACCATCCAACAGTAAACAGGCCCAGCAGTTTGCTAGAAACATCAGCTTGCTGGACATCTGGTGCTACTGAAGCAGAAAACATGGAAGAAACTAGGCAGGGGATGTTGGTGGTGACATGCTGGGCTGGGTGAAAACTTGGTTACCTAACAATACCTTGACGAATTCGAACAGTTTTTGATCTTAAGCTCCAATTCAAGGAATAAGGAGAAAGTAATATTCTTTAATGAACTGAGTCAATGCATGTCAAATAAATTAAGTTCACTGACAGATAAGCCAATCTGCAAGTGAACTGCTCTGAGGCTGTTCCATAACTCCCCTCAAAACTCAGTGTCATCATTAATAGGCTTTTCAGAAAGTAAAAGAGAAAAGTTTAAAATGGATGTATTTTTCTTCTTGAAATCCATTGGTTTTTAGACAACAGTGTTGTTAGTAGTTTGACTGGGATGCTGTTTCAGTGACTTACTAGTTAGTGATGTTTTGGAAGAGGGGNTACATATACAAAGATAATTGCTGCTCTTCCTTCACAGATAATGTTTTAGTTACAATGTGTTTGTGGTGACCTGTTTGGAATGAACAATTGGTGAGTAGCCATAAGGATAACTGCAAACATCATGTACAGCTTCCTTTTAGGTTTAAAGGTTACCTAAATATGAACAGATGTTCATATACAGCTCAAGAAAAAAGGTAGAATAAATTCAACTATCAAGCTACAGCAGGAATTCTGCCATGGTCTAATCTTTATTTAGGGCAGTTTTTAGGCTTACCTATAATAATTCGCTTTAAGCTGTTTCCATTTCCAGTTGTTGAAGATATTTTATACACTGCGCCTGGCAAAAA
Organism: Psilopogon haemacephalus; assembly: GCA_013396835.1. Lineage (NCBI taxonomy): Eukaryota > Metazoa > Chordata > Aves > Piciformes > Megalaimidae > Psilopogon > Psilopogon haemacephalus. The sequence goes on along the minus strand of VWZI01008933.1, from coordinate 541,878 downwards.
CTTGTTTTTAGTCTACTGAAAGTATTTTAAGCATTTAGTTGGTAATGGAAAGCACATGTGAGAAAGGGAATATCAAATAATTCTAACAGTACTACTTCCATACTTTAATCTTATTCATAGAAGCGAAGCAGGAATGAAATTCACCTTATATGACCAGACCAACCAATCTTATAATCCCTGCTGCAACTCATAATGGCTTCAGTGCTCTTTAGAATTACTTGACATTTCACTAAAAACCAAGTTACACTCTCTCTTCTATCAGAGATCATTATATGCAGGGCCACAAGCTCACTTCTGCTACCCTTCAGCATTTTAGTTTTAATAAACATAAAGGTAAATTTCATGTTTATTTTAATATACAAGGAAGCACCATATGAAATGTCAAGCTTTTTTTATGAGCGGGTGATTTTATTAGAGTTTATTTAATGCTATTTTGTTTTCCACTTTTCCAACATTTCCTGGGCTGAAGAATGTAACTAAACTGCCACATTTAACCAATATCAGAAAATTCTTTATGAATACATTTAATCCTTTATGAAGCCCACTTATACTTTTGATTTCCACATCAACTCACTGCCATGATTCATAGGATTCATTTTCCCAATCTATATTTGGGTTTTGTTTGGGTTTTCTTTTTTAAGATTAAGCATCTTATAGTTCCCTGGAACACTTCAGTCATCAGATTTTGGCACAAGACCTTCCACAGTTACTTCTTCTGTGCCATTTACGAGTACATAGGTTTGGGGATTTAAAAATATTCTCTACGGTTCTTTTCCAGGCTGAAGAGTTTTAAGTCAAAATGAATCAAAGGAGGTTGCCTGTCACGTAACACATAGGTAAGCTGCCACAATCTGCTCTGAATGCAAAAAGCTTGCACGGGAGACTAGAGAGTTTGGAAAACTATTAAGGGTTACTGTCAAGGTTTAGGGCAGGGCTGGCCATGAGAGGAGTCATAGTCATGCTCTATGAAGCTCTCTCCCTTCCAAAAGGGGAAGAGAAAGGGAATAAAAGAGAGAAACTGACGGGTTGGAAAAGAAGACTAAAATATCTTTAATGAAAATAACAATAATGAAATAGATACAAATAGACACAAACCTATACCAAATTCAATTCCCTGATAACAATGATGTCACTATCACCACTGAATGCTGTGGGCGACTCAGCAGCAGAGGAGAATCAGATTCAGGAGCTAGACTGTGGAAGCACATTCAGAAACAGATGGGTTGGGATCAAAGGCAGAACAGAATGAGTCCCTTGCTAGTGAGTTTAAGATCACCTGTCCTGTCCATTCCTCCCCATAGGTGCCACTACAGCTGACTTCCTGGCTGCTATTCTGGCTGGGGAAATCTCAGCAGCTTGGTTCGCCCCTGCCGCTGCCAAAGCAATGTGGCTTCCACAAATCTCTGTCTTGTGGAGACAATATTTTTGAGGTATCACTAAGTTTGGCAGTCTTTCCACCCACCTTGGACTTTGCCATTTTGGATTTCTGATTGGATATTGCTTGCAGTCAGAATCAGCTGAGCCACAGAGAATCCAGCAAGGGATCATCATCCTATCATACCTATCTCATCATTGTGAGTACGGTCGGCTGTTCCCTTAATTCTCTGCTCAGCCAACTGATAGTGGGGTAAGAGCTGTGTTTGTAGATTAGCCCTTTCCATTTTCTGACTTCCTAAATCTCTCAATTTGTCTATAGCATTCTTTGAAGATCTTCCCAATCAAATCAAGCCTGTAAATAAACCCGTGGTTGTTTAGCAGTTACCTGCCCCCCCACCTTTTGAAATAACCCAATTAGTTCAAACCAGCACAAAACCTAAACCAGTTCTGCATATAGTTTGAGGGCAGAGTTTCAGGGAAATAAAAATAATTCTACTTTTGTAATTTCTGACTCAGCCACATTAATTCCCTACCTCCACGACAGAGCAACATTAAAATTTCTGTAGTCTGAGCACAAAACCACCACCTGAGATGCTGCAAAGTCACCATTCCTGTGATGGAGGTTCTAGTTTCACAGTGATGACTAAAAAGAGACGACTCAAATTGCAGTGGCTGAAAAGGCATCTAACCCTTCAATATATGAAAAGTTTACATAAGCATTCATCAAGATCACCACTGCTGCATTTTGTTCAAGGCAGTAACAATGAAACTCTGGTCTCTCAAATAGCCAAAAGGAGGTCAATGTAATGCTGCTTTCAGGACCAACAGCAGACTGTGGCTACTAAAACGTCACACTGCAGAGCCAGTTAGAGCCACCTCATGACTTTTCTATAGCTGCATGGAATTCAGTCTTGGCTGGCTGCATCTGAACAGTGAGGCGAAGGGAAGGAGGCCAAGAAAAAGAGGAAGAAAACAAGAGTGACCCAGATGGTGACATGCCAGGGGGGTTGGCAATCAAGAGTGACAGCCACTACCAGGCATCACAGACCACCAGTGGCTGGGGCTTTTCAGCCTGAAGAAGAGAAGGCTTCATGGAGACCTTATAGTAGCCTTCCAGTATCTGAAGGGGGCCTACAGGAGGGCTGAGGAGGGACTATTCACAATGACTTGTTATGATAGGATGAGGGATAATGGGTTTAAACTGGCAGAGGGGACATTTAAACAGGATGTTAGGAGGAAGTTCTTTACAGATAGGGTGATGAGACACTGCAACAGGGAGGTTGTGGCTGCTCCCTCCCTGGAGGTGTTCAAGGCCAGGTTGGATGAGGCCTTGGGTGACCTGTTCTAGTGGGAGGTGCTTACCACTTTACTGCATTCCAGGTAAAGGGAAAAAAAATCAAGTTGCCAAAGCAAGTCAAGGCACCCTTAAACTTTCTCACTGAGACCAACATTGACACAGAACCAGAAGCAAAACAGGCATTGGCTGTGAGAAGTTCCAGAAGAGCCCGGAGTCAATGCTTCTTATTCTGCAGGTTAAGAAAAGTGTTCTCCAAATTAATCCATTCTACTGTGGTTTTCAGTGTTCAATAAAACCAAAGACTTCTTGACAGTCAAATAAAATAATTATTTTTACATATATATTGAGAGGATTAATTCAAATTTAGAAATGTTCAAGACCCATCTAGACAGCTTTGCACAACTGCATTGTTAGGAGTAATTCATTTGGCTTACCCCAATTGCATCAGAGGTAATTTCTCAGTTCTTAAATCAAAATACTTTAGAGAAGTCTGCAAAAGAACTAGCAGAATCAGCTGAAGAGAGCTCATATTTCAAGTCCATAGAAATAGAGACAGTATCATTTGAAGATTAAAGAAAACCAGACTAAGTCCACTCAGAAATGCACAGCACACCTCCTTCTTCCCTGCATTAAAAAAACAGTACTTTATAATACTCACTGAAGACAAGCAGCATTACCCAAACACGTTCTCTTGCAGAAGGCACTCCTTCATCCCTAGTTCAATCAACAGAAAAGAACTAGTAGATACCATTTACCAGCAGCCCATAGTTTTCAGGTGAGCACACAGCCATTTCTGAACTCCACAAAGGATCAAAACATTATTGTCAGATTAGCATTGGGAAACAGATTTACCATCTGCCTTTTAGGTGCAAAATATCAACCCTAAAATCTTGAAAACCAGATGGCTTTCTAACACTTAATGAGTGTTCTCACATTGGCTATATAAATGCAGTTTTCTTCATAGTACTGAGAAACTTCCCAAGCAGCGACAACACAGGGTCACAGGATGTTAGGGGTTGGAAGGGACCCCAGGAGACAGATCATCGAGTCCAATGTGCCCTGCCAGAGCAGGACCACACAATCCAGCACAGATCACAGATGAACACATCCAGACAGGCCTCGAAAGCCTCCAGAGAAGGAGACTCCACAACCTCTCTAGGGAGCCTGTTCCAGTGCTCTGTGACCCTTACAGTAAAGAAGTTCCCCCTTATGTGGAGGTGGAACCTCTTTTGCTACAAACATTTGCCATTTTCACCTGTTCGAGGAGTAGGTCAGTATACCTACATTCACGTATTTCTTCAAACACTACATACAGTTAGCAAAAGGCTCTCATTTAAGTTAACACTGCAAAGAGTTGTGCACTGAAGAGAGAGAGAGTTTAAAATGAATGGGGTTTGTATCTACACCTTATCCTGTTCACAAGGGTGACTAAACATACAAACAAAGGAAAAAGAGCAAATAAGGACATTTGTTATTGCAAGTAATTGTCACAATTGAAAAATAAATACTTGTACAAAATGCTACATTTAGCTCCCTCCTGCCTAATGATTACTAACATTTGTTTTTCCTATTTTCCTGCAGTAATCTTTTTCCACTTGCAAGAGATTCCACCTTCACAACACTTTCAAAAAGATTTGAAATCGGAGTGTTATCTATGGGTTAGTTAGGATTTGGGACTATAAAATGCACTTACATAAATACCACTTGATGGCAGAACTCACATGGAGTTCTGAATATTTACATCTGCAAGTTGTTCTAAGTACATAAAATAAAACTGAGATCTTTACCAGATACAGTTGTTTGTTTGGGGGCGGGGGGTTTGTACCTAGGAAAGCAGATCTTTTCCCTATTTAATGTAACATTCTCACTGCAAGAGCTTATTGAGAGGTCTTATAAATCAGAGCAGGCACACTGAATTTGTGTTAAACCAAAATGACAATCACTCAGAACTGGGGAATAAGTGAATTACCATAATATGGTAAAAGTGGCTTTTAGATTTATGCTCACTCACGTTTCATACACAAGCTGTTTTTTGATACTTGCATTTCAGGGAAGTTTCTATCAACACAGAAACCTGGGGAATGGAAACCAGATGGTGGTTCCAGACAGCTGGCCTGGTGAGAAGTTACTTGGAGCTCAGCGATTTGTTGACCAACTTGTTCAAGTGGGTTGCTGAGAAACTCATTTGCCACAACAACATAATCTTTCTTGCTCCAAGAGTAACCGGACAAACAAAATGATGGGCCAACTTCCACAACCCTGTATTCCCCAGCAACAGCAAAACATGGTAGGGGAGAACCCTCTAAGTAGACAGATTCTCCTTGCCCCAAAAGTCATACTTTTTAAAGTCAGTTTTGAAAACATCACATCTCTAGTCAATTAATTTCCACTGCAACTCCTCAGCAGTAAGCTTTCAGATGCTAACTCTAATGTATGGAACATCTCATACATAGCCCTCAAGCTAGACAAGTTCTCAGCTCTGCTACACTACAACCATATAATATCCCAACACCACAATACAAGCTGGACGTCTAGAGAACCAGAGAAGCAGTATGCAAATGAGAAGGACAGAACTGCTGCTGCTTCACAGCCAGAGAAGTTGCTGAAAGCACAATCCCTCCTGATACAAAGTCTAAATTGTCATTCTGTTTTCTTCCATTTCTGTTCTGGTTTAAAGCCAAACTTTATTTCCCGCCCCCCCCCCATTAATATTTTAAGATTATAGTTTATATATGCATTATGTATTAAAGGTGTTAAGAAAAAATGGGCCAGAGAAAGCCTGGAAGTTGCTTTGCATAACTGATTTGCACTCTCAGGAAAGCTGCTGTTGGCATACAAATGCTAATAATATTCTTCTATACTGCCAGTTTATCAGAGTTTCGCTTCAGAAGCAATGCCTAGGATGATGATAAAAGGCTGCAACTCCAGTATTTCAAGTACATCACGTGTTGTGCTGGATTTTTAAAATGTTTGCATCATAGATAAATTAGCTTCTGTTTTAGTCTTGGTCAGGGAAATTATAAAATGCTTTAAAACTTCTCACTGGTGATGAGTTACATCTGTAACTTAATGTAATTTTTTAGAGGATACAAGACCTATTATGTAGAAATAACAGTCTTCAGAAAATTAAGATAAACAGAATTTCAGAAACACAAAAGTCAATCAGAAATAGATTCAGAATATTTTAGTCAGAAAAAAATTGCAGGTTTATCTCTGGCTCCGAGAGCCTGAATTATTACCAGTTTGCCTATGTCTCCTCACTGAGAACTTCAGTTATCACTGATGTCAACAGCATCAGTGTAATTTCTGTAAAAAAATGATACTGAAAATACAGCAAACAGTATTCAAGTTCTTTGACCTACACAGGCTCTTAGTTTGACTTACAAAAACAAGCAGTTGCCAATGGCCAGGGAAGCCCAACACAGCTCTTTGTAACACCGGGAAGAGCCAGGTGAATTTTCACTGTCCTCCATATAGTTCCTCAGTTGGGAACTGAGCTCCTATACTCCTGGCAAAAAAATGCTGAGGAAAGTAAAGAACTTAAAATAGGGATGTTTGGTCATTCAGCAGCTTGAGTAGTCCTGACCCTACTTTTCCATGCACTACTTGGCTTACTACACATCAAAGCTTATTTCCTTTTGTCAAAATCTTATCATCTTCCCCTTTTTAACCTTCTTACTATACTTCTCTGCCTTTTAAGTAGCAGTGCCTTTTTAACATTTGTTCTTTCAAGTATATGTGTTAATCTTGCTGGCAAGACTAAATGGCTCCCTTCACCTCTTACTTTTCATACTCCCTTGACACACATTCTGGTGCATGTGGGTCATCTGTGCCTTATGATACTACTGATTCTTTGTACGCTATAGCCCTTTTTTTTCAGTGGTCAGTCTTCATAATTTTAACATTTAAATCCCAGTTAAAAAAAAAAAAAAAAAGAAAAAAGAAAAGCTTATGTTGACATTACTTTCCTTCCCAAGACAAAAAAATCACCACTGAAGATGGCTTCTTAACCTAAAACCAATGCAATTACACTTCCTGAAGTCTTCAGGTAAAGCTATCCTCCTTTCCCCAACGTGTCATGAACAAATTATTTAGAAGTACAAAAGGACTGGCTGTAACTAAATACTAACCTACACTTAATGGACTGCAGATTTTGCAGGATGTTTAAAGTTCCCTCTCTGATCTCTCTGAACTTTGGCCTTCATTTGTTTATACAGGCAGAGGCCAATAGGTCACACCACTAAAACCAGCAAATTGTTTACACATATGGCAAGCACGCAAGGAGGGGTAACGTAGTCATGGCTACAGCCATATACAGCACCTTAAAGCAATTGCTTTAGTTAAAATAACAAAGATATGGTGAGTCCACAGAGGCGATGAGGAGACCTTCCAGGGCAATGAAACTCAGTGCAAGGCAAAGTAACTAAGGCAAGAAACTAACTGGTATTTCTTCAGAAGCCAACGCACACATTCTATTCCAAGTTACTCCCTGCCACAGTACTTAGTTTATAAAAAGTTTCAGCCTTTGATAACATCAGTGGCAAAATTTTACATATTTTTGAAGTGCAAGTACTAATTCAGCACTGTGGCAGTTACCAGGACTTAAAGGAGTACCGTAAGAAAGATGGTGACAGTTATTTTAGCAGGGTCTGTTGTGAAAAGACATGGGGTGATGGTTTTAAACTAGACTAGATAGAAAAAAAATATTTTTTTACAAAGAAACACTGATACAGGTTGCCTAGAGACGTGGTAGATGTCCCATCCCTGGAAATATTCCAGGTTAGGCTGGATGGGGCTCTAAGCAACCTGATCTAATTAAAGATGGGCAGTTGGAATACCTGACCTTTAAAGGTCTCTTCCAACAAAAACCACCCTACAATTCTGTGATACTGCAGAGAATATAAAAAGTTTACAAGAAGGCTGGAAATGCAGCTGTCACTGAAGGTACATGAACGCCAAGCATGTTGCTGGGCTGTTTCTGTTTGAACACTAGACTCCAAGTGGTGCCTGCAGCTGGATGATGCATTTTACCACAGGTGACTTACTGGGGAAGAAGTTCTTTGTTTAGTGAAAGTGAACATTTTCACAATGCTTAAGCTAGCTTTAAACCAAAAATCTGTATTTAAAAACAAATATGTGCTTTTAAAAAATTTCCTAAACCTTTAAAAATCATTTAAACCTTTACACATAAAGATCTTTAAAGAGTATCTCCAAAATACATACTTTATATAGTAAAAACTACTTGGACAAGAGGCATTTTCAGAACCATAAAGTGTTTCAGTTTGAAAAGTGTGAGCAGGGTACTAATATAACACCACACTGTTTTGTTCTGATAGACAGGAGTGTGTTTTTGAGAGCAGTTACAAGCTCTTTGCTTATGAGAACATTAAAAAAACTGAAAAGTTTGGGACTACATGAAATGAAGAGGAGGATCAGGATCTAAACAAAACAAATAATTTCGTCTTTGCCTAAACACACTATAGCTGTCAAGCTTGCTGAAATCATAGCTTTTTTAGCTTTAAGATGCTGTGTCCATGATTTCTGGCATACTGAATGAGCGTACAGATATGACTTACACAAGGAGAACACTATTAAACGTCTATGGTTATTTTATTGAAAAGCAGAAGCATGTCTTCTTTAAAGTTCATGTCCAAACAACACATGCAGACATTAATTCCCATTTGTAACGGAGATGTAGCACGCTGTAGAAATACAGATGTCTGTTGTGAGAAATTCAATTGTCAAAACCTGTCACAAACTATCATTTGTAAAATGTTCCCTGCTCAAAATACATTTTGGCTTCATAAATATGACTTCTCTGGAATAAGATAATTTGTCTGGCCAACCAGTGACAGAGAAAGAACTAATAAGTAACCTTCCTTTTTAAAAATACACCAATCCAAAGATATGCCAGGTCTGAAAGTTCATTACTTCCAGAAGGAAATGGTCACAGATTCATAGAATGGTTTGTGTTGAAAAAGATCTTTAACTTCATCTAGTTTTAACCCTCACTCCCACCATGGGCAGGGACACCTTCCACTAGACCAGGTTGCTCAAGGTCTTATCCAGTCCAGTCCTGAACACCTCCAGAGAAGCAGCATACATGACCTCCCTGGGCAACCTGTTTCAGTGTTTTATCACTCTCATTATGGAGAATTTCTTCCTAATATCCAGTCTAAATCCTCAAGCTTAAATCCATTTCCTTTCATCCTGTCACTACAAGCCCTTCTAAGAAGTCCCTTCCTGGCTTTCTTGGAGGCCACTTCAAGTACTGGAAGGCAGCAGAAAGTCTCCCTGGAGCTTTCTTTATCCAGCTAAACAGCCCCAACTCTCAGCATGCCCCCATGGAGGTGGTCCAGCCCTCTGACCATCTTAGCGGCCCTTCTCTGGACCCACTTCAGCAGTCCCATGCACCTCTTATGCTGGGGGCACCAGAAATGATGTTCACATAAGGCAGGGAGATACTCTTACATTGTTATTCATTATGAGAGTTGGATACACCTGCAGAACTTGTGTTTTCTTAGGCATGCCCATGGGAAAATACAAGTATAGCTTTGACTGATCTGAGGTAGCACCAGACACCTGCCTCTACAACTACTTCCTGCAAAATCCACTCTGAACAAGAATTACCCAAAGCAAACGTATCCAATGCTGCTGTTGAATAATCTTCCCATTGCAACAGACACTCTTCGGACTGATGTGGAAGACAAACAACTCCAAAACAGTCAGGCAGAATCCTGGTCACCATGCAGAAGACTCTACAAAATCCTCGGCTAGTTCAAATTACCAACAAAAGTCCTCTTAGGAGTGTCAGCATTTTATCTTCTGTATTTCACCACCAATGTTTTTTTAAAGTGTTTTAACAACTGAAAGAATTCTCATAGTATACAAAGTTCAGTTGTGTCAGTAACTTCTAATATCTCCTCTATCTCAACTCTAAGTTTCAGTGCTGAAAACTGAAATGTCCCATTTCACACTTCTAGTGTGAGAGCTTTTTCATCAAGAACCCAGTTTGGTAACAAGCCTGAAGACAGGTCAGATCATCAGCCCCACTCTAAAACAGTTTAAAGTGAAAGATTAAGGTTGTTTAAATTCTCCGTATATAGCTGAGATGAGGAGGAGCTTTGATCCAGCCCTATCCTTGCCAGCAGAACTTTTCATTTGTTATCTTCAAAGGGCAACACAAACTTGAACCCAAGAACACACTGTCATGTTCTGCCAGGTTTCCCCAATGGCTATACAGGGGAAATTACCAAACATACAAGCAGACAGACACAGAGAACTGGAGAGAAAAGATTCAATCAAAAACTGCTGGTAGGAAAGCAACAAAAAAGGACAATTTGCAGCACAACTCATTGCTTTGTACCAGAGCAAAATACTACCTGAGAGAAAATGGAACACAGTGCAATTGCAAACAAATTCCATTCTGTCACTTGCCAGTTTCTTAGAGTTCTGACTACAGCTCCAGCATTACTTTAACAGTGTCACTGCTGGGGCAGCCTTCCCTTCATTTACACAGGCAGGTAGACAGCATCATCAACTACTTGCAGTAGTACCATTCGCAGAACATGACAACATTTCTGGACATGCTTGGTTTAGGTCACCTTGTCTCTAGATTTACCATAAAAACACAGGTTTTGCTGTAATCTGAAGACTGGTACATAAATTTGCACTCACCACAATATACTCCAGGAAGATTGGGTCTTCACACGTTTATCTCTTTTAAATGGAATTTGCTCCAAGCCCGAAATAGAAATTAGGTTGCTATCTCTGTCTCTTCATAGAGAAGCTACATTGTCTTGAAGAGAAGAAAAAGAAACCATCTGCAGAAAGAGCTTGCTAGCAGTTGGACTTGATGACCCTACAGGTCTCTTCCAACCAAAACAATTCTACACTTAGAGAAAGTAAGAAACTTTCATGGCTAGAGACACAAATAAAGTAGTATTTTAAGGAGAAATGTAACTTATGAAGAAACTTGTATGAAATCATAATAAAAATGGGCAAAACACACACATTTTTGGCGACAGAATAAACATCTCACTGGATAATGCATTGCAGAAGCATTGCTATTTGCACTGGAGCTTGGATGCCAGAGCTGAACAATGTCCAACAGCAATACAGTTAGAGCAAATAAAAAAATAAATTCTCTTTACAAATTTCCACTTCTAATACAAACCTGTGAGATTTAATTCACATTGCTGAGCAATTCCAGCATCGTAGCTTGTGCAGATTCATAACAGGATTAAGCAAGGCTATCAGATTTCTAATTGCTGTTTTAGAGTAATAAATATGATACTTAAAGCGTAACTTTAGATTACAGCAACTTTAAATTGACTTCGATTTTGAGAACAGAAGTGCAATTGTTGCTCAAAGTTCTTATTTCCTACAAACAGGACATATGAGAAATCAGTGGAAATGTGATCAACTAACATGCCTTCTTGGTTTTTTTCTCCTTAAAACTGTAAGATTTGCCATGGCATTTTTAGGAACCAGAGCAGGAAGAAAAAACCCAGGTATATCAGGATGGAAATAAACTATAACACAGATGTGGACTGCTGATGCTTGTTCTTAGCCTTAGAAGCTACTGAAAATGAAGTATGCCAGCATTCCCTTGTATTTTAGGTCAATGGTAACTGGATTCCTTGCTAAATAAACAAACTAGACTAGATAGCAAGGGAGGAAAACCCCTGTTATCTGTAAGGCTAATGACTGCCTTAGATTGCCTGAGGAACTTCTACCACTGAAAGTCTTAACAGGTGAAAACTATATAAAACAAAACAAGGCTAATATTAGAAGTGTAGGAATTTGAGAAGGTCTTTCTAGCAACTATTTCCTACTATCTGAGATAATGAGATCCTCTGCATGGCTACAATTACTTTATGCAAATGAAAAAATGTAACTATTCAACATTCACCCAGAAAGACCATTACAAAGACGACTTATCATTACGGCTGAAGTCATACTCCAAAATCTGAAAGGTCCTTCCTCTAGAAGAGTAACACTGCACCTCATGTTGTACTCATACCAGTAACAAGCACTGCCCTATCTGAAAATGAAAAAAAAAAAAAAAAAAAGAAATAGCTAGGCAGGAATTTATAATTAATAAGAGTGGAATAACAGAAGAGGGCAAAGAAGAGGGCGGACTGGAATCAAAAAAGATATCTTGGAAAGATTTCATGAAGAGACCATTAGGAAGGGACAGAAGGTGACTGGTGCAAAACAATTAACCCAGTGGCATATTCTAGTGATAATGTGTTGGCTTCAACCCACTGAGAAAAGGTTGAGAATTAAAATGTCAACAAATTAAAAGACAAGAAATGTACTTAACCCAAGGAAGGGAGGGCACACGTGGAAGAAGACAAAAAAAACCCCAACAACAATCTGATTCCTGAAATAGGAACTAAAAATGCTTTTCCTGTCAAATTGTTTCAAAAGCTAAGATTACTTTTTCACAGCATTAGCTGCTAAATTGCTACTGTTGCATCCACTGTTTCCACATCTGTAGGAAAAACTCTTCCTGAAGTTTAGCAATACTGGGTTTTCAGAGTACATTATTTCCACTGAAATCCCCAGAGTAACGTATTATATAAATACAATATAAAGTAAACAGGTTCAGATAAATAAAAGAGCACATCCATTAAAAAATTTCATTGAAAACAAATTGGGAGGAAAATCCAGAAAGTATGATGAGAGACAGCATATTTCTCTTAGCAGTTACCAATTCTGCAATTTTGACTTAGATTTTATTTATGGCAAAAAGGCCTCCGAGGGGAAGAGTCCATACTTCTAGTTAGCACCTGTAATAGGTTATAGAAAGACCAACATGAATTAAAAAAAGAAAATAAGCAGCCTCCTAGACAATATTTCTGAAGTAGTTGTACCAGTGTAAGGGAAATTGAGAGTCACTATTTTGAAATCAACATTTCTAACTTGAGGAGGGAGGGACTATTTACAAAGGCTTGTAGCACTAGGACAAGGGGCAATGGTTTTAAACTAGAGAAGGGTAGATTTTGATTGAATGTTAGGAAGAATTCTTCACTACGTGGGCAGTAGGACGCTGGAACAGGCTGCCCAGGGAGCTGGTGGAGGCCCCATCCGTAGAGACACTCAAGGTCAGGCTTGATGGGGCTCTGAGCAATCTGATCTGCTTGGGGGTGTCCTTGCAGGGCTGTTGGACTAGGTGATCTTTAAGAGGTCTCTTCCAACTCAGTGCATTCTGTGATTCTGTGAGAAAACTCAGCCAACACACCAAAATGTCTCATAAATGTAGTTCTTGGATCTAAGAAAACATCATTGTAAGAGAAGACAGCTGAGTTCTGAATGGAAGCTACCTTATCCTTCCTAGCACTACCTTCAAGCTGGAGCATAAGAGGTTCCACCTAAACATTTCACTGTGAGAGTGACAAAGCACTGGAACAGGCTGCCCAGAGAGGTTGTGGAATCTCTTTCTATGAAGACATTCAAAACCCACATGGATGCATTCCCATGTGACCTACTCTAGGTGATCCTACTCTGGCAGGGTGGTTGGAGTAGATGATCGTTTGTGGTCCCTTTGAATCCCCAGTGTTCTGTGATTCTGTGAAACACACAACAGTGAAGACTTGAAATGAATTTGCCAAGCTGTAGTTTTCTTTTAAGTTGCCACCATCACATAGAGACAGTATCTCTATCAGGACATATTCCAAAATGCATCCCGTCCAGAAAGCAGGAGCTGTACCAGCCAGCACTGTACATTCATCAAGAGTGCATATTACTGGATGTAGAACCTAGAAAGCACTGCCAGCAGGCATTTTTAGAGATGGCCAGAACAGCAGGGCTGATGTACATCTGTAGATGTTTCTTCATAACACCAGTGAGAGCATGCTGTGCTGATGCATGCATGCCAGGTAGCTCCCCAAGACCTGCAGAGGCCCACAAGCACTCCAGCCAGCACTCAAGGGTATAATTTCAACCAGCTCTACATTATCACATGAGAATAGCTGGGGAAAAAGAAAAAAAATTAAGGCAAAATAAAAGCTTTCCGCAATCTCCTTCTGCCTTCTAAATTTTGTACCTGTGGCCTGCACTATGAAATTTTATGTCAAGGGATCATAGAATGGCTTGGGAGGGACCTCTAAAGGTCCAACACTCCTGCAGTAAGCAGGGACATCTAACTTCACCTTGAATGTTTCTAGGGATGGAGCTTCCACATCTCTGAACAAACAAAACCAGTGTTTCACCAGACTCAGCATAAAAAACTACCTTCTCTCTATGTAGTGGGAATCTTCATTTAAAACCATAACCCCTTTTCCAGTAACAACAGGTCCTCCTATAAAAAAATTCTGTCCCCATCTTTTAAGTACTGAAAGGCCACAATAAGGTCTCCCTGAAGCCTTTTCTTCTTCAAGCTGAACAATCTGAAGTCTCTCAAGCTGTCATCACAGCAGAAAGGTTTCAGCCTTTGGATCATTTTTGTGACCTCCTCTTGACCCACTCCAACCCCAGGACTCCAGGTGATTATTATACACAGATCACCTGCTTTGCTCTTCCACATTGATTCAGAATAGGACAGCTGGACCTATATTACACTCTTATAAAAAGTACTTGGACTTCCAGATGTATTCTTTCGGATATTTTCAAGGATAAAAGTAAATCACTGTGTTTAACCTGCCTACTCAATGACCAGGTTTTCCACCATGGCAGTGTTCTCACACTGCTTTGTTTAAACATGCAGGTACTCACCCATCTGTTTTCTTCATCAGAAAACAGATACACAGAATTGGTTTTGTTGTTTCTCTATTCCAGGATATAAATAGTCTCAGGACTCTTCATCAGAAAACAGATATAAATAGCTTAGCTCTTTTTAAACATGCAACATACCCGGACAAAAAGAGCATCAGGAAACATCCTGTGATTTTGTGAAAACCAACATGTACGGTATTTGGTGGCTGTAATTATTGCAGTAGGCAATGAGTCACAAGTCTGGTGTAAAATTCAGCCACTAGGCAAACATCAGTGTGGCAAATGCTGACAGCGTTTGACCCAATAAATTTGTCCTGGAAAGAACTCAATATGCTTCTGATAAGCACTCATCATCCTGTTCCCTGCCTTCCCTCCCAAACTCTTAAATATTTGCAACTTCGAGTCTTTCAAATGTGATTGAAAAACTGTCTTGTGAAAACCACAGCACATCATCATGCGATGCTCACAGAGCTCAAAGCTCTGGGTATCAGATGCAGCTGGAAGAACTACAACTGATTTTAATTACAGCATTATTCTAAGAGCACTATCCAGAGGGCAGACAGATTCTGCTGACCTGCAGCCTTACCATTCTCTGATTCTGACATCTATACAGTAATGGACATACTACAGAGCCTGCACGGCCTCTATACCACTATGACATGTGTTAAAGTTCATTGCAGCTGCACAAGCCCATCACATCATCATTTCACTCTTCCACTCCTACAATCCTTTCACTCTTTGCCAGGCAACTGAAATACATGGGCCTTCAAAATATTCAGAGGTCTTCCTTTTGAACAGCAAGCACTGAAAACACCAGAAATCCCTGCAGTCAGGATCTTCATTTGCTCTGTAAGACATCACACAACCAAAGACTTCAAGCTGTGGTATGCATTCTGAGCAGGAATCATCAATCACTAAATAGTAACTTACAAGTCTCTGTTTGACAGCACAGTTCTGAGAACAGCAAAGTTGCCATTATGAGATTTGCTAAAAGCTGCAATTAGCAGTGTGAGACACTTCCAGGGAAAAAGAACAAAAAAACCAAAAAAAAACAAAACAAAAAAAAAGAAGCCACTACAACAACAGAGAATTTGTATGGTTAAAAGGCAGGCAAACAACAAAACCTCTCCACACATGTATGCTGAAATATTTTTGAAGGCACACAAGTATCTCACTGTTTGAGATCTACTCCAATTTTCACCATGAAAGAACAATTATAAAACCCTGTAATATCAAGGGCTGCAAGAGGGAACATAAAGGCTGCCATGACCAGACTCGCACTGCTGCACAAAGACTGGCTGGATAGAAACACTTTGAGCAGAAAAGAGAAGGTGTGTTTGCTTTAGAGTACCAGCTAAACCAGCTACTTTGATTTCTTGAATACTGCTTTTGTTGCAGGACAGTAATGGATCAGTGAACATGTGATAACAAATTATGTGATTCCAGGATGTCAAACTGCCCCACGGCAAAGTGGCTTTAAACTTCCTCTTCACATGATCAGATGAACACACAGGCCTATATAAAAGTTTAGTTTGTAAGTTTACTTTCACCCTTCGGTTAGCACTTAAAATAAAAACTACTACTTTGACTTTCTCAGGGATAGTTTAGGAACCTATTCTGCCTCTTCCACCAAGATTATCCCACGGGAAACCGGATGGGAATTTTTTTTCTCTGCCATCTCACAGGCCACAGCTATCCTTCTCTACTTAGCCCCTTTTATTCTCTAATTTCTACCACACTCATTCACATCCTCCTCCCGTGTTTTCATCCTTCCAGAGCTCCCCTGACTAGCCCCATGAAAGCTACACAAGGAATGCAGAGCGCTTCTTTGTGTGGATGTGGTGGACCAAGCCAGGCTGTACTTTGCTTAGATTGGCAGATACTCCCAGTATTATGAAAATTGCTTTCACACGCAAATATTCAGTTTGTAGAAGGATCTCTCCCCTACCACCCTCCAAAACAACAAAACAAAAAAAGCTGTCAACACAGCATTCTCTGCAGTGTCTGAGTAATTTCAAAATACTTAACAGTCTTCCAGTATTTCCCCTGTATGAAAGTACTCAGGAAGCTGCCATTTAGCATCTGGCTGTAATAACCTACAAGGCTTCTGTGGATAAAGATTCTTTCCTCTGGTGCTTATTACAGATGTTTATGAAAAGATAATCCTCAACAGGCTCAAATTATTTAATTATGTTTCTACTTTGTATGTCAGACATCAGGCTAATGAGCACAGAATTAATTTTTGACAGAAAAATAATGAGACCACCCCATTCTAATTGAAAACACAAATTGAAAGACAGGTGTTGCACACTGGCCATTAGTCTCTTCATACAACACCAAGTTTAGGCGTGACTAAATGTACACTGTGCTGCATAAGGCACCTGGCAGAGGACACACTTTTCCAAGCACTGGACAAGACCCAGTTCTGTAACTCATCTTCTGGTGGGCTATTACTTCAAGGTCACAGCAGCAACATGCTGCTCCTTCCTGCATTATGATTTTATTTGATCTCACGCCTTTTGTGCAAGAATAGTAATGCTTATCCCAAACCCCACATTTCTGGAGATGAAAGTACCGTGTGAGAGCACCTTCTGAAGTGAACAAGGAACAGAGCTCCCTTTCACAGAAACTGCTGAAAGCAATATTTGACCTGAGCTCCCAAATTCCTGGGGATCCACAGCTGCTCCTGAGGGTCTTGGAAAGGCAGCTACGGAAAAAAAAGTCCACTGGCCTGGATTCAAGTATGTTTATGCACACTATCTACAAGTTCCCATTGCTACAGGAAATCTTTACAGGATACACAAATCCTATTTGAAAACCATAGATTTAAAACATATCTTCCAGTAAAGAGAAGGTTTACTGTTAAATATACCCAGACAGTTGCTCAAGATCTTTTTTGCTCAGCCTGGTCACTTTGTGGACACAGATTTCTTGTCACAATTTTTCGCTTGACAAAAGGCAAGATATTTTGATGCAATTGATACCGACAGACATTCAATAGTTGTGAACAGTAACTAGGGGATGCAATCAGTTCACCATGAACAGCCCACTCCCCCTCAGCACACCTGTTCACAACAAAAGGACAACGAAAAATATGCTGCAAAGTTGGAAGCGTAATGAAGAAATATATTTAACACTTACGATCAAGTCCGTTGATGTATCTCATTGTAATTTCACAGTGCCCCCAAACTGCACTGACTATGGGGTAAAGTTTTTTCCCTTTTAGTCCCCTGAAGGCCACTCCAAGATATTGTCCATCTACCATGAAGCTAAGCGTCCCTTCATCCATATCCAAAACCACCAGTAAGGAGTCTGGGAGTACAAAAGACTCATCCGGTTCCAAAAACACAGGGTACGTGACCCCAGGCTGGTTTTTACAGTTGTGGTAGAGTTTGTTGCGTCCCAAATCCCAGCCCCACGATTCACTATTGCTACCAACCAGCGACGTGTATCCCACCGAGTGCAGCGGAGCTTCAGCCGTGGAAACACCCACCACCGCGTGAGTTCCCCGTTGCCTCGTGGGCCAGTGAATTTGCCAGACGTGGAGGCCTCTCGTGTAGCCAACCTTGCCCCGGATGCAATCCGTGCTTTGGGCCACCGGGTGTCTATGAAACGTCAGTTTATCATCTTCCTTTACAAATATATTTAAGGAGCGATCCTCATTGTTCCAAGCGTGTTTATACTGGACCTCCAGTTTGGCAGGGGGCATATCCAACAGCATGTCCAGTCGCGCCGGCTTGCAAAAATCTGGGCCTCTCAGCTCTCGTTTAACAGGTCTGTATGGGGGCTCCCTCACATCCACAGACTTTATGCTCCCTGAGATTTTCTGGCCCATTGCTTGGCTGCAGATTTACAAAGGAGAAGGAAAAGTTGACTTTGGCCCAATGTTACCTCATGAAAGCACTTTTACACTGAGCCAGTGACCTCACAAGCTGACTGGAGTTACTTCTCCTGTTTGGAACTTTTTAGCAGCAATGTTTTCAGAGAAAAAACGCTCCTGAAATAAAGTAGAAAGTTTCCAGTTAAAAAAAGCCAACAGAAAACCCACACCGTATTTTTAAAAAACTTCTTCTCATCCCCAGTAGTTATTTTACACACCAAAGCTGACAGTTCACCACTTTTTGTCCTGTGTCCTACAGCACTGACCAGCCTGCCAGCAGGATACGGAGCCCACCAGCATGCAGAGAGCAGACAGTCATTTCCTCCAATTCATAATGGGAGGCAGACATTCTCCACCTTCTGCCCTTCCACCTATTCTGTCTGGCCAAGTTCACAGCCATGCTGAAGAAGCCCTACGTTATTCCCCAGAAACAGCAATAAACTTTATGTTCAGGGGAGCTTCACTTTCACTTAGTCTTAGAAACAAGCACTCTCAGAAGCTCCTGCTATTCCTAGCTGGTCTCTGCCTTGAGCCTGGTGACAGAGGGCTTCAGCTTCTGTGTTATTGAAATGAATGAAGACAAACCCAAATGGCTTCAAAATTTAAATGCTTTACTTACCTTACCCTTAAACAAAAATATAATCATCAAGCTTTACCTGTTTCACAAAGGACAGAAAGACAGAAAAGGAAACATGGAAGGACAAACGGAACATCGTTGCTTCAGTTCCTCAGCAGAGCTCTTTAATGGTCAACTGATTAAACTACTGTCCAGCAGGCTATTCCTAATTTTCTGTATTTTAGTATTAGGCTGATGAGAAGGATGAACACAGTAAGATACATGAAGAGGAATATACGATTATGAAATGTGGTAATTTAGCTGGTAGTCAAAAAGCACCCAGGAAAGATTCCTTCCAGCCTGGATGAGTTAGAGTTGTTTACATTTGGAAGGAAGCAAAAAGTCTAGGAAAAGGAACATCTGTTAAATTTACCATCTGACTATGTTTTAGAAGTGAATTAATTACTTATATTATTTACAATGGCAAACACTGTGTAAAGCATTTCCTGCATGTATTAAATATAGAAATGAAATAATGACTGTCATGTGAAAGTTTTCATTCCAAAATAATAAAGTAAGAAATTGATTTTTCAAATCCATGTGTACAAAAATATTATTTTCAGACGGCTGATCCCACATGGGTATATATATATACACACATCTGAACACAAAACTGCCACCTCTTTGCAACTCATTTTAATCTTTAATAATCAAAACTAAACATAACTGCCCAAAGCGCTTCATGACACACTTTCAAGTTGATCGTGAGCAACGCCCACGAGCTCCCCACATAACATCAGCTTCAATGACCTCTACCTCTCCTTTCCAAACCATCCAAAGGAAACCTGAAAGTTCAAACAGTAATTAAATTTCATTTCATTCTTGCAGAAGTACTCACAGGTTGTTTCAAAGATGCAATGGCAAATCTGGCTCACTGAAACCTCAATACTTTATTCCACACTAATAATCTGGGAGAAAATGAAGTAGTGATGCTAATATACACACAAAATGCAAGAGGGAGCAAACTTCAAGCTTTCCTAGCAGGATGTGTTCTTAGAGAGTGGGCAATTCCTTTCAAGAAGGTGCTTGATTATTTGAGCTCGAGAGAAGGATACGAAAAGGGAAACGGTCTGATGGTCAAAGCGAACCTCAGTACTTTCAAAAATTTCCTCTTTAAAGCATTAGGCAACTGCCTTCTCTCAGGGTGCTGAGGGGGGAAGTTGGGGAAGTCCTCAGTGCATCCTCCTCTATCACTTCCTGATTACATGAGAAGCTAAACTTGTCACAGACATTTTTCTGGCACGTTACAAATCATAAACACTGAAGTGACTCGTTTTGTGAGCCACTGACTTTCCTTCTTATGTGCCCAAACTGCAACATAAATAGGCTGCTAATAGACAGAAGAGTAATCCTAATAGATATATTGGTAATTCAGAAGAGCAAAACACATCATTATAAGTACCCTGATACATGCACAATAGTGCCTTTAATCCAGAATGTGCTCAGAACATACTTCTATTTGAAACCACAGCTTGCAATATCATTAGGTCTTTCTTCATACACAGTCGTTACCACATAATTTAATTACTAATGCAACATTTTGCCAAACAGCTGGAGTACAGGCACAGGACTGAACTACCGTCTCTTGCATCCTAGTTCTATGCAGCTGGTAGATGTTCTCACCTTCTACTAGAAGGTCAGCTATACCCTTACTAATGTTATTCAAAAATTGGCAGTCTTTAACAAGCAAGCAGAAGTAAAGAAACAAAAAAAAATCAACATCTAATCATTCATACCAGTAAACTAATAGAGACAAGGAACTACTGAATGGAGTTCAATGGAGGGCTACAAAGATGAGGAAAGGCTGAGAGACCTGGGGCTGTTTAGCCTGGAGAAGACTGTCTGGCGATTTTCTCAATGCTTATTAATATTTCACGGGTGGATGTCAAAATGATGGGGCCAGACTCTTTTTGGTGGTGCCTAGCAAGAGGGTAAGGAGCAACTGGCACAAATCCAAGTCCAGGAGTTTCCATCTGTAGTAGCCAAAATGAACATGTTGATGAGGCAGTAAGGAGTTGCAAACACATGCCTCCACTCACAACCCATGCAACATTAACATAAGCTTCACAGGGAGGTACTTGTGCTGAAAGTCCTCCTGGCAACTCACAACAGCCCTGTTGGCTATTTGCAGGAGCAATCTGTCTCAAAAATAAGATCATCTACTCCCATTTCTTGTCTGCATCAAGTGGATGGCAGAGACCCACACTAAAGCAAGGAAAGGCAGCAGAAGCATCATCCTGTCCTTCTCAGAAGCCGCTATTGGAGGAATGCTTACTAGGGCCCAGCCCATCTCCACTGACAAACACAACCTCTCTACTTCCACAGGGGAAAAATCACTCTTCCAATGAAGAATCCTCAGAAACGTCACACTCACACTACTACTGTCAGTATCTCCAGGCAGCTTCCCTCCACCGAGCTGCATGACCATCACACAACAGAGGCTGTTGGGAAAGCTGAGCGAATGCTCCAAAGGAGTGCAGAAACTCTTAACCCATCTGTTAAAGTTACCCCACAGTGGCTTCATGTCTGTAGGACTGGATAGCTACACCACACAGGATCAGTAAGAGCTCCCAAAAGGACAGAAGATTAATCCTTTCAGGTTATGTAATATTCATTCAATTTACAGAAATATTATGTTGTAAACCCTCTTCATCATCTTCTGAATTAATAAAAACTTGCCAAAGTTCAGCACCGTCATTCAACTGCTACAAGTTCTTGTACTCTTATGCTACTTAATGTACTTAATCTTCTTACTAGACACAAATATTCTAAAATCAAAGAATGTGCATTTTTACTGTATACTTTTGCTTTGAAGGTTTTCCTAAAGCTTTGTTCTTCCAGTATTTTCAAACTACAAGAGGTACAAAACAAGAAAATTCTTCCATCTACCTTAATATATAACCCCTGCCTTAAACCTACTCAGTAACTACAACTGAAACACTACTTTTCATCTGTTACCCCTGTCATAAAAGGTATTTTGTGGAAAGTAAAGTAGTATTTGCATGCTTAGGGAAGACCACCACAGTAGTACATTACTTCAGCAACTGGAAATCTCTGTTTGAGAAGACTATTCTCACAAGCTAAATTCTCTGCTTCATCAGTATACGATGATTAGATTAAACCTACTGTATAAGAACAAGACAAATCCAAAGAGCAAAAGCGTGTCAATGTCTCTTAACAGTGTCCTCATGCAGACTGCCAAAATATTCAGGGAAATTATCCACGACAAAAACACTAATTATACTTAACAGGGAAAGACTTGCGGGGACATTGCTTTGCTGTGATTAAATAGGGTGTGTTTTTTAACAGTTCAGTATGCTGGCATCAGTAGAACATAACTGCTGATTAAAAAAAGCATGCTCTCTGCAAAGTCAGCTTTCAGCATTCATAGTTATCCTTCCCTCTGGATTATGAACTACATGTGCAGAAAGCTTGAAAACACACAGAAGAAATGACACCACATAAATGCAATTTAAAACATCAGTAAGAATCCACTAAGGCTGAGGTTAATTCTGCTAAATGGACACCAAAGAAGTGAGGGCAGCTAGGTGAGTACCAACTAATGACTGATAGTGAAACTGTCTATCAGAAAAAAACGATGGAAGATGATGTCCTGATCTATCAGCATTTCAAACTTCTTCACAGGATTTCCCACTCTCTTTGGTACTGACTCTCGCTGAGTTTTTTCCTTTGTGAAGCCTCCCTGACCTCCTTATCACCTCCCTGCTAACTAGCTAGCAAGAGCTCCTGAACAGATAGACTTGCAACAGGATGCTCTGAACCAAGGTTACCTTCTGAGTATCAAAATTCTTTATTCCCCACATGTCTGAACAGAACCAACAATCTAAGTGCTTGACTACTCTGGCCCCAATGCATCCAGAGGAGGAATATGAAGAAAAAAAGCATCAGCTCTGCTGTGCAAGTTGACAAAGATAGGTTTGTAAGTTTGAGAACAAGGATTTTTACCTCCACCCAGACAAATGTAAAGGCAAGAGGCCAAGTGTCTATCAGCTATGTTCCCTGTGTGCAAACAGCTTCATAATCATGCATAACCATGACAACACTGTTTTGAGGTGGACAATGAATTAAGCACATTTTTGGCACCATAAAAAGATTGGCCAGCTTGGATTCAGCTATTCATCTTGGTATCCAACATTGCTGATTTATTGCCCATTTTGAACAATGTTGGCTTCCTTTGTCAAACTGGGAATATACAGTAACAATCCAACCAGCCAAAAATGCTTGGATACTCTGAACTGTCCTGCTCTACAGATATGCACACTTAGCATATGACATTTAACATGTGGGACGAACAATGGAGCAGTAAGTCATGACTTCTTCAATTCCTGAAAGGAATGCAAGTCCTGAAAATCCCAAGGACATTCCTCCTTCAAGAGTAACTCGTTTGGTCATGTTACAAAAACGTAATTGTTTCAAAAGTCAAGATAAGCTTGTTATTAAAATAGAATGTGCATTTAGCTGCTTAGAATTAGAATAATCTAAAATACCACACCATCTGTACCACCAGAGTTAGAAGCAGTTTAGTCATATGACAAAGAATTCCAAAAGAATCTTGAGTAGCTCCAAATACAGCAGAATGTATATTTTTTAATACTTCCATCTACTGCACTTTGGAACCCAGCTGGATTTCAGGTTTTGTGTTTGTTTTATGCCTTGTCTATGCATGTGTTTCTGGAATTTGCCTCTCTGGTACTGAAAGCTGGTTTTAGATGCAAACATTTATATTCTGAAGAAACATGAAAGAGGACAAAAAAACCACTTTGAATCTGTAAACAGTATTTTTTTTACATAATGGCTTCTCATAATACAACAATGTGATTTCAGAAACTAAACACTAACATAATCCAATAAAAAAATACGGGGTTTACTAGAAAAAGTATTTTTTATAATGGTAAAATTGTAGTTCTAAAGTTCCCAAAAGGAAACATTTCCTCTTTTTTCAGGGTAAATTATTTAACAGGAATACCCATGTGATTCCACAATTGTCATAAGTTTAAATATGTTCAAGTTGCAATCTCCTTTTTTCCACCCATTCCTATCTATTCATTCTTCCCATTTGTCTGGCCCTGAGATGGGTCTGCCTCAGAAAAATGAAGTGGGCAAAACCTCCTATTTTATTTTGCTAGGTTAATTTCAGGTGGGAGTCCTCTGATCTGGCACATCAGACAGTCATGCAAAGGCTTGCTCTGGCAAAAGAAAAGAGAGAAAATAAATAATAGGTAGTACCATCTCCTTTAGGCAGCAGACCAAACCATGGAGCGAATTTCCTGCCACTTCAAGCTGCACCAACGGGCACAGCTGAACTTCACATCCAAATTCAGTACAGCTAAGAGCTGCTGCTTAGATGATCTTCACCTTTCTGGCACACAATCATGCATCCTTCATCCACCCTTCTTGTACAGTCAATACCTTCCCATCTTTACAGAATGACTGACATAGCCATTTTGAATATTTGACTGTCAGAATTATATTAAAAGAGCAAATTAACACATGAAAAAGGCTTAACGCTAAATTGAGAATTATGCTTTCAGCTCCACTGTGCATTTTACAGGACCATTTGCCATTTTGTATTTCTATTGAGCCATGCTTCATCAAGTAAGTAATAGATAGGTGCCAAACCATGCGAGATTAAAAGCCTCAGGAATAATTAATTTTTAATATTGCAATTTCTCTTCAGTCATTACTACTTTTCACCATCATAACAATTCTTTTTAGACAATTTATTTTACATTTATTTTACATTTTACCTCCAGCTTTGTAAAGGATCAATACTCCTACGGATTTTATGTCAAAACCAGAACATTCATCAAATTATAACCTCAGATGTGTCTGAATACCTTCCCACTGCCTTTGTGCTGCTGCAATGCCTTTTGTTGTAATTTACGGTGAAGCCATGAGGCCTTTACAATGAAAGAAGTCATGGATAAGAAAAAGACTCCTGGAAAGCCTCAGCCTAGCCAGCAATGAACTTCAGGGCATGTGCCAGAGATGATCCAACAGACAGACAGATGAGCTCCTCTACCTTCACACAATTGTTCAGAGTTTTCTTGCAACTGCAGAATCTGTAAAAACATGTTCAGAGAAAATCCAGCCCCTTAGCTTAAGTTTCAATCTTAGTACCATGTGCCAACATCTTCCAAGCCTTCTGAGTCTTTGAAAATCACAATAGAGCTCAGGTCTATTGCGGTTTTGTAGAGGCAGTATCACGATGAGGACCAGTATAAGGAGGAACACCCGCTAATAGCAGCTCTACAGCATCACATAGCTGTTGTAAATGTACCAAACTCTACAAAGAAATGGCTCCACTCTCACAGTGCCTGTGTCTAGATGTTTTGCAGTGGATAATTCTACTGCTTAGCTTCTCTACCGGTTATAAAATTACATTCACTAACAGCTTGAGGTTGGTAGTGCTCCTGGAATGGTCAGGACTTTTATCCCCTTCTTTTGCTTCTTTAATTCTCATTTGAACTGCATACAAATGGTATCTATCAGATGCTCTCACTCTTGGTGGGCCAGAAGCAAACCCATCAGATGCTCCAGCTGCTTCAGCCCATTAGAGGCAGTTCCTAATTTGACCTGCATGACTTTACTACTTCCACCACTGCTGCCGAACTCCAGTGACAAAAGCACACTGCGGCTCTGACCAAACACAACAGACAAGAGTTGAAGCTATTCTTTCCCTCACAGTGAGCTGAACAGACTAGTGCAGAAGAGATGCCCAAAAAGGCAGTCTTCGACAAACCGTGGGTGATCTGTTGTGGGGAAGCCACAAAGGCATGCTAGGCTCAAGCCCATTCCCTCCACTCAGGATCACACTGGGAGAGGGGGAGGGCAGGGTTGGAGGGAACCCAGCCATTGTACTTGCACAAACAAGTAAGAGATGAATACCCAAGAACAAGTTAGATCCTGAACAAAAGCGTATTCTTTTGTTTAGTAGGAAAATAGGCTTACACAATCACACCATCTGCACCCCTCCTAACCCTTCCCCCTTAACTCTTTCAGTCGGTAGCCACCAGCAGACAACTGTGACAGAACAGCAGCAGGCCCAAAGATAACTACGCTTCTACAGGAGAGTCAGCTGGGGAGAGCACAGACAGCTTGGAAGTGACCGCATGGAAAAACAGGCTGGGCTACCAGTTGACATCTTGCCAAGGAAACCAGAAAAGAACAAGCTCACTTCAAAGCTGTAACTGCAGGCAAAGCGTCCTAAAGATTTCACATCCAGTCAGCTACAAGACAAAACCCAGGAAGCAATGCTTCACCAGCCCTGCAGTTTCTAAAGTGACTTCTTTTAAGGAACAGAAGTTAAGCAAGCGCACTTTACATATGCTAAGAAAGCATCGTCACAAATTCAGGCTGTGCAGATGATTTTGTATCTTCTAACAAAAGAAAAAAAAAAGTTTTCTTTTAAAAAAAAATCCATTTTTTAAAAGCAACACTGAAGAATTTCATATGCCTTGAACACATGCCCCTGCTAAAGCCCATCCGTCAGCAGAGAACAATTCTACAGACAAAAGGGGATGACAAAGAAAGTATATCATAGGAACAAACCACCTGATCTCTAAGCAACAAAACTGATTCCTACACAAAATTCTTTCCATTTTACAGAGTAGTATTTTCATTTGTGTTTACTATCAATTTCGGATATAGAGAACTTGGTAATGCAGAAGAGGCTGGGTAAGGCCACAGGGCTTTAAGGAGTTAAAGATCTTTCTCTCTCCTAGAGACAGATTAAGGGGAAAATTGCCTTTTCAAACAGAACTTTCTACAGAGAAAAATACTGTTTCCAGTGTTAAAATCAGAGAGCCCCCAACTGAAAAAAAAAAAAACACGGGGAAAGAAGTTGCTGGTCTGAGCAGCATTTACATCACTTTACTGCTGACCTAACTGTACATCCTAGAAGAATTTCACATTACTAGTGCAAACAATTCCAGGTATTTTTGACCACAGGAAAGTACTTTAAACCCACACTAGACTTCCTAATAGAGATACAGATAAAAGTAAATCATCTTTGTTCCTACCTACAGGAGTCTCAACATAGACTGTGATCTATAAGCTCCAACATAAGGTCTGCACTTCTCAAAATAACTGCACAATTTAGTTCCCATTGCTAAACAGTCTTACACAGAGAATTTTCTTTCAAGCAGTACTTTATTTTTAACAGTTAACTACTAATTATATTTTTTTCTGCAACACATTGAGAAGAGGGGAAATAAATAAGACTGAAAATTATTTGGACGAAAATTGTAACAGAATGCAAGTTTTGATGGGAATAAAAACATTTATTCACACTCTCCAGGTGTACTGTCACTGAAAATCAAGTAACTAACATCACACTCTGGAACTCTTGCAAAAGCCATATAAAAATGAGCACATTTAATTAATCTTTCCATAAAATAGGCATATTTGATATAATTGCAAAGAATTTTCAAGACATCATCTAAATTTGCCAGACAATTCTCAAGTAACTCAGGCTCCTTCTTCAACTGAATATTTTTCTTCAGGGCAAAATTCAAATCAGCTGCACTACAAAGAGAAAGCACATCAGTAAATACAAGCTGAGCTACATCAACAGGTGAAATTATATGTTAAAAAATTAAATAGTTATAAAACCCTAATCCACTCAATATGGCCTGAACTTCTGAATAGAGACTGGGAAAAATTATTCTGTTTTCAGCTTTATTGGAACTAGACTTCTATTTACCACATCCTCAAGAACAGCACAGGCAGGATAGACTTGAATTTATTAACACAAACATCCTTCCAGGCTCACCTGCCATTTAACCAAGATATTTACCTGAACATAAATGCAAAAGACTTGGAAGTCCCACACAAACCATGCCACTGCTGAATGTAAAACGACATTGGATACTGCACAAACTACAAATCATTTCAGCAGAAGAAAGCAAGCCAACAGATTAGAAACAGAATGCAGAGAGATGAGAAATACCAGGGGGGTTAAATTTCAACCTTCCTTTTAGGAGACAAGCTGACATATACTCTTCCTAGAAGCACTGTGCAGACATGGAAAGTGTTTCTAGAATCATGGAATCAAGAACAATTTCTCCTGATTTTTATATTTATTATTAGCTCTCTTACAATTTACAGTAATGACAGGTCAAAAGTAGAGACAAGGCTGAAGAAAATCATTTATACAGTATGGAAGTTAAATGCAGTGTTAATATCCAGAAGTTTGTTGATGCTTCTAACTACCAGAAGAATCTCTCACGGGCACAGATCTTTCTCCACAGCAAATGAAGGGATGAAAAAGTTGTTTTCCATTGCTCTGCACGTCATCTTCACCAGGGATTTATGGTGAGGGGCTTTCTGTTACAATCCCTGTACTTCCAGCCTCATACATCCCACTGTCAGCTTCTTCAGTACTGGCAAACTACATATGGCTTACTTAATTCTGCAGCCTTCCTGGTAGACTTCAATATGCTATCATATTAGCAGTCTACTCACAAAAAGCTGAAACACCCCTAAAGTAACTAGAATTTGGCACGACCTGTTTATAAAAGCAAACGAGCTTTCACTAGTCATCAAGACATCATTCTGCACCAAAGTCATTTGCAAAGAATCTTCAAGACATTATCTAAATTCACTTCTCTTTGAAGAAAACCTGTTGGAATTTCCCTTCTCAAGAATTAAGGTTCCAACTCTGCCTCACCTTTACAATTCTTTTCCATATGACTCTCCTCGACTTCAGTCCAGGTGCTCCAGCATCACAACTAATCACTGGTGGACACTGCTCTTTTTTCCTCCACAGGCATTGTCCCACTTTGATTGTGATAGACCACTGTTTCCAAATTGTAAAAATCAGCTGCAAATATTAACCAGGCTCTACAGGTAGGATTTGCCTGACTAAATTCAGATTCTACAATGTAGATGAGCTCATCACTGGGATAAAATTAACACCAGTAAATGCCTGTTTCTGCAACAGGTAGTGAATCTTGTTCAGAACTGGAAAAAGGAAGGAATTAATCATACACATTTCCAGAATCAACACACTAACCCATCTAATCTCCTTCTCATAATCAACATGAAGAAACCAAAATATGTACACAGACCACCAAAACTACTCTAGTATATTTCTCATTTTTAGTACCTTTTTAAAGACATTAACCTCCAGCTCCACAGCACAGCTCATCTGGCACTGCTGGAAAGCAAAAGATCACAGAAGTGCATTCAACTACCACCTTTCATTAAGCAGCAGATACATAGTTCAATCCCCATTTAAACTAACCAATAATTATCAAAGCATGTCATTATTTTTTTATTAACACAGTATAATCAAGGGGAGGACAAAAAGCAGAAGTAGCATCAGGGTCCTCTCTGAAATTCTTATGAGAAAAAAATGTGCTTAAACACAGATTCCAGTTTCAGGAATTACTGCACGGATTTAATAATCTTATGTGAGACAATGCAGAAATACAGAAGAATGCAGAAACACTTATATTTATTCAGAAAACTGTCCAAAATAACCTGATGTTGCATACCAGTGGAACATAGGCATATTCATGCATGGAGGTAAAGCCAAAACCAGGCTGAAAGACCTACAATTTGGAAATCAACAATTTGTTGGGCCAGCAGCTGAAAACAGGGTCTGCAGGATACAGAAACACAGAATGGTGGAGGTTGGAAAGGACCTCCAGAGATCACCTAGTCCAATCCCTGTGCTAAAGCAACAATGCAGGTTGCCCAGGATCACATCTAAATGGGTTTGGAACCTCTCCAGAAAAGGAGACTCCACAGCCTCTCTGAGTAACCTGTTCCAGTACTTTAGCCACAGCACAGGCAAGTTTTTCTTTATGCTTAGGGTAGAGCTTCTTGTGTGGCAATTTGTGTCCACTGCCCCTTGTCCTATCACTAACCTCCACTGAAAAGAGTCAGGCTCCATCATCTTAATTCACATAGGAACTGATCTCATCTGAGGCCACTTCTCTGTGCTCTGAAAAATACAGGATACTGTAAGATAACTGATGTTCTTACTGTAAAGGAAGATACCCAAAAGTAAAGCTAGAGAGGGATGGACAGGAACCTTGTGCTGTCATCCAACTTTCCTCTCTAACATACAGCCTTTGGGTAGGAAAGAGAATGCGCCAGATTACTTGTTAAAAACATTGGTGGCAAATTAGAAAGCTTAACTATATTCCAGAGCAGTCCCTAAGAGCAATTCCATTGCTCAGAAACCGCTGGTTTAAAATGGTGGTCCGAAGCATACAAAAGTAGCCACTTGACCAGTAAGTATGAGAAGAAAAATATTTGGTGAACTGCTTTGGCCAGGCTCTGTCCTAGATATACCAGTCACCTGGCTCAGACATCAGCAGATGGCATTTGGAGCTAACCTTGGACTACAAACCACAGCTTCAAAGCAGGGGGAAAAGCAGAGGGGAAAGAGGGCACATTCTTTGCTGTTGACAATGGATTCACAGTGATCTAAGCAGGGGGAACTTTCAATACTAATAAAAAATAAGGTAGTCAGTCTCCATTCAATTGCACTGTGTAGAAATCACTGTGATTTATGACTTCTGCCTAGATCCAATTGCAGAGAGGGGAAAAAAAAAACACCCCTGTATGTGCCTCTCATGCTAAGTATCCATTGTCTCATGTCTGTGCAAGATGTGGGAGCAACCAAGGCTGCCTTCTTTAAACAGACAAAATATTAAAGGAATTAATTCCTAAGGCAATGGGAAAATACTACATGGGAGAGCTTCCAAGTCACAAACTCTGCTTATTTAAGCTAAGCTGCTTAATCAAGTTAATTGAAGGAATTGAGAAAGCATCTGGAAAAGAACACATTCACCAACCAGTCAAGAGCAGTTCGAGTTCTTGTGTTACATCTTCTGGACCCAGGTTCCCTGCTGATAGAACACTATCATCAGCCATTACACTGATTACTATCCATTAGTTTTGCTAAGTACAGGCATGAAATTTAAACCTACTTTTGTTATTTATCTACTAATTATTCACATACTGGATATGAAACAACTATATAATACTTAGTGTTATCAAGAGAAGTGTAGCTGAATTAATATTAACGTGTATTTAAAATGACCAACAGAAATAATAATTCTTTTGACAAAATATTGTTTACCCTTTTTTTTTTTTTTTTCCTTTGGTAGGATGAGCAGGACTGAAGTTTGCACTCTCTAAAAATACAGCTGATTAATATACAATAGAGGAATTGAGGAGAACCCATGAGAATTACAAGATTTAAGTATCAGTTCCATAAATACAAAATTCAATTAAAACATCAGTCTGGAAAACACTGAGAACAGAGTTGGGACTCTTACAAAACATGAATTTTTCTTCCCTGCTATGAAGAAAAAGTGATTAAAGTGAAAGATAATCCTCTTTATTTCAAAAGCTAATTATTACATGGAATAAAAGCTTCCTGCACCATAAACACAAAAATGGAATCCTTCCAAGACCATCAACCTACATCTTTGCTGTAATACTGCCTGCATTTTCCCTTAAAATTATATTTATACAATAGACTATCAGGCCCAGCTTTGATTGCAGCACACCACATTTCTTACCCTTTAGGAAACCAAAGGCAGAACAGCTGTAGAAGCAAGACCTGCTACATGCAAACATCCAGATCAAAAAGGGCAGAAGCAGAAAATCCCTTGTGAAGACCATTTCAGGGGGAACTCTGCAATGGAAGTTGTAATACGACACCAGTTATGCCTTTGTGTAAGGATACCTACAGGAAGCATCCCACTCACATTTTTCAGTGGGTGTAAGGAGATGCCTGCCCTGCAGTTTAGGTGCCAGCCTGAGTTAAGTACTCAAGTTGCCTACTTTGCCAGCAGCGCCCCAGAGGAGCTGCTACACTCACTACTGTGTTTCCTGCATTGCTAATACAGACATCGAAATTTAGATACCACATTTCGGCAGTCGTTTTCCCACTCCTTCCAACACCCAAAATGAGAAGAAAAATACTTCTGCATTAACTCACTCTCTCCATCCACTTGCAAAGCAAACAGGATGTCAGGTCTCCACACACTGGAATTACATTACACCAACAACCTCACAAGCTATCACAGGGAAAGGGAAACGGTACCCTCTCACCTCCCAAACCTCCACACCAGGCAGTGTTCACAACTAAGTTACATTTCTGCCCAACCTTGGACATAGCTTCCTCAAGTTTCAGACATTTTTGCCACAGGAAAAACATCAAATCTAAAAACAAAGGGACTGGATTGGCTTCTGTACTCATTGAGACTTTCTGCTTCACAGTCCCGTATTAAGAGGCTGTGGAGGGAGTACAGCAGTAAAAGCTGGTTCATCAGTCACTCTCATGTCCCCAGAGGGCTGATACATTTCAGCTTGAATTTCCCTTCAGTGTCGTATTCCAACAGTGAAACTGTGATGGCTTGGCACATATGGATTTTTCATCTTGCACTATCACTCAGCATTGCTAGAAAGAGGTGCATGAGAGTCAAAATAAACCATTTCTTCTTGTCACAGGGTCTAAGAGCAGGAAATGCAAGCCAGTTATCAATGCTAGAGGTGGCTCACTGAAAGAGGCAGCTATAAAACTGAAAGACCACTGTATCCCTAGACATGACTTCTCCCGTCCCACTACATCTTACCGAGGTGAGTTCGGAAGGTAGATTACCACATCAGCAGTGACCCCTTACAGGAGACCGAGCATGACAGAAATATCTTGGAAGAGCTCTGTTTCCTTTGTGCACCCTGCCCATGAAGTCTATTTTCACTACCCGTTTTAGCTTTAAATCAAGATGAAAACCTAGGCTTAGTCCTTTTGACAAGAACTTGTGCTGCTGAACGTTCTTTGCTTTCCCTCCTCCTGCTACATTCCTGCTTTAGCACACAGCTACCGTAAGAGTTACTGCACAGACAAGTCTCTCTTCCTTCTCTCCACCCACACATTTTGTTTCAAATACCGTTAATATGAACGTTAAGAACAAGCAGTACATATTCCAGATCTCACGTTCATGCTTGTTTAATATATATGGTTATATTTAAACCTCAAACGATGAGATGTGATACATGTTGTAACAAATCCTTCCTGAGCACATTCTCACATCTTGGGTAGATGATCATGGCACTTTCAATGCTGCACCTTATTCTGAACAAGCCATCAGTGAACTAAGTGCAGGATTTTCTAGACTACTGGAAACAGCTATGTCAGTACTGACCAAAGTACAAAGGAGCTTCTTTATTTTATGTTTTAATCATCCTCAATAGTCAGCAGCCTCGCTGCATTATTTGCCTTTGAATCTGAAAGATGATAGAAAACACGAACTTTTCATCTTGCAACATCAAAACCAAAGGACTAAACAAATATTTATTAAAATAACAGTATGCACTAAATTAGAGGTGAGAATAAACCAGTATTACCCAGATGCTACCAGCATCAGAAACTGACAATACTGAAATTCAAGGACACGGCCGAGTCACTGCCACAAATCTGGTGTAACACCAACATGCAGCAAAGCAGTCACAATTAAGCCAACTTTTATACACTCTGATGTGTCATCATCTGTAGTTAAAACAATTTCTGTCATCTCTGACATGCTTGGCAACACTTACTAACAAGGAGGGAAATAGCAGAATAGCATTTTGGTTTATTTATGCTGTATCATAATTTATGAAGGAAAAAAACCCTGCACCTCAATTCCCTACATTTTGGTCACACATCCTCCCCGCCTAGCTGCTGTGCTCCACAGACTTTGCTAATGCATGGATGAAACCATCAAAGCTCAGAATTTAATTTGCTAACAAGTTTAACACATGCCCAAAGGGCACACCGCTGCTGCTTCTTTTCTATGCAAAGGATAAAATAATGACCCTGCCCAAGGGAAACAGCTGGAGCCCCAAGAGATTCCTAGGGCTTTGAAAAAGATCAGCACTTGCTAGCATCCAACACCAAGTCCAACTAGACTGGTGACAAACCACGAGGAACAGATACTCAATTCCCCATGCAAACATCTTACACAAATCTACAGAAGTACCTATAGGTACATCTTTTTACAGGTTAAATAAGGATAAACATTTAAGATAACAAAACGCAATAGCTAAATTTTAATGGGCCCTTTTTAATCGCAGCTGTCTCAGGAAAAAAAGTAAATAATACAACACAAACAACACCATAAAGGCTGGGTTTCAGTTTTAACTCTTAAATCCCCAGATCTATTACACTGAATTTTGGAATCGGTTTTAACCTAAGCCAACAATTAATCTACGTGAAGTCAAACACTGGGCACATTACAGTATTGTATGTAATAGCATCCACCAAGCAAGGAATACTACTACAAATATAATTTTATTTAAATTTGAATTTCAAAGCAACGAGTTACTCCAAAACACTAAGATTCTACTGCCAAAGGCACACGAAAATCTTTGGTGGGGAACAGACCAAAACTTCTTCTGGAAACAGAGTCTAACATATTTAACTTGGAAAACAAAGTTTCAAAAGTATCAGTACTGGCCCCAGACTATTCCCTACATCCAGGCTACCTTGAAAGCAATTATCAAAACATGAAACGTTTTATTGTTTACCAAGTAACTTACAAAGTAGTTAAAGCTCCTACTTTAAAACCCCCTTTAACCAAAACAATCCAACTATTTCCTTGGTTATACAAAGGTTTGACTGCCATCATTTTCTCACATGTTAACCCTGTTCATAGTGTTGTGCATTTATTGCTTAATTTTGTGTGGCTTCTAGCACGAAATATTTTAATTACAAGGTAAGTTCAAGATTTTGAGGAATTAGTATTCGAAGACAACGGCAAAGCCAAATTTTCTTCCTGTCTTTCTTCCAAGCCACTTCCACCCTTTCCTAATAAAACTATTTTTTTTTAAAATACTCTAAAGGAAAAACAAAGAAACCAGGAACACAGATCATGACTATGCCTACAATCACTACTCAGGGATTTCTGTTGACAGCAAATTCTCACTATGAAATGAAACACTGATGTAAATATTTTCTGCAACAAGGCTTCCTTTTAAAACTGTGAGCTCCAGTATCTGATGAAGAAAATGTCTTCTTCCACTGGTTTTCCGTTCATTGAAGAAGAGATGGAGGAGCAGCAGTTAAAATTAAATGGAACACCTACATCTTACAGCAACTTTGGAAAACAAACAAACAAACACGCCTTGCCTAAGGCAATGCAAGTGGACCTGCATGATTAACACCTCCTTGAAAGAGCAATTCTAGACATGGTGATTTTTAAGTATTCAAGAATACACCACTTTTAACAAAGGCTACTGAATTTAAAAAGCAAATGGAAACAAGCATTGAGCACACTACTTGACCAACAAGTTAAAATAAAAGTCACCTGAAGAAGCTACTCCTGCTACAGGTAAGAGGTGCTTGAACGGTCTCTAGGTACTGGCTCCACTTCCACACCATCCCCAAGAACTTTGCTGTATTCAGGTATCAGGCAGAAAAATTACTGAGGTTGTTCAGCCTGGAGAAGGCTCCAGGGAGGCCTTATTTCAATACTTAAAGGAGCCTATTAGAAACACTGAAAGTGGTGAAACACTGTCACAGGTTGCCCAGAGTGGTGGTAGATGCCCCAGTCTTTGGAGACATTACAAGACAGGTCGGATGGGGCTCTGAGTAACCCGTTGTAGCTTCAGGCAGTCCTGCTGACCGCAGGGGGTTTCACCCAGGTGACATTTTAAGGTTCCTTCCGACCCAAACCGCTTTACGATTCTATGATCTTCTTTGAGAACTGCTAACATAGAAAGAGACAACCGAGTCTAACAGCAGACAGGTGCACACCAGGCTTTGGCGGTCGAGTAAAATGACAGGGCAATATCGGAACAAACTTTTGGAAATGTACATATTTAAACCAAAAAAGCAAACTCAATTAGAGTCCACTGTACAGTGTTCAAAGAATTAGTTTCTGATCAGCTCAAAGATAGATTTCATATATTGCTGCGCTCTATACTGCAGACCAAAGCTTGCCTGTCACTTCAGCCTCTGAAAAATCCTCAAAGATAAAGTTGCCAAGTCACCCCACTCTGCAGTGCAGCACAGTAAAACTTATCCGACACCACTCACAAGCAGGATTACTCCACAATGTTCAATGCGAGGATACAAAAACTAAGCAGGGAAAAGCAAAAAAAAAACCCAACAAAAACTAAATATTCCTCAGCATTGCTCTAAGTTCAAGTGCCTTCATTATGAACTGATTTAGGTCACAGCCCAGCACCCATATTCAACATAGGCACTGCACCTCTTCCTAAGGAAGAAAAAAGATATAAATTCTCCCTCATGTGTTGTTTGCTTTTGGTTGTTTTTTTTTTGGCTTTGGCCAAAACACAGCAAATTATGTTCAATTTCTGCATTTCATTTGCTACATAAATTAGGACTTGCATTAGTCTCTGAGCAAAGAGGACACCACCCCCCCCACACCCCCAAAAAAAAAGAAAACTACAAACAAACAAACAAAAAAAACCCCCACGTGTAGTTTTAAATAAACTACTACCCATCACTACTCAATTTTTGGTGGGAAATGAGGCAAGAGAAGGGAAGCAGTGAGCTCAACCGAGCACTCTTGATGGGCAGACTCAATCTTTAATAGAGCTATCAGGTTTAAATCCAACATTACCAGTCAAATTGCTGCTGCAGTTCTCTGCTCAAAGTTGTGGAACCCCACAAGCACCTCTCCCAAAATAAAACTCATGCTGTCATACTCTCCTCTGATGCATTTTTCTATGTGACCACTAAGGCTCTGGGGCATGCTCTTGTCTTTAAGTTTTTCTTTACAATTAAATCTCTCCAGGGCAAGGATTTTTCCACGATAGGTTGTGAATGCTACTGATAATACATAGTCAGTTTTCCAGATACGTAGAAAAAAAACTCAAATCAAATTTTATCACCACACAATCTAAAGGACCGTGGGCTGCAGAGCAGTACAAGCATTTGAGGCAAGGCAAAGGAATTTCCTGACATCATGCTGGGCATCACCTTAAAGCAAGACTCCAATAGCATCCACCATTTCAAATGCTTTTTACCCTGGAGAGAGGACAAGCCAAACACACAGCTGCCTTCAAAGCAACAATAGCTTGGACAATGTAACAAAATACAAAATGCACAACTTTCTCAAAAGCCAACTGCTGATTCTTTGTTATCAACAAACTCCAGATTGGACCCTTTTAGAATGTCACATTCTAGTGTATTTGCAGGATACAGTCTACCAGCCCAGTTTTCAAAACCAAACAAGCAAAATGCCACAACCAACCAACTCCCACATATGACCTGAAGAGAAGTAAAAGAAGTCCAAAGCCATAAACTTTTCCAGGAAGAGTGTGATGCATTAACATCTTATCCTACAGCACAACTCTGCATCAGCTCACAGGAGTTCTCAGCTGCCTAAATTGCACATGACAAAGCCAACTTAAAGCCATTCCAGAAGGACAAGCATGCTACAGAGAGCGACACAGGTTGACTACCATGTACACAGCCCTATGAAAAATATGTGTGGGTGAGCAAACTATCTGGTCTGGCAAGTTTCAACTCACAGCATGTGTTTATTTTCAAACAATAAGCCAAACAACACTAACTTCCAGAATTAGCGAACTGTTCAACAGGCAGCCTTAAGCCTTGCCTTTGTCAGAGAGAATGGATCCATACTGGTTTAACAAATGCAGTAAGTCTCCAGAACAACACATTTTGCCTGCATCACCACTAACCTCAAGCTGTGTAGCTCCCTGAGACTACGAAAAGTATGGTGCATTCATCTAAGCAGAGTTTGGCCACATGGAGTCCTTCACTCAAGCCACAAGCCCAGAGTTGCTTCCTAAAAGGTTTCAGGAAGGCAGATGCCAGCCTCTGCTTCTCTCTGTCATCAATCAGTCTCGTCTTGGCATTAACTTCACCAACATTTCTGTCAAACCTCTATCCTGGGGAACCCGCTAAAAAGAAAATACATCTATATTTGCTTTACATGGAAATTCTATTAAGAAGATGAGTGCATTTATCCTTATTAACTGAGGAAATGGAAGTGCATATCAAGACTGTTCTATGTTATCATTATTCAAGCTGGGATTTACTATGCCTGGAAGGAGTTGGAAAACGTCAAATTTGTACTTGAAGTGATGTTGCCCCAGCACAAAAAGAATACAGGATGTCAGTGCAGTAGTAGTGAGCAGCCAAGCAGACTGCAGACAGCTAATACATAGCATGTCTTACAGAACTTCAGCCTGTTAAAGAAATCTCTTTCTACCTTCCTCCTGGTCAAGAAGAATTATGGGAATGGGACAATTGAGTATCTAACATGATGCTGCTAACCACCTGCACCAAGTATTTTTACTATCTCAGGAACCTATGCTCTGCTCTCTTCAGTTGCAGTCACTATGTCTCAAAGGAATAGTCTTCTGTTGTCTGAATTAAAGAAACCAACCCAGAGCAACCATCATACAAAGTCCTGCAATATGCCATTGAGTGCCACTGTAAAAATTATTTTCCTTCCCCACAAAGAGGACAGTGACTTACACACAGAAGAGGGACAAACAGCGATTGTGAAGGAAAACAGGACAAAAATATCTTGCTCAATTTTTTCTTGGTACATGGAAAATCTATTACAGAAGTTTACAAGCAACAAAGAAACCTCACGAGTTAACAAGCTGCTTCTTGT
This sequence comes from Psilopogon haemacephalus, assembly GCA_013396835.1. NCBI lineage: Eukaryota > Metazoa > Chordata > Aves > Piciformes > Megalaimidae > Psilopogon > Psilopogon haemacephalus. The sequence continues at coordinate 503,344 of VWZI01008933.1, read as the reverse complement.
AGAGTCGCGGGAGAGGTGGTCTATCATTCAGAAATTTTGGTAAAACAAAAAATCAGAAGTTCGGTCTCTATGAAGAAACAACAGAGTCCCGTTAGTGTAGCAGATTTTTCCCCCTGCTTCTATACAAAAGAAAAAGAAAATATCTCCTCACACTAAATAGGTCTTTGCAAAAAAGGGGGCACTGCTTTATTATTCATAAGTCCCAAAGCCTGTAGAACAGGAAACCTGGCGTTTCAAACAAAGTGAAGTGACATTGGCAAAGCCAAACAGACATCCAGAGCGGAGGTTATCTGTGTGAGCACAGAGCTCTCCCAGCCCAACAGCTCCAGTATGCACTTCCAGAGCAACACCCACATGAGGGCCTCAGCAAGGCACCGAGCTGGGAAGTTTTACCATCCTTGTGACGCAGGGAAGTACCTTCAGCCCTGGCACGGGCACTGAAGCACAGGACAGTCGTCCAAGGACATCCAGAGTCAGCAGCACGATACTGAGGTGTATTAGCTCCCAGAAAAACTAGATTTCGATTACCAAAGCCAGTTACAAAACTTCCGCTCGTTGTCAGGAGGAGTTGCGGTGACTAGCATTGCTCCGTCAGCAGCACCAAACAACCGAAAGGCAATTCGATAGTCACATCGCTACCGACTGCTTCGGTTACAGAAACAGCATTTTAAAATGCACCATCCACTGGGACACGCTGCACAAGCCAGGCCACTTTCGTCCACAAGCATCAAGAGTAACTCTGTGGGGCTGTTCTGTCCCCGGAGGATAAGCTCTTTCACAACGCGGCGGTATCTTATCAAGGATCTCTTCTGTCACCGAAGGCAAAGAGAACGCGGCGAGAATATCAGGCATGACTTAAGCACCAAGGGCTGCAGAAAAAATCAAGCCAGCAATTGAAGTAGCAATTGGCCGTCTCCCTAGACAGGACGCTTTCCTCCTGTAGCAGCTAAGTCCTAGACACAAAGAAATAAAGCCGGTAGGCTGCCAGCATGGACCCTGCCACATCAGCCTCCCGGGATGCCCTGACGCCGGAGCATCTCCTCAGGGACACGCAAGACTGCTAGGGCAGCTCAGCTCCAGCCGCTGGTCCTTCTGCGGGCACAGCGACCAGTCAGCGCCAGCAAACCCGACCGGCTGAGAGTGTTCGGAGCAGCGCCAGGGCAAAGTCAGTCAATACCTTCCTTTGTTGAAACCCAAGGCTCGCCTACAAATCCAGCCCTGGCTCCACTGAGGTTCAGCTTGCTTCTAGCCCTTAATGAACGGACAGGTCAACGTTGGAACAGCTGAACTGAGATCTGCCTTCTACAGCCAAGTGAACATCAGCTTGTGGCCATATCAGGCAAGAGGTTTATCTTTCAACAGCACTAAGTCAAATAAACTCAGTTTATAAGAGATACAAACCTCCCGCTATCTAACGTCTAAAAATATTTCTCTTTCACAACTCAGGAAACTCACTTGTACAGTACAACGTTTCACTATAAAGCAGAAACAGGTTTACAAGTAAAAACCAGCATTGGTTTAAAAAAAAAAAAAAAACAAAAAACAACCCAAACTCGCCTACAAAACGCGGAATTCCCACGAAGGAAGGAAACCATCCCTGGCAAACTCACCACAAAACCTCATCCAAGCTCCTCTGTCGATCCGTTACGCGAGGAGAAAGAGAATCCGGAGGAAGAGACACAGGTCACAAGTAAACAAACTCAACCCCTCGGCCGCCGTGACTCGCAGGAGGGTCCCCACAAGACACCGTGCTCTCCCCGGCAGACGGACCGATTCCAACCGCCGCTTTTCCAGCCCAGCCAGCCGCTGCTCCCGTGAGAGCCGGGAGACGCCGCGGCCCGGCACCGAGGCGGCCACCGCGCCCGGGGGGNCGGTGCCCGGGGGCGGTGGTGAGGCGGCCCCGTGGCCCGGCTACCGGGCTTTGTGCGCGCCGCCTTCCCCTGGGCCGCCCGCCCGCCGCCTCATACGAGAGCCAGAGCAGCTGGGGAGCGCGGCCAGCGCTGTGCCCCCTCCGAAAGCCGATCCCGCTGATCTCATCACCGCGGGTCACTAATCCAATGACCGGGGAATTAACAACAGATGGCGACGCCCCTTCCCCCCCTCCCGGGCCCGCCCCGGACCCCGCGGGCGCGGAGAGGCGCGAATGCTGCCGCCCGCTTCGTGTGGCAGGGTCGACCGCCCACCGCAGCCTCTGAAGCCTGGAACGCGCCCTCGGTCACCCACAAACTTTTCTGAACGGCTAGCACGGGGCCCTGCTGCCCCTCGCCTCCTCCCAGAGCCTGCGTAGCACCCCCGGGAGAAGACACCATCGCCCGCCGAGGCTGCCAGCTTGCTTCGCTGAGGAGGAAGCGGCAGGAAAATGCCAATGATCCTGCTTGTGGATTCCTGCTGGCACCTCGTAGTCCGCAAGGGAGAGCTCGGGCTGGACACCTGGTAGATTGCACATGGATGCGTCCTACACGCTTGGCTCTGCCATCAAATCTAGCGATCTGTATTTTCTTCCATTATTTTATCTCTTTAGGCCACAGGCATGCAGGTGAAGCTGTAATTACAATTCTGGATGCCAAAACCAAACCCACACTTCCAGGTAATCTTCAAGTCTCCTTCAAGACAAGTCCCATCAAATCAGTGCATGCTACAAAACAAAGGGGTGAGCTTCCACCACTACTCGTTAATACCAGCCTGAAAAGCAGTGAAGTTGTTATCACTTCTCTGGTGCCAAACCCCACCACAAATGCCAGCAGAGGCTTACAGAGATGTTGCAGTTTCCCTCTCATGCACACAGCACTTGGCTCAGTGTTCCAGAGAAGAATGTCAGGTGCTGCTTCTCCTAAAGTTGTCTGTGTGCTTTCCGCTCCAAAACTAGATTAACCTCTCTCAAGAGGCTTAAAAGTAGTCATAAAGGTAGATAACTCTCTTGCAAGACAATACAAGTAAAACTTAGTAGTGTAAGTTATTCACCTTTGTTAAGTGTTTCTCCTCAAATTCTGCTGTTCTTCCTGTGCTTTACACTTTTGAGGATGGAAAGCCAAGACTTTGCCTGCTATTATTTCACAGTGATATTTATTTCTATGTTATTTGTTTTACTGAAGTCTTCAGACAGACTTTTAACAAAGAACCGTGCCAGACAAGAAATACCCACACTTAGACCATATATTAAAAAATGGAGAGGAAATTCTGCAAATTCTTTGAGAGCCCTCAAACAAGAAACCCCGAGTATAAGTTGCGTTAAAATTGGCTGTGTGTTTAATATATGCTATGGGGTTAAAAAAAGGGTCAGATAACAGCAGCACCCCATTTGTGGGGACCTAGAGGTTTCTCCCATAGGTCAGACACTCCAGAACCCTGCTAAAATATTTGAGAAACTCAAGCTCCCCTACAGACTCTGACAAGAACAGACTGACTGAGAATTTTCTGTAGTCCCCACAGCTCTTTAAGCCTAAAAAATACTTTCTACTGCTCCCCATTCCCTCTGGCAGACTTTGGTTCATATACACACATGAAAGTCTTGAAATGAATAGTCATCTATGCTTCTCAGTAATGGAGAAGTTACCATATTTAAAACCTCCTCTTGGCTAATACCTCTTCCACAGCATTCATTTGATAAAGGAGCCCTAGAATGGACAATGTTTGAGCACAGTAAGTTGGGCAAGCTTGTGCTTCCAATGATATTTTGCTTTGTGTCTGATAGGTTTGTTTCTCTTACACTTTCCTCAGGCAGAAGTGTCACCTAACTCTTCTTATGGCACCAGGTGGTATGTTTTTCAGTAGGGATGTGATCCTTCATGTCTGTGCCAGGCTTGATGTATAAAGCAGACTTGGAAAGACTTTCTACACTGTTTGCAAAACTTAAGAAATTATATTAGAAGTCTTACTTTTCTGTGTTTTCAGCCAGCTTTAGGCATCTAGGTCTGAAAACTGAACAATGCAGAAATCAATCAGCACAGTTTTGGGAAGATGCTTCATGTGCAAATGTGAAAAAAACTGAGGGTACAGAAGATGTCATTTTGATTGATGAGTGTTAGAACATGCTATTTGTACACAGATGAGAACATATACACCTCTCCACAGGGCTCATTAGGAGAAGAGCAAACAATTGTATTAAAATTATTAAAAAGATTTTATCCCAGACTTCAAACATGTAAGGCTGATCTCAGCAGACCTGTGGAAGTAAGGAAGAGGTGCACATTTGTATAACAACTCTAGAGCCTTTCAAGATAACTCAGTGGCATGCACAATCGTCAAAATCGTTGTTTAGTAGAGCTGCTGGTGCTGCACATCATGAAGGCTGTAACATAAGCACTGAGCATCACTGATGACCCAAGTCTTCAACTGGTTTGGTTTAGAATCATATGAAGACTCTTCCAGCCAAAATGTTTCTATCCTACAGTTCAATTGCTAACCCTGCACTTCCAGGTTACCACTAAACCATGGCTTTCAACACATCTACACAGCTTCTAAATCTCTCCAGGAATGGTGACTCCACTACTTCCTTGGCTAGCCCATTCCAGTACTTGACAATACTTTCAGAGAATAAATTTTTCCTAGTATCCAACCTAAACCTCATGAAATAAGAATCACAGTCAGAAAACTTAATAACTGCATCACATCTCTCTACATAATAGGGAAACACCCCTATCAGATTGTGAGGGGTGGGCAAGAAATCTTCTGCCTCTCCTATCTGCTTGGCAGACAGTTGAAGGTAAAAGTTACCCATGAAAGTGTAAGTGCACTGAAGGAAAAAAAAGAAGAAATAAAAAGGTGATTTAGAGGAGAGAAGGCAACAATTTGCTTTTTACTTGTATCGCAGTTTTGCTAGTTCTAAGTTGTATCTTGGCATCTGAAGCTTGGCAAACAGACCAAGTAGAGTGAACTGCCCAGCTGGGCAGTTCTTCCTGTAAAGACTCGTCTTGAAGGTAAATTCCACACTTAACCACATGGTGAAACTTGATTCACTCTCAGCTCCACACAAAAGTAACGAGGAAACCTTTTCTACAAACAAAGTGCTAAGCCCTGACCTAAAACTAAGTAAAACAATTAACTGTTATTTTAGTCACTTGGTTTCTGTGTGTAGCTATGCTCAAAGTGGCAACTTGTGCTATGGGTTTTAGTACCAGGCCAAACTGCTCTGCTGACATCAGCGCTTCAGCCACCTCACTTTCAAGTCAGAGCTGCCTCACAGTACAGGCAGAAGCAGCTCACAAAAAAAGATCATTTGGACACTGCTTCTATATCTTTGGAGACAGAGATACATCTACAGATACACCTACATCCCTGGAATTCTACCTGCTAGGACGCAGGCTTAAATGCAAATCTCAGTTTGGGGCAATAAGGCCAAAGACAAAGAGTTGTGCAAAGCCACAAAATAAGGCTATCAGCAGAATGGACAAAACCCAACTTGAAGTCCTCCAGGCAGCACAAATACACAACTGAGATGTATGGATTGCAAAAATGACATTTCATAACAATGTATTTTCTACTTAAAGTGATCCAGCCACCCATGTTACTTCTAACAGCCCTCTTAGGTATGAAGTACTACAGTCACCACTCTTGTACAAGAACCAAAGTTGAGAGTGATTATGAATATACTTGTTCTCACAAATTTTAGATATCCACAAGACCTTATCTATAATTGTTTCAAGTTCACAAAATTCCCACCTAAGATGTTTAAATTTTATATGTAATCCAGTGTTAAAACTCTGTACGAGTGCTGAACATTTATAATGAAGGGAAACACCCAAGCAACCACCATCCTCTAATCGTTTAAAGCACTATCTGGTACAGGGAGCTTCTCTGCACCAGTGTTTTCGTTCTGACCCAGCCACCTACTTGTAACAGTATTTTACCACTGCACATTGAAGGAGGGGATTCTGATGCTCTGGTAAGACCTCACCTGGAAGACTTGGTCCAGCTCTGGACTCCTTATCACAAGAAGGACATTCCAAGGGCTGAAACTCCTTTGCTGTTAGGACAGGCTAAGGGAGTTTGGGTTGTTCAGACGAAACTTTATCATGGGTTTTCTCTACTTAAAGGGGGGGCACAAAGAATCCTAAAATCTTAGAGTTGTTTAGGTTGGAAAAGACCTTTAAGATCATCAACTCTAACTGTTAGCCCAGCACTGCCAAAGGGAGACAGACTTTTCAGCAGGGTCTGTTGCAACAAGAACAGTGATGGTTTTATGCTAAAAGAGGGGAGATTCAGACAGTGATGGTGGTGAAACACTGGCTGAGATTGCCCAGAGAGGTGGTAGAGCCCCATCTCTGGAAATCTTCAAGATGATGTTAGACAGGGTTCTGAGCAACCTGATTTAGTTAAAGATGTCCCAGATGACTGCAGGGGGTTTGGACTAGATGATCTTTAAATGTCCCTTCCAACATACAGCATTCTATGATTCTGTGATGCTACTAGGAGTCCACCAAAGCTATTAATCAGGAAGCTAAGACACAGGCATCTCTTCATGGGTTGATAAACTGCTACAGAGACTGAAATCTCTCCCACAGGCCACTGGGCAAAAGTTAGAATTTTCCTTCTTAGTTATAGGAGATCTTCCTTCCACTCCAAAGAGCTTAGGAAATTGGCATATATATAAATGTCTCCTTAGTTCAAAGATTCTAAACAGAATCCTGCATACCCTATGTGAGGAATAAGGATGACATTCAAAAATACCTAACCTTGCGAAAGCAATTTATTTTTAAATGTCGAAAGTCAGTCTATCCAAAGAGAGCTACCTGTGCTCTCAGGTGTGTTTCCAACGCTTACTATATACTTCAGAGCCTACGACATAGACAGATCTCTTCCTCAAAAACACCAAAGAAGGAAAAAAAATACTCAGACTATCCACACACAATACTCCCAAGTAAGAAGAAAGCAATTCAAGTCCCCTTTTGTTTGCTTGTGTATTATCTTCAACAGAGCTCGTGGCCTCAATGACACAGTCTCAAGGGCTGACTGAAGTAACTGATTGCTCTGTGGAGTTTTGTTTCCTTCATGCAAAATCAACTTAGACCTAGGTAGCTATATGTTTCTGTCAACAAAGAAACATGACAGACCAGTGTTTTGGGGAAAGGTTCTCACTTAAATTCTGTAATGACTACTTGGCCTGTGCAAACAAAGTAGAGACACCTCAGAGGATGCAAAAGAATTGACTGATAAAGAATTTTCAGTACTTACAGGGAACCTAAAAGAAAGATGGGGACAGACTTTTTAGTAATACCTGTTGTGACAGGACAATGGGGTCATGGTTTTAAACTAAAAGAGGGGAGATTCAGACTAGAGAGAGTGAAGAATTTTTTTACAATGGGGGTGGGAGACACTAGCACATGGAGAAGATGTCCCATCCCTGGAAATATTTCAGGTGAAGCTGGACAGGGCTCTGAGCAACCTGATCTAGTTGAGGATGTCCCTGCTCACTGCAGGGGAGTTGGACTAGATTACCTTTAAAGGTCCCTTCTAGCCCAAACCATCCTATGATGGTGATTACAGCACTGATTACAATCCAAAACTCATTCTACTTTCTTATTTTGAGTTCTGCATAAGCTAAAGGGCAAATTCCAGTGGTTAAACTCCAACACAGAGACCTCTGTCTGAGAACGATCTCTGAAAAGGTAGTTCCTGTTTGGAAAGCCCAGAGAGCCTGTACCTCCACTGGCTGCTGCAATCCAGTACAAAGGGACAGTTTTTTAGAACTTGCTTTGAAACTATGTTAGACCCTTTCAAGTGATTATAATACCACAAACCCCTTCAGAAGCTGACTGGCAGCTAGTTCACATCACAAGACTCTGGTATTGTGGTCTCTGCTTTGAAATCTAATAATGCACATAATCGTATTTTGCACAAGCTTGAACTCCCAAGTCCCAAGCTACATTATAACAGTCAAATGCAGCTATAGGAAGATCTATTTCAGGAGAGAAATCAAACACAAAATTTTCAGTACGAAGGATGGATGAATTGTTTGGGACGATGGTTGGCAAAGGAACAAATTCATGCCAAGTAAGTGTACAAGACTGGTGACTCTACAGTACATAATGTGCTGACCGTGCAAAGGACAGTGTCGTTTATGAGTTTGGGGTGCAAGTGGAGCTAACTTAAGTCCTTTCGACACATCAATATCTCCTTACCTTGATTTATACAGAATGATGACTGGTACAACCTCCCCTGATCATTAGATCAATGTGTATTCATTCTGTTACATCACATGGAGAAAATTCAGATTGGTATTGATGCTTTTGATAGTTTTGGTACTTGTCCACTGGGTCAGTCAAATGAAAGAACAGATCTTTATGGCCTCCCGTGGGAGTTTTGACTTAGTAGCTAGAAAAAAGTGACTGTAATGATCTTCCTCTCCTGAGTTTTTATTTTAGTTTACAACATCTCACAATAATTACTTTTGAATCACCTAATACACATACCTTGGATCACAGGCAACTTGAGTATGCAAAGCCATAGTGCATTAGCTGTTCTTTCAGATGCTGTTACAAGGAGCCAGCATGGATATATCTGTCACCCAGATTTCCCTACAATGTATTTCTGGGAGAAATATTACTTGTATATCTAGGGGAAACATTATTTATATTTCTGTGTAAATAATAATGTATCTGTCATAAACAGTGCCAAGATATTTTTGTTGTTGTTGAAATAGATAGTTTTTTATTTCAAAACTACTTTCCTAGACTTTCTGTAAGATTTCCAAATATAGTGGATACTTTCTGTAAGATTTCCAAATACAAGTACGAGGTGAATGAAATCGTAGCTCCTAAAAAGATCTTTCCCTTTGAAAAGGCAGAATTTAGCCCATGTCCTGCCTTGCACCTTGAAGAAAAATCCTGCATATTCCAAAACAGTACAAAAAATGTATTTTATTCACATCCATCCTGTAAAAATACACTACTGCTGTTATCCAATATATTCCAGACATTAACCTTCATTTTATAGGGGTTTACATGTTTGTGTGTGGTTTTTTTCCAGGAGTATTAGATCTATCTAAGAGTTCTACTGTTACGTAATCATACCTCCTACATTAAAAAAAAAAAAAAAAAAGTACTTCTAAAAAGACTTATAAAACCTCACTCAGTTGTTAGAAAAACATGTTTTAGTGTCATGACTCAAAGATTTTTTAAAACCCCCCCAAAAAAAAACAAACAAAAAAACCCCAAACATTAATACATATTTCCATATGTTAAACCAAACAAGAAAATCCACAACATTTTTTTTTTTGTCCAGTTCTATAATACTTACTCAATGACACCACTTCAGGCTGAATAATACCTGTGTGGACTCTTTTTAGCTCAGACATCTGAAAACATCTCTAGCTCTCAGGATGCATCACTTTTTTCTGTTCCCTTATTTAAAGGGCAGAGAGGAGGGGAGAGGGCCTCAAAGGTTTTCAGTTATTGCCATTGCAAATTTCTGGGAATACTCTAGTAACTGGAAGGTTGTCAAGAGTTATGGCTGAACCAGCCACTAAAGGAGTGACAGACACTCATTATGAACCCTTCTCCCTTGCCAAAAGGAAGAGAAAGGGAATATGGGAGAGAGACTGATAAGCTGGGAAAGAAACTAAACCAGCTTTAACAAAAAATATAATAAAATTAAATCAATAGAAACCAATATCAAACTCAACTCTTTGATAGGAATGACATCACTGTCATCATTGATGCTGTGGTCCCAGAACTGACTCAGTGGCAGACAGGAGCTGGATACTGGATCTGGATTCTAGAACTGAATTCAGGATCACATGGATTGGGATTAAAGGCAGAGCAGAGTTCTCAGACAGCAGCCACTGAAGAAAAGGATTTATCCTGGTGATCCCTCAGCTTTATATTGAACATGATGTCCATGAAATAGAATTCCTTGTTGCTCAGTTTTAGGATCATCTGTCCTGTAGGTATCACCTCTTACTTACTGCACCCCAACATGGTACAAAAGATTTAGCGATGACCTTGGTCTGCAATCCAACCCTTGGTAACGACTCTGAACATCAGCATGTTCACTGCTAGAAGCAGCCACTGTCTTTAAGAACATGCCATAAACTTCAGGAAGTGCCATCACTGAGAAGAGACTGAGCTGAAAAGTTAAATTACTCAACTGAATTAGTTCTAGTCTAATTTGCAGCAGGACAAAAGTATTGTTCTTGAAATCATGTTGTTCCAGTAAACTGCTGAATATTGCAAGTATCAAATATAGTGTGTATGAATTCAGAATGTACAAAAAAATCTGTGTTAATCTGGATGACATGATTTAAGATAATTTCTACTAATTCTACTATGTTTTCTAGGTTATAATCTTAAAGTTTTGCAGTGTTTGTTTCTTCAGCAAATCTCATAAGTAGTTGCAATGTATTCAGCTTACAATGATACATATCTTCAGCAATTTTCCCCAGGAGATCTTTTGTTGCTTCAACTTGAAAACATCCATTCACATCAAAAACGAAGTCAATACAGTTTATTATCTATTAGACAATTTGAATATGATTCTTCTCCTAAAGGCTGTGACTGCAGGCGACCATCTGGGGTCTGGACACACAAAAGGCTGTTTGTAAGGGTGTACACACAAAAGCACCATGGGGATATGGAAGTGTGTAGTATACAAAGACACTTGATTGCCTTTGGGATTCTGGATTGTTTTTTGTTTTGGTGAAGGGGTTTTGGGTGGTTGTGCAGGGGTTTGGGGTTTGTGTTTTGAGGGTGCCATAAGCATCTAATCAGAGAATTAAGCATCAGGGAGGCAACCCTCAGATGGCAGACGTCAGGACAGATGGTGAACAAAGGTGAAAAGCACACAATATGCACGGGCCAGCTTGTAACACATTTTAATTGAGGAGTTGAAGGGCTTTCTTGTACAACTCTTGTGCCATCCTGTATTGGAAGCAAAAATGTATCATTTTCTTTATGGGACTGTCACACTGACAGGGCCACTTTCCAGCAACTGACAGTATATACATAGTCTCTGATCATATTCTCTCTTAACTATTGCCTGCCATACCTGGGACAATGCACAGGAGAGGTACGATCTGGGAGGGAAAACAACACTGACTGCAGTAGAGATACTGGTCTGGCATAATTGTTTGTTGAGGGGAGCACATCTCACTGATTGTCTTTTAAAATAGAAACTCAAGGTCTGAGAAGACAAATAAAACAATCTCACTTAACCAAAAAATACAGTTGAAAACCATTATTTTAAAAATAGGATTCATAAAGTAACAAGTTGTTCTCTGATGGAGCTTTTCCTTATGGTAGTATATGTGCAGTTTACATCATGTCAGGTATACCATGTCACACTAAACTCTGAAAGATTAAGGGTACTTCCAGCCCATCTTGTACTTCTCCAACATTGCTGAAAACAGAGGGTAGATAGTTCTACATCATATTTAAGCAGCAAGGCTATAGTGACTCTCCAGACAACAAAGTCCAAATATTTAGATCAAGAGCAGGATGCTAGCAGAAAAACTGAAAAATCTATGAGATCACAGGTCAGCATAAACAATCCTTGCTGAATTTATAAAATACGTCAACTATCACAGTTGCTGTAAAGAGAATATAAACTTTTTTTTTCTCTTGCCATGTTTTGTCTCTTGAAAAATAGAATTAAATACAAATGCAGAGGCACTTGCATAAGGGGATGCACAAACTAGTCTCCTAACTTCCAAAATATTACCATGGTCTGTCTGCCTTCATATAAATACAGAGGAATATATAAAAGTCTTTAAAGAGTTTTCTTGTTTTGTGGAACATTGCCCAGGCGTAGACATGTTCAGCATCTTTGTGAAGATTGTCAGTTGTTCAGTTCAGACTCTCTGAAAATTGATCCATGAAAAAATAGCGGCTCTTTGTGGATTTGTCCATCTGCCTTCCAGATGGGGAAAAGGTAGGATCATAGTAACAGCTGCTCTGACAAGTACAGCAGGTCACAGTAAAATAAGGATAAGGAGTGAAGTAGGCAGGGCTAATATTCAGGAGGTTGGTGAATTCTGAATGAGATCAAGATGAGCAAATACATAAATGTGTCACTGCCATATCAGAACAAAGAAGACATAATACAAGTTTGAAGTTGTAAAAGAAAAAATAAACAAGACTAAGTTCATTTATTTAGGGAAACAAGGATGGCTGTTCAGGTCTAATATAGAGTCCCCTTTGCTACCTACAATTTTGGTGAAAAAGCTCCGAAAACTTGAGATCTGTGATTTCTTCTGCATCTGTATCACAGCAGAGTTTCAGCCCTCAGAAATGAAAATGAAGTGGGTGTGCATTTGGAGACATTCTTTGTTTTTCCACCTTTGGAGTAATACAAGAAGTCAGAAATCAAATGGTCCTGATCTTATGCAAAACTTCCATTATATCAATTTGCTTTTTGTAGGAGTTAGTACTGCTGTGTATTTCATCTCTAAAGTGAATCTACTTTCCAAATTTTAGCCTGCCTTTAGCTTGAGAAAAACTAGCATAATACAAACATCATGCTACAAGCTAGCTGACAGCTTGAGTTTTCTTGAGTTCACTGAGAGGAAAGGATATTTAATGAAAACTGGAGAGAGAAAAAAAAAATTCTATGCTGGAAGTGAAACAAGGACCTCACAGGCTCTACCTTCCTGGTTTTATTTTCTTTTTTCCCCCCAGTTAATTGGATCAACATATTGCCTGCAACACAGCATTCCTATCTACAAGTGCTTGGGCAGAATACTCAGGTGCATCAGAATCACCTTTAAAACAGCAAACTCACTCTGCAATATATTTGGGGAAAACTGATACTACATACAAGTTCACTCTTGTTTTATTTGAAGCCTATGATGTACCATTTATAGAAATAATCAAAAAATGCTAGTCCACTTCCAAAGGTTTGCTTGCTGAATTTTGATCTAAAGAGAGCGTTATGGTTCAGTGCCACAGAAAGAACTGACTCATCTGGTTCTGCCCTGCCTGACACAGCCCTCTCAGCCAGCAAGCCCACATTCATCTCTCACATTAGTTACAATATCCTAGGCTTGCAAAACAAACCAGCAGACTTTCAAATCGAACATACATTGACAGTACCTAAGTATATATACAGACATATAAGCCAGCACTTTCCTCTTTCGTGTCCCACATCTCAGATGTTTTTGTCTTCTAGTGATGACTGTACAGCTGTATTCTTTGCAAATTAAAAGATGGAGATCATTTCAAGTGTATGAAAAAAGCAAGACTGAACATTTGATGAGAAAAGACAGGAGAAGTAAAATACATACAAAACTCCTCTGCTCTCTTCCCTTCTTTCAGGAAAGGAAAGGAAAGACTGTCATTTTTGTCACCTCTCCTTATTTTCACACAGTAGATAGGACACCATCAGCATTAGCCAGATCAAAATTACACCTCCCTTATATTACTGGAGATCAGATGTTTAACTGCTTCTGCCATAGGTTTTTCTCATGAAGACAGCACTAAATATAACTGTTTCAGTTGTGGGTTATGAAACAGAAGTTTAGCATTTAAACTTCTGGAAGCTGGAGACATGGGCCCAGGTGAACTTCATGAAGTTCAACAAGACAAAGTGCAGAGTCATGCACCTGGGTCAGAACAATCCTCATTATCAATATGGGCTGGGGAATGAGGTGATAGAAAGTAGCCCTGCAGAAAGGGACTTGGAAGTGATGGTGGCCAGGAAGCTGGACATCAGCCAACAATATGCACTTGCAGCCTAGAAGGCAAAGCACATCTAGGCTGCATCAAAAGAGGCATGGTCAGCAAGATCAAGAGATCTGGCACCTTACTCTGGTGACACCTCACCTAGCATGCTGCATCCAGCTCTGGAGCCCTCAGCACAGGAAGGACATGGATCTGATGGAGCAGGTCCAGAGGAAGGCCACAAAAATGACCAGGAAGCTGGGACAGCTCTCCTATGAAGACAGACTGAGGGAGCTGGGGTCATACAGACTGTAGAAGAGAAGAGTCTGAGAAGACCTGATAGTGGTCTTTCAGTACTTGAAAGGGCCCAGCGAGAAGGCTGGAAAGGGACTGTTTACAGAGGCCTGTAGTGAGAGGACAAGGGGTGATAATTTTAGAAGGATGTTAGGACCAAGCTCTTTACCATGAGGGTGGTGGAACACTGGAACAGGTTGCCCAGGGAAATAGTTGAGGCCCCCTTCCTGGAGATATTCACGGTCAGGCTGAACAATACTCTGAGCAAACTGATCTAGTTGGCTATGTCCCTGCTTACTGCAGAGGGTTGGACTAGATGACCTTTGGATGTCCCTTTCAACACAAACCATTCTATGATTTTGGGGCTCTACATGTGTTTTATTGCTTCAGGATGAGGGAACAAGTCCAACTCTAAACCACACCATTCCAGATGATGCTCAGAGGTCTACTACATGGGTACTTTATCATAAGATCAAATTGTGTTTCAATATGACTTGAAATATTCACATTCAGCAGCATAACCTTAGATATCAGAGACAGTTTGAAAGATTGTCCTAGCAGCACATCCTCAATACTTTTGATAGTGGCTGGGTGTGAACTCTCTGGAGTATCCAGGTGTCTCCAGCAACAGCAAGTACAACTGGAGACTTGCTTCTGGTGAAACACTAGCCTCCAGTGGGCTTTAGCAAGTCAGTGAAGCCTCTCTGTTACACTGGACTAGAGAATGTGAAGACAGAAGGAAATTAGCCCTCTCACCCTCACTACAAATATCTTGTCAGGTGCCTGCTCTCAAGAAAGCCCAGTGAGGCAGGTCAGAGGAGCATGAAACTCTATGTTCCTAGACAGGGAATAAGTTTTTATGAACACCCCTTCTCTAAGCCATGCAAGAGGAAATCAAGGCAAAGCCTGAGCATACAGTCACAGGAAGCAACAATTGAGGGTGTGAAGGAAGATTTTTTTCCCTGTTTCCCTTAGTTTGAGAACTTCAATGTTCTATGTTAGAACTTGATATGAGTAGAGTAAGGGTGAAATATTTAATCTTTCCCATGAGAACTAATTCAGAAACACAAGCCTCTCACAGCAAATATTTTGCCATGGGATGCTGAAATGAACCATGACCACAGAGTATCAGCCATCTCTGGGGCAGGGAAGCCTCTAGAGTGGAGGTAGGGATGAGACCAGGCTGCACAAGAAGCTCTCCAATTGCACACTAGTTAAATTGTAAGTCAGCAGCTCTATCATTAAACTGTAATAATATTACTATGAAGTAGCAAGCTCAATTCAGAGATGGAGTTGAATAACTATATGTTGCCAAAATGTGCTCATGTTGGCAAATAAATGGATTTGAGATCAAACAAAACTTCCTTTAATCACACCACAATGTTATCATATAGTTTGTTAGTTATTTTTTAATTTTTAAAAAAAGTTATTTAACAGACAAGACAGCAGCTTTTAGAAGTTCTATATATTCAACTATTTGTTACATAGCTCCAATATCCAATTCATACAAATTGCTGCAGCAGTTACTACACAATTCAAAATGCTTTTAACTCAAGTTCTTTAGCTACTCACAAAGAAATCAACTTTGACATGACCCTTTTCAGTTTTCTTAGGTTAAAAAAATAAGCCCCACGTACAAGATTCACAAGGCTGTTTTCCTTTTTTAAAATGAAAAAAATAATCACACGTGTCAAAAATGTGCTTGATGAAAGGGGGAGGATACTACCGAGAAGTTAAAACCTACAAAAAGCATGTTCAGTAAAAGAGGCACTCACCAAAAAAACGTTCATTTCAAGTGAATGCTATAAAGATGGGCATATTGTTCAGCTGGAGAGCTTGGAATCATCTCTCACATCAGCAAACTGGTAAGGCAGTGACTCACTTTCTTCTAAAGACTAAGGCTTTTTGCAGGAATGGGGGTGGATTTTCTCAGCTCTTGGCTTTTAAGGAGCAGGTGGTTGTTTTATTATTTAAATAATTGCTGCTTTGCTTTTGAAACATCTGAAATCTTGCTATTGAGACATGGTTCCATGTGAATGGGTTTCTCCCTCCAGACTGCTAGATAGTTACACTCAACTTTGAATAATGAGCTTTTGAGAACGTTTTCAGGTTTTTTCCTGAAGCTGGATCCAGATAACTGACAAAATTAAATAAAATTCAACCAACATTTTGAAATGTTTGTTCAACTACATATAGTCACAGATATTCACTGAAAAAAAAAAAAAAAAAAAAAGATTGTTCAGCTATGGAAAAAAAAAATCACCTCATTGAAAGAAAAAATATATTCTAAGGACAAAGGGAAAAAAAAAAACCAACCCCAACACCCTCAAAAATTCCACATAAGAAAAAGCACAATTCAAATGTACAGACTAACCAAATAATACAGTAGAAACATTTTTTATGTAAGGTAAGAAAAGATAATCTCTTTGTGAGATGACTAAAATGAAGATTTAATTGAATTAAGTGATTTTAAAATGCCATGTATTATTAAGATCTAATTATAGAACACTGAGACCATGAGACATGCAGCTTAAAATGTTAATGAGAAAGAATTGAAAACCATAAAGTGTAGAACACATAATAACCAATTTGAAACACAATAATTTAAAAAGTAGCCAAACCATGCACCTAAGAAAACCTTAGCACTCATTTAGTCAAAGAAGTCATCCATCAGCTTTATTTTCTTCACAAAATGTAGGCTCTGGAAAACTAGAGCAAGGAAGATTGTTGACATATGAGGGGATTTAACAAGGCCACAACAACTCCAAGCAGCACTACAGGCTGGGGACAGAGTGGCTGGAAAAAAGGCAGGGAGAGAGGGACCTGGGGGGNGCCAGGCAGAGAGGGACCTGGGGGGTGCTGGTACACAGTAGGCTGAACATGAGCCAGCAGTGTGCCCAGGTGGCCAGGAGAGCAAATGGCATCCTGGCCTGTATCAGGAACAGTGTGGCCAGCAGGAAAACGGAAGTTATTCTTCCCCTGTACTTGGCACTGATCAGGCCACATCTTGAGTACTGTGTCCAGTTCTGGGCCTCTCCATTCAAGAGATATGTTGAGGTACTGGAACGTGTCCCCAGAAGGGCAGTGAAGCTGGCGAGGGGCCTGGAGCACAAGCCCTACAAGGAGAGTCTGAAGCAGCTGTGGTTGTCTAGCCTGGAGAGGAGGAGGCTCAGAGGCGACCTCATTGCTGTCTATAACTACCTAAAGGGAGAGACACAGTCTCAAGCTGTGCCAAGGGAGGTATAGGCTGGAGTCCTTCACAGAGAGAGTGATTTGCCATTGGAATGGGCCACCTAGGGAGGTGGTGGAGTTGTCATCCCTGGAGGTGTTCAAGGAAAGACTGGATAGGGCACTTAGTGCCATGCTCTAGTTGACTGGATAGGGCTGGGTGATAGGTTGTACTGGACGATCTTGCAGATATCTTCCAACCTGGCTGGTTCTATGATTCATGAAATCATGCTGACGACTACTGAGGTACCAATATTAAGTAGCATTGCCTTGGCAATGTGGTCATTTAAATAAAATAAATTTAAATATATATATATGTGTGTGTGTGTATTTGGCACCTGAAATATGTTAAGAAGCTGACCATATCTTACATATATTTTTAGGGCCCCTAAAGCAATTTTTAATTAAATGGTGGACTTTTCAAACCAGTAGAACTGCAGATAGCTGCCTTTAGTGCCATCTTGCCATATAGATGTAGATCAGGAAATATTTTAGTGAAAAATTAGCTGATATGGAAAATTCATTATTGTTAATCTCTTTAAAAAGCACAGGGATTAATACCTGTTAATTGTATTAGTTAGTGGCACTGAAACAATGACAGGATTAACTAATCATCAAGAATATGTACCCAAGTCTTAATTACTGTAAAACTGCAATGGAATTAGGGTTGGCAAATACTGAAAAGCACCTTTAAGAGTTGTGCAGCTCCAGCTTGAATCTCCCTCTTGTCGTGGTAGGCCTGAACATGTCCTGGCCTGCCCAGACATATTTTTCTGCTCTCCCTCTCTCTGTTTTGAGGAGAAGGAATCATAGAATGGTTTAGGTTGAAAGAGACCTCAAAGATCATCCAGTTCCAAACCCCTGCCATAGGCAGGAAAACCTCCTACTAGATCAGGATGCTCAAGACCTCATCCAGCCTGGCCTTGAACACATCCAGGGAGGGAGCAGACACAACCTCCCTGGGCAACCCATTCCAGTGTCTTGCCACCCTCACTGTGAAGAACTTTCTCCTAACATGCCGTTTAAATCTCCCCTCTGACAGTTTGGACCCATTACCCCTCATCCTGTCATTACAGGACTTCGTGAATAGTCCCTCCCCAGCCTTCCTGTAGGCCCCCTTTAGGTACTGGAAGGTTACTATAAGGTCTCCTTGAAGCCTTCTCTTCTCCAGGCTGAAAGTCCTCAACTCTTTCAGCCTGTCTTCATAGCAGAGGTTCTCCAGCCCTCTGATCATCTTCATGGTCCTCCTCTGGACTCTCTTCAGCAGTTCCATGTCCTTCTTGTGCTGGGGGCTCCAGAACTGCACACAGTACTCCAGGAACCAAGGGAAAGAGAACAAAGAACCTGGAGCTACTGAGTCTAAGGACCCTGTTTGCCCAGACTTGTTTTGCTCCTGTTTACATCCTGACGTAAACAAGGAACATACACTTGCTTTGTGCCTGCCTTGTGCAAGGCCAATGTTTTTCCCACATTTGAATAAAGCAAGCCTATGGCTTCACCTAATATGCTCAAGCTTGGCTAACTGCCATTCTGATTGGCTATTCTGTGTCCAAAGGCCCATTAATCTTGGGCTACATTGACAAAAGGAGATGAGCAGGTAACACAGCATGCTCTGCCATTGTATTTGTGTGTGCTTGTTGCTGTCGCTACTGCTCTCTGTTTCTGGCAGTGTTCTGTCTTACCACCTTATTGCATCCTGAACTGCCTGGAAACTGCCTGCCTTGAGTTTACCAGAAATTATCTCTAAATGCCACCCTGTGATTGGCCTGCATAGCCAGTGTGACATCTGTGCTAAGACTGTGCATTGCAAGGCATCCTGCCTACAAATGAAAGTCTCCTGCCAAGACAGGAAGTCCTGGAGGTACACAGATCGTCCAGAGAAATCAGGACCAGGTCAGAGATCATCTGTCTCCTTTCCCCAGTGCCCTCTGCAGCCTGGGAAGAATCAGAAGCCTCAGGGCTAAGAAGACACCAACAGAACCCCAAGCAAGCATTTGGATACTGTCTGAAGTTGCAGCTAGCCCCACAAGTCATGAGATAAATATTTGTGAGTAAATACTTAAAGCCTCTTGTAATTCATCAATTGCCCTCTGCCATAAGCAGAAAGGGGCTTCTTGAGTCCATCTAGTGGGCAAGCAGTATAATTAAATGCAAGTGGTATATTCACCACAAGAACATTCTCTTCCAGTTCAATTAATGTTATATTATTGCTAGTTATTTGTTCTAGATCTAGTTTACCCTTTATGCAATGCTTTCCATGACCATGCAAAGAAGCAGTTATTATTAAAATTAGTGGTCAGGGTGGTGAGAGTTTTTAATACCAAAATTAATAAACAATATTAATTTTGGAGAAATACCATCTCACAATCAATTAATTTTCCCTCTGTTACACCTGTCTTCCGTCCCAATGTGTCAGCCAGCACCACTCCAACTCCAGCTCCAGCCAAATCCCTTCAGGATGTCACCAAGAGAGGGGACTGGAGAGAAAGGAATCTTCAGGGAGCACAAGTAACATATGCAGTCTCCCACCCTACAAATTTTTAATCTAACAGAAAGTAATTTATCTAAGGCTGAGTGTTGCTCCTCCACACTTTTAAGGACAATCCCCTTCTTAAGGATTAGTTCCAAGGGCAACAGACAACAAAGACATTTCCAGAAGTGTGTTCTCATTACTGCAGTGCTTCAAGTGAGCCAGGAAAGTCACTGCTGACCTTAAGCCAATGGAGAGGAGAAAGTCTTGTAAGGGAAAAACCATCTTAGCAAAACAACCTGGAGGAAGCACTCCCCATTTCCTTCACAGTCAATCCCTCCAGACCTCCTATGCAAAAGATCTAAATAAGGAAGTTGTCTTGAAATCAGTTAAATGCCCAACTAGGATTTCTCTAGAAGAAAGTAATTCTTAAAGTATGCATTAACTACAGTTCTTGAAGCAACTCACCACATAGACTTTCTTATAGCACAGCAAAACAGAAACATTAGAACTACTTAGTGTTCTAATAAGTCTGCTCTGAAATAGACTAGTTTTAGTAATATGCAGGAAAAATTTAATCTAAGATAAAAAAAAAAAAACAGGCTAACATGCATTTTCTCACATCTATCACATAGACATACATAAATAAGCTCACTTTGAAATGAGTGGCAAATTCACCATGAACATGAGGTACATTCCTTTGCATAAGTATTGTTCTTAAAACACTATGTAGTGTAAATCCTGCTACCCAGAAAACAGAAGTTAATCATAAGTCACTAGATGTGGGTCAACCAACAGCCATTGAAAAAACGAAATTTACATTAAAGCACCTCATTGAGATTAAAATCTTGTATTGAGCAACCTTTCTGCATCAGCAGCTTCTCAATCTGTTGTGATTCAGAAGTCTTAACAGGTATGTTTTAAAAATGAGATCATCAAAAGCTCTGAAAATCTGAAGAAGTCCAACTTCCAAGGTGTGGTTGAAAGCCCAGAGCCTGTGATACTTGTGTCCAAAACCAGGGCAGTCAATTCCTGACCTACTGAGCACTCACCCACAAACAACAGCCCATGATAGACAGCAGTGAGAATCTGCAGCATGTGACTTAATTTGTAACAGATTTGTGAAGCTGTACCCACTATACTTCTGGTGTTTAACTTCATGTAGGTAGGAGTCCCCTCTCCTCACAACCCCATACCACAACACATGTAGAGTGTCTCCTATATGGATTTGTGTACTCCTCTAGAGAGCAATTACAGTTATAGTTTAAATCAACTCTGGGGATACTGATGTTTTACTTTTAGCTCTATAGGAGTCCTCTGAGCCTCAATTAGAAGGCTAAAGGTAGAAGCTCTGTACACTATCATGAATATAGTGTCATTATACCCTCAACCTATGGAACACTCATTTCCCTAAATAAATCAGAAAAGGTCCCAAAATTACCTACCAGCTTTGTGGATATTAAAGAAGAGAAATCCATAAGCCTGAGAGCTGTTTGCTTTAGTAATCCTTAATGCTTTTCACAGACAGTGATCAAACTCGAATACTCAAAACCAGAACAATTTCCTGCAAGGCTGAAGAGACTGAAGTCACTATGAAAGCTTTCAAGTGCTTGCATGGTCTCCCAAAATATGGTAAAATCATCCAGCTACTGTATTACATGACGTTGCACAACTGGGGAAAGTGTGCCAGATGGCTGTAATCCACACTTAACGATTTGGGAAGTTCTTGTCCCAGTTGCTGCCAGGTTTAGATTATTTACACATGATGAGGAATTTGGTTTGTTCTTTACTCCTTGGTTAAAAAAAAAAAAAAGGCTGAATTTCTTACTTTCAAGCCACCACTATGTCAGCCACAATTTTCTGATCTTATATTTTTTAATTAACTACTAATAAGAACAGTAACTCATGAATCAAAATGTCATTATGAAAATGGTTCATTAAATACATTGAAGTTTTGGAAAAGTGTAAAAAGAAGATAACCTACAAAACAGAAATGCTTTCTAGCTTTTTTTTTTAATGTAAAAATATCCAAATATAAAGATATAAGAAATATATATTGATCTCTATCATAACTTGGTGACAAATGGGCATCTATGGCAAATACTCCTGTTTGTAGACATGCTTTTCTAGATTATCTGCATTGTTTCACCTCATTTGAACTACCAGCACAATGCATAACAAATACTTTAGCTGTATCAAAGTAAACAACACAACTGTGTCTTGGTCAGTCTTACTTCACACGGCTTACAATCTTTATCATCTCTTACTGCTCTACCATTAATTCTTAAAAATGCAAATTAGACTGCAACACTCCTTGTACTGCCAAGAGAACAATTTGCAATATGTGCCCTTAGGTTCTCAGTAGGGGACTGGCTATTTGCATAGATCTTTACACAGTAAACTATGTGGAGATGTACATTACTCTTTACCACAAGTTCATCATAAAGAAAAAGAAATGCACCTTACAATGTCTCAAAGTTTCTTTCAATTATGCAGTAGCAGGTAACCTGAAAACTCAGTTTGAGGCCTGATCTGAACATTTCACTGATAAAAAGTTTTGACTGATCAAAGAAAAGCCTCTGACATTGCAGTGAAATCTTCAAGAGCCAGTGGCCATGATTGTCTGCATATAAGCCAGTCTACACCTTTTTTTTTTCACTGGGACAGCAACAGTGAGAAGCAGCAGGCTCATCACCTGGAACAATTCAAATGTGTCCTACATTCTAACCCTGAGCATGAGTGTTCACAAGACAGACTCTGCTCATCCACATCCTCCACCATACATTTCTCAGGAGCAAGACCACAAAACAATTTCATTATATCAGCACACTGAAATTGAATTGCATGCGGTCCAAACATAAGCCTTTTACACACACCTTATTAGACCAAATTTTATAGGTGATGAAATAAAAACTCTCCCAATCACAATGGCAAAAACAACCCAAATCCCCGAAGTTTCTGCTGTCTGTCCACCACCATTGCCTTCTATCTGTACCACCACTGATACCATCTGTATTGGGAAGAACCCAAAAAATTACAGAAAGGGCACTTTAAAGGATTTCTCCCTCTCTCACCACCCTTTAAAAAAATTATATTTATGCCAAAAGTGTAACAAAAAGGTTTTCTTTATCCTGTACCACTCATGCAGAGGAAACAAAAGGGGAAAACCCCCCAACCAACCAACACACACACACACAAAAACCCAAACAAAGAGCCCAGTGAGGTTTCATATTCCTATATATTTTGCAACACTGGATTAACACAAGCTTTGAGCCTTACTCATATGTATCATTGCATGTTGCCTCTACAGAAAAGCTGGAGATCTGTTGGGTGTTTCATAATGCTAATGACAGTAGCACATCCTTTTATAATGCTTTAACTCTACTATGGAAACCTTTTCCTCTACTATGGTTTCATTACAGAGACAAGGTGAGGGTGAAAACTCAGACAGAAGCTTAGGAATTCACATTCAAAATCTGCTTGATTTAATATAGCATCTCAAATCAAGTTTTCTTTCTTTGTTTTTTGTTTTTCCTAAGGAGGAGGACCAAATTTACTTAGAACAAAGACATCTGTGTTGCTCTGCTTCATTCAAGAAATGAAATTATAAAAGGAGAAAGGACTAAGAAAAAAAAAAAAAGCTAAATATATCAAATGAATTTGTTTTGGAGAGTTTTTTGTGGGATTTGGTTTGGTTTTGTATCAGATGAGTGACAAGGGAAGCCCGTATCAGCAGCTCTACGGCTTCATCTCAAGTCCACTTAACTGCACTAATCACACAGATTCCAACATCCAGAGCAATTAGTGGCACATGGTGAAGGCCAAATCCCAACCACTCTGAGCACTAGCAGGTGCTAACCATACACACAGACAAGGTTACCATCTCTGGAAAACAAACAAACAAAACAACTCCAAAACCAACCACCCAACAACAAAACACACCCCAAAACCCCCAAACCAACCAAACAAAATACTCCAAAAGCCCACACAAAACCAAAAAGGTGGTAAAAAAATAACTTTCAGTTCTGAAGTGGCCTTCAATTACTCCCAACATTGGCCGCCAAGAAATATTAACTGCCACAGCATTTGTAGTACAACACTAAAGGAATTCAGTTATCAGATTTGGGGGTGGCTTTTCCCCACCCCCTACTCCTCTCCTTCTGTTTTTGCATGTGAAAGAGTTTCTATGCTTGAGAAAGTTTCAATGCCCGAATCTAGAGAGTTGTGGTACAGGTCAAAATAAGACCATGTTCATAGCTATCCTTTCTAACTAACAAGATCACATAAGCAATTATTAATTCCAGCTTTTAGGCTTTTGCTGGTAGACAAGACTGAAAGCAATAATTTAAAAGTAGACATTAAAACCTGGAAAAAAAAAAGCAAAAAAAAAAAAAAAAGCTATGATTTGTTTAGGCTAGCCCGGTTCTACAGTGGTTATTTCTATTTTTATACTTCAGCATATCCCATCTATACAGATTTCCTCACTCATATCCACACAGTGACAGGTTATGTTTTCTGTCTTCTCCATTCAGCATTGGAAATCAGCTATTGGATCAGTCAGCTCCTGTAATCAAAGAACCGCCTATGTAACTAGGGGGGGAAAAAAAAA
>VWZI01008933.1:417476-479131 GCA_013396835.1 Psilopogon haemacephalus | reverse complement strand
TATATATATACCCAAACCCCAACCAAACAAAAAAGACCCAAACTTTAGCACACTACTGTCCCTTCTGCATTTTTCTCACTGTAATCTTACTCTTTTGATAGGTTTGTAAATCGACCAGTTTCAAATACTCTCTGCAGAAAACATGAGAGGTGTGAAGCTGCTAAGTTTTTGTCGGTCCCATACAGTATGAAGTACATCGGTGAGAAAACAGAGCACTGCAAGTTTTAACTCTTCTGTTCTACACAGAATTGACCTTGGAAACATATGCAGTCGGCTGTACTCAGCTGTCTCTGTTCCCTCTCTTCCCCATGCTAAAACCAAACTAAACATATCGACATATTCCTACCTAAATCATTTTACAGATTAGAGTAACTACTGATCTTCTTAGATTTCCATCTGCAAAAATAAGCTAAGAATGGGAAAATTCTCTCATGAACTTATCTCGGATCAGCAATTTCTCCCCTTTCCCATTCTTCGGAAGGAGGTGGTTCAATACAAGCCCCACCCTGGCAGCCAAACAATAAAGCTCCAAATAACTTATTCCGATCAAAGCCCCATCTGCTTGGCAGCAGCAATTCAACTGCACTTGTGGTTTTTGTATGGCTGCAGCTTCTGAATTAAATGATCCTTTCATTTAGATGGAAGTTTTAACAAAATATGGTAATTAGCAGCAACCACTGTGGCTTTCATGGCTACTGTCTACAAAGACATCTCTAATAAAAGGACTTTACTGCTTTCCCATCTAATTACACAACATTTGTCGAACAATGCAATTTAAATTTAAATAAGGCAGCTCTTTTTCTTTAAGTCAGTTACAGACTTCCTGTCTTATACTACCTATCAGATGGAAGAAACTGGAATTGAAAGGAATTCCACCTCAAAACGATATCGCTGAATTTTGGTTCATGTTCCCCTGAGGAATATGGCTAAGGCTGACAACATTTAGCACTCATCTTCCTAGTATAAAACTACCTATCTACGTTTTGAAAGGAAAGCAGACTTTAGCTTTACAGCATAGTATGGAAGCTTAAAAAAATGACATATTGTCTAGCGTTGCAGTTTTATGACATAATAAAATATGCTAGCCTGCAATGATTAATGTTTTTCATGAGAATCCACAATGCTATAAGTCAATAAAAATCCTTATAGACACAATCATAAGCAACATAAACAAGATGAAAATTAGTTTATTTTAACCATTACCAGGTTTGTTTAGGTACTCTAATCTCTCATTGCAGTGAACCCAATAGCGAAAAAGTGAATCTTAAAAAAAAAAAAAAAAAAAAAAAAAAAAAAAAAAAAAAAAAACACCACAAACCTGTATTTTTGGCAAATGCTATTTTACAGACAGACTCATATACCAGGCTGCACATACTTGATCTTACAGTGAAGCCAAGGTGGGCTTGACCAGCACTTGGGTTGAAAAGGAAGCCCCAGGGGTGTAACAGCAGGTGCTGGAGATAAGAAAACCCAGTGGCTCAGTGTCAAACACTTAGTAAACATTAGCCCGCAAACCCTGATTGAATGGAAAGACTTAATCTGGCCCCATCACTGCTGATGAGCTGATAGGCTGGAATAAAATACTATTCTAAAGCCTCTGGCTGGGGCAGCCATTTGGACACCTGAATTCCCTTAGGCTGCTCTGACAAGTCCAGTCTAAAGACTTCTCCTTAAAACTGTTCTCACCACCTTCTGAAACAAAAACGCCAGGCAGATAAAATGTATCTGAGGGAGCCACATATTTTAGTAGTACGAGTTATAATGAGGGCACAGTTTTATTGTCTGTATATTAAGCTGACATGTTTGTGAAATTCATTTTTAGAAATATAATTGGAAGAGAAAGCTCCAGATGGGGAAGCAACATCCTCCATCAATTCCAAAACAATGAAAGTAATGCAAAGCACCAAAAGAGAAAAACTTTCTATTTAAATAACATCATTTAGTGTATATTTCCCAAACAGCTAAATTCTGAACAGATTCGGGAACTGGCATACAGACAGACAGCATTCCTCACTCAAGTCTAGCTGTAGAGCTTAACAGTAAAACAGTGCAAGTTAAAATAGAGACTGTTAAACCAAACTTGATGGTCTCGGCTTTTAGTAATCATTCCAAGGAACCGGTTTCCCACCCAAACACCTTGGGCAGAACAACCTGGAAACCTCTCTTGTCCCACTTTGCAGCGCAGCTATTCTCATCAAGCAATTATTTCCCTTTTTTTCTTAGTCTGGGCTAATACTGCCTCTCATCCCAAGAGCAAAAGGCTCTTTCTCCAGCTTGGTAGTCCAGTAAGATGAGCTGTGGACTTTTCCCACCTGACAAGTAAATAAGCAGCTTGCTTACCAATCCACCTAATCTAACAAGGAAACAAATACTCTCCTGCTCGCCACTGAAAACCAAAACAAAAAAAACAAAGCACCGAAACAATAGTAATAGATTAACATATTGATAATTTGGGGGGGAGGGGGAGGGTGGTGGTAGGGGGAATGGAAACTGAAAATGCTGCATGTTGGGAAAATGCTGCCTAAGAGACATTCATCTGTCTCTGAAGCAAGGAGAGCTCACAGCATTCCTAAAACCTGCAGAAGATAAAAACAGGAATTCTTGCCATAAATTACTACCTTCTCCGGAATCATCTTGCCTGTGTCTTCTTGATAATATAAGATACATCCAGAAATAGTCAATATAAGATTCATGAATTATTAATAAGCTTTCATATTGTGTGATACTGATGGGTTATCTCCACATTAGAGGACAGTATTTTATACAACATACAATGCCACATTTGATACACATAATTCTCTGAAACTGCAGAGACTTTCTGATTCTCCTTTGAACATTTGTGAGAATTCTGTCATTTCTTTGTGTTTATTTCACTCACAAAACAGAATCTCTTGTGTTTGACAGGGAGAAGCTAGAAGATTGTGTCTGGGTACAGTTATAAAGGTATGTTGTAAAGCTATTGTTCTGTTCAACATCCAAATAAATACTTGAATTAAAAAATAATAATAAAAAGTAATTAAAAAACAATCTCCCAATGTTGTATCTCTATACAGGAATGCTGTCAAATATAATCCCTTTAATTGTTGCAAGGAGAAAACGGCATTAACTTGAAAATTGCATGTCTAGTGTACGTTACTGAAGAATGACCTCCTGTATAGAGAGTGTTTGCCAGTTGTGCAGCTGCTGTTATGCCAGGATAAACCACAGGGGATTTCACTATGACACAGCAATTTTGCTTGGAATTTAATTGGAACCTTTTAGCAAAGGGGGTTTGCTAAATGGAATATACTACTTTTACACCCACACTAAAAAGACATCAGATGTGGATTTAATGGTATCATGTTAAAAAGAAATATTATACTACCATAAAAAAAAAATTAAGGCATTTTGAGGTCACTAAATGATTAAATAAGATAATGAAGATAATAAGATAATAAATAAAGATAATAAGATAATAAATAAGATAATGAAGATGTGAACTACAGGTTTTCTAATGGAAACCCAAGATGCACACTGAGCTCACATTAGCAGGCTTGGGACTAAAGAGAGAGTCCTGAAGATATACAGGTAATAATTTTGTAGTATTCTTCCTCTTGAAAAAGACTTCTGGAACCAACTGAGCATGCCAGCTGTTTAGCATCATCTCAGTTAATCAGTCTCAGTCTTTCCATCATCAGGAAAAAGAGGGTTTGATCCTTCAGAAAGCAGGTTCTCATGAAATTAAGTTTGGGCTGACAAACAGCCAGGATGGATTTACACCCACTTACATACAGATGTACAAATTCAAGATTCTTTCAAACAAAGGAAACTTTACTTTACAATTACTGAGGTTTGAAACATGTTCACCCCACCTCAGGTTAAGATAATGTGCTATCTAATGCCAGTGTCCTACTGAACTACTGCCAACTACTAATACACTCCCATCTAATGTTGTGAGATGACTCAGCAGAAATTTGAAGATGAATACACAGGCTGTAGTAAGGCTGCACAGAGATCATTTGTATCACATTTAGAATAGAATAGAATAGAATAGAATAGAATAGAATAGAATAGAATAGAATAGAATAGAATAGAATAGAATAGAATAGAATAGAATAGAATAGAATAGAATAGAATAGGCCAGGTTGGAAGAGACCTCCAAGATCATTCAGTCCAACCTATCACCCAGCCCCATCCAGTGGCACTAAGTGCCCCATCCAGTATTTTCTTGAACACCTCCAGGGACAGCGACTCCACCACCTCTCTGGGCAGCCCATTCCGATGGCAAATCACTCTCTCTGTGAAGAACTTCTTCCTAATATCCAGACTATACCTCCCCTGGAACATCTTGGTACATGAAATTCAGTTGCAATTACACAAAGCCATCACCCTGGTTATTTTTCACCAGTAAATGTCATTACTTGATGGAAATGTGGATCTCATTCCAGGATGTATAGGTAGTATCTTGCTTTTTAAATGAAGCACAGAAGGCTTTCAACAGAATGTTAATTTTATCACCTGGCAAATAGTTATTTTTAAAAGTAGAAACACAAACAGGTCTGCATCCCACTCCCCTTCTCCATCAGTGCCATTAATTTATCAGTGCAGCTACTGATCAAGATGTCTCTCAAAAGACTTGTCAGAATTCACCACTACTTGTCAATGCACAGATGACTGCATCCATTAGCTTAGGTAGTGACTGGATCTACTTGGATGGGAATTGCACACTTGTGTTGATGTTGTTTCAGCCCTGCTTCCCATTTGTCCCTTTTTAGGGACCAGATGACTTTCAGAACTTCCTTCTGTGATGCCATGAACTTTTGTACTGTGGGTTCTCTGGGAAGACCAAACTAAAACACTATAAAAAAAATAATTTTGGGTATGGCTATGAATATGTAGACTTATTAGAGGAAAAGCAGATGCACACAAAAAGCCAGCTGTCACTCTCTGTGGAGAAAAGCACTCTCTGTTTGCCTTCGTTTGCATTAACATACACATGGATATGGTCCACCAGGTCTCCTATTCTTGTTCTAACAATTGTATCAAGACTGATGATCCAGACAAATTAGCACAAATGGCAGGAATAGGCAGTGTCTCAATTTGATCAAGGAATAGTAAGTTTGTTTCTTGTAAAATATCATTAAAACAGCTTACAGGAAGATCACACGAGCATCACGTTCAAAGCCATACCAAGCTCTAGCAAATATATGTGTCATGTTATCACCTGCAACACTCAGAAACACACAGGATAATAGGGGTTTGAAGGCATCTCTGGAGATCATCTAGTCCAATCCTGCTGTTAAACCAGGGTCACCCACAGCATCTTGCCCAGGATTGCAAATGCCAGGCAGGTTTAGAATCTCTCCAGAGAAGGAGATTCCACAACCTCTCTGGACAGCCAGGTCTGGAGCTTTGACACCCTTGCAGGAAATAAGTTTTTCCTCATATTTAGATGGGACCATCTGAGTTCCAGTTTGTGCCCATTGTCCTTTGTCCTATCACTGGGTACCACTGAGAAGAGTCTGGCCCAATCCTCTTGATCCCAGCCCACAAGATATTGATAAGCATTGAGAAGATCCTCTCTCAGGCTGCTAAACAGCCCCAGGTTTCTCAGTCTTTCCTAAGAGAGATACTCCAGTTCCTCTGCTTTGTAGCCTCTGCTGGACTCTCTCCAGTAGTTTTCTGTCACTCTTGAAATGGGGAGCCCAGAACTGGACATAATACTCCAGATGTGTGTCCTCAAGAGTACATTGCTGGCTCACAGTTAACTTGTGTCCACCAGCTCTCCCATGTCCTTCTCCACAAAGACACTTTCGACTCATCTGAAAATACACTACTGTGTGGTCTTCTCACCTTAGAAATGTCTGCTTAGCACTGGCAGCAGGATATTCCAGCAATGAATTTAAAAGATTACTGCATTTTTTCCACAAGTGAAGTCACTTGGCTTTGGCCTTATGCCTTACAACACAGTTCAGGCATAATTCTTAGAACAGCACTGCCTGTCATGTCTTATTATTTAAATATTGAAAGGCAGATAAGTACCCACTTAAAAAAGACAGGGCTTAATCTGTAAACACTTCAAAGGGAGCTCTAATGACTTGGCTTTAACTCATCTTTCTTCATTTTAACTGCAGCTTTGATGTTCTCCCTAATCTTCATCTAACCCCCCACTCAAGAACACATAATCACACATTATTTTTTTAGAACATAATGTGTACAACTGTCATATCAAATAAGTGTCACAGGTAGGTTAGACCTGGCAGTCTTATCTACTTGAGAAGAAAATGAGGCCTCTGTATACCATACTTGCTACTGACAGATAGTGCTCACACGTGTCACTGATACCATATCAACACCAGAAGAGAACAAAGAAGTTTCAAGGTATTTGGCCATGCCTGGTGATGGTAACAGAACCTGCAGGTGAAGGAACTGTTTGCAGATCGTGTTGACAAATGTTGCACCTTCACCAACATGTCTGTGAATGTGTCACAGGTATTTTTAATCCTCAAGATTCTATCCATGTTATTCTACTGTGAGATTTAAAATCAATAGTATATGCAAATAAGAAACAACATAATTACAGCATCCTGACCTGTTTCAGGAATAGTGTGACAAGCAGGAGCAGTGAAGTTATAGGGAAGTTATTGTCCCACTGCACTCAGCACTGAGTACTTTCAGTTTCGTGTTCAGTTTTGGGGCCCTCACTACAACAAAAATTTTGAGGTGCTGGTGATGAGAGGAAATGTTCTCAAGCTGCACTAGGCGAGGTTTACACTAGATACTAGAACAAACTTTTTCACTGGAAGGGTTATTGAACACTGGAACAGGCTCCCCAGGAAAGTGGTTGAACCTCCATCCCTGGAGGTGTTTAAAAGACACAGAGATGTGGTACTGAGGGACATGGTTGGACTCAGTGATTCTGTGATCTTAAATGTTTGGGCATTTCCAGCAGACTAATTTTTTTTAATTGCTAATTTGTTTATTTATTGGGTTTTGGGTTTTGGGGGTGGAGGGGTGGGTGTTTGTTTGCTTGTTTTGGGTTTTTTGTTTGCTTGCTTGTTTTTAATGCCATAAGTAAATTAATCTCCATAACATCAAGATAGACAAAAAGAGGATTTCTTTTACTCCAGAGGCATTTCTTATATCCTCATACTGCAGATTTATGTGGAATGTAAAGTTAGTAATGGTTACTGTCAAAAGAAGCTACTAGCCAGTGTAAATATATTTAATAAATGTATTTTCTGCATCATGAAGGAAGTATCTGTGCTGTATAAAACAGCACATGTACACTAAGTTTGCAAGACTAAATACTATGAAGCAGAAGGATTCTGTCACTGGTTTAGTAGCCAGCCCAGCCAGAATCATTGACAAATACTAACTGTTAGTTACTGACCACTAAGAGTCTATATAACAAGCCAGTATTCTAAAACATTACCATGCTGCTTTGTCTTAAGGAAATAAATTTTATATTTGTCAGCAAGTATCCATGAGTATCAGAGATGAAGGATGTAGTGGCTACTCCATCTGAACAGAAAAGTCTAAAAGACTAAAAGACAAAGCATAAGAGCAGATGAATAATTGAGTTTCTGCTTTGCCTCCAATAATGATCTCCCAGTGAACCACAGATGTTAAGCAGTATCTGTGCCAGAGCTGACACTCCTGATTCCTCAGGTATTTAGAGAGCATAGGACTCTTTGCAGAGGCATTAACCAGTTTCTTTCTCCACAACATCATCTTAAGCAGGTTTTTTCCGTCCCCAATAATGTAAACATCTTCAGAGTTTATGTGCAAACTTTGTTACCAGTTATACCCCAGTAAGAGTTTGAAATCTGGAGTAGCTGTGCAAGAGAAGATACCAAGCCAACGATAACTTGTTGCTGGGTAGTTCAGGAAGGCAAATATGGGACTGAGTTCTATGACAGCTCAGGCAGTAAAGCAAATAGTACACTAGCTCTGCAGGACATAATCAGACTGCAATTAAAAGCAAGTTACACATCTACCTGCACAGCAAACACATGCTGTAAAGTAAAATCCCAGAATCCAAGCATGATAGGGGTTGAAAGTGGTCTCTGAAGATCATCTTGTCCAGCCTATCCCATAAAGCAAGTTTTCCTAAATCAAGTCGCCTAGGATCATGCACAGGTGGGTTTGGAATCTTTCCAGGGAATGAGACTCCACAGTCTCTCCGGATTCCCTGTTCCAATGCTCTGCATCAGCCAGTATCTGAGTATGGTGGAAAAGTCTAGAAATACTTTCCAAGCAGTGAGACATCCAAGTCAGTGAAAGACTCATGGAATCCTTCTTTGCATTTGATGTTTCATGTGTAACTGGTAAGGCCTATGTGAAGTCTCACCACAACATAACACTGGTGCTTTCCTACCATTAGTGGATAATACCTCCACTAAGTTAAGAGTCTAAGCAGCTAAGCACTGAAGAGAGGTCAGGTTTCTAGTACCGAGGAATTTGGATGGCTTTTGAAAGTGATGGCAACAAGCTGGCAAAAACCTCAAACAAAAGAAAAGGAAACTTGCATATCCTGCAAAGAAGGAAAAATACAGCGGGGATATTTAAATGCTATTTTTTTCCTGTTGAAAACATGAACAAAAGAAACTCCTCTTTCTTGTACAAGCAATATTCAAATCAAAACTGAAAATACAAATTCCTGGAAAAGGTAAAGGTCGTTGATCACTGGCCCGTCTGCTAAAGAAAAAAAGAAATGGAGAAAATTACAGAATAAATTGTGTGACAATATTTCTGCATTTTTAGAATGATTTAGGTTGGAAGGGACCTTTAAAGGTCATCTTGTCTAACCCCTCTACCCAACTACATTATGTTGCCCAAGCAACCTGACTTGGAATGTTTCAAGGGATGAGGCATAGCCTACCTTTTTGGGTGATTTGTGCAAGTGTTTCACAGCCTACGCAAAATACAGATCTTTCAAGAACTATTTTTTTTTAACCTGAAAGAAACAAACTAAAAAAGGCTCTATACAGATGAAACATTCTGTGGAACAGAATTCCAAACCATTATAATCCATCACATTTTCACAGCAAAGAATTCAAATGATTTGCCAATCAGCAGTGATTTGCTGGAGTAACTCGTGAATGACAAACAAAACCCCAAATAAATAAAAAGTTCTCCACAGTGGGTGAAAAGAAAGACAAAAAGGCACAACTCATTTACAAATTCACAACTGCTAATTTAGGTACTGCTTTACTGTGACATTTTAGTCTGAAAAGAAAATACTGGTGGTTCCCATTACATAGATTTCAAATACAAGATTCCAAGCAGATGGCTGTAGGAGTCTGGTTCATTTTCTTGTTTACTTCTTCTACTTGATTGTTATTTTTAAATGTGGACCAATACCTATCCAGACACAAAAGTAGGACTAGATAAGAGATTTGCACTTGTGTATTTGCATTACATGTTATTAACAGTGAGTATATTTATAGAATCATAGAATCATAGAATGGTCTAGGTTGGAAGAGACCTCAAAGATCATCCAGTTCCAACCCCCCGCCATAGGCAGGGACACCTCCCACTAGATCAGGACGCTCAAGACCTCATCCAGCCTGGCCTTGAACACATCCAGGGAGGGAGCAGACACAACCTCCCTGGGCAACCTGTTCCAGTGCCTCACCACCCTCACTGTGAAGAATTTCTTCCTAACATCCCGTTCAAATCTCCCCTCCGCCAATTTGAACCCATTCCCCCTCGTCCTTTCATTACAAGACCTTGTGAACAGTCCCTCCCCAGCCCTCCTGTAGGCCCCCCTCAGATACTGGTAGGCTGCTATAAGGTCTCCCCGAAGCCTTCTCTTCTCCAGGCTGAAAAGCCCCAACTCTCTCAGCCTGTCCTCATAGCAGAGGTGCTCCAGCCCTCTGATCATCTTCGTGGCCCTCCTCTGGACTCTCTCCAGCAGTTCCATGTCCTTCTTGTGCTGGGGGCTCCAGAGCTGCACACCCCCACCCCCACCCCAGGTGGGGTCTGAGAAGAGCAGAGTAAAGGGGCAGAATCACCTCCCTTGCCCTGCTGGTAATTCCTCTCTTAATGCAGCCCAGGACACGGTTGGCTGTCTGAGCCGCGTGTGCCATATTTATGCCATATAGTAATTGGCATAAGGCTCAAAATAAACATAAGAAGTTGGGGGTGTTAAGCCAGGTATGCTCTCTATTATGCCCCATCTGGTATTTCTGTGAATTGCAAGTTCCTGTAAAATCTAAGGCAGAGAGAGAAGAAAATAAAAATAAAATAACACTTTGAAATTAATAATTCCTTGAAGGACAGTTAATAAGGTGGTTTAAACATACAGCTAAACTGGTGGTGTAACATTCCTATATGAGATAAAGTTCTCAAGTACAGCAGTAGGGTTGGTTACCCCTTCGCCTGCGCTCTGCTGCTAAGAGTGTCCAGCTCTAGAGTCCTCAGAACAGGAGAAACATCTACCTGTTGGAGTGTGTCTAGAGGATGCCACAAAAGTGATCCAAGGGCTGGGGTTATTCAGCCTGAAGAAGAGAAGGCTCCATGGAGACCTTATTGCAGCCTCCCAGTACTTAAAGGGACCTATATGAAAGATGGGGACAGACTTTTTAGCAGGGTGTATTGTGACACAACAAGGGTGAGAGTTTTAAACTTAAGAGGAGAGACTTAGACTAGATAGAATGGATTTTGTTGTTTTTTTTTTACAGTAAGGGTGGTGAAATACTAGCCCAGGTTGCCCAGAGTGATGAGAGATGCCCCATCCCTTGCAATATTCCAGGTCAGGTTGAAGAAGGCTCCGGACAATCCGCTCTAGTTGAAACAAGTCCCTGCACACTGTGGTGGAGTTCAACTAGATGACCCTTAAAGGTCTGTGATTCTGTGATATCTTGACAATGACTTTGATGAGTCAAACACCTGCTCAAACAGTGTCTTTAACAGTGAAAGATTCACAGAAATCTAGAAAATGCAGCTGCATGGAAACAGTGAAAATGACTTCTGTCACTTGTGGCATGCTAGGAAATACAAAGGATTTTTAAGGGAATAGTACCTCTAACCTCTCCCAGGCTAAGAAAAAGTTTGTATATTTGCTTACTTCCTTGCTTATTCTTCACATACAGGAAAATTTATGGGGTACTTTTGGTGAGTAACATAAATCACAAGGTCCTTGAATAAAATTAAGAAACTATTTAAGGTAGTTATTTTGGACAAGCAAAGAAAACGCAGCCAGGGAAATCTGGGTTCAACTGAGACTAAGCAAACTGTGATGGCATTTTTTTCAATATATTTTTTTTATCTTAATGATAAAAGAAGAAAATCTCTTTTGTGGTCTCTACACCATGGTGCAGACAGACTTCTGGATTACAGACCTCAGAGAACTAAATTTCTACGTGTTTGACTACCTATGAATATCTACAAACTTTGGGGAGAAAGCCACATTACTTTTAAATTATAACTTAAGACTCTGGGGATTTTTAATTCATCAATTTTACATGTGGCTGTGGATATCAGAGTCCCCTTGTGGAAGTTCTGAAGGTGAAAAAGCCACAAAGGGAAGAAAAACAGGTTTGTCAGCATCACAGTACAATCAATAGCATCCCAAATTAGACAACCAATGCCTCAGCATATCAGTCCCATTTTTAAAAGGAAACATTAAAATTGAATCCTTAAATAATGTAAAGGTATATTCTTCAAATTAAAAAGGAGACAATTAAAGAAAACACTCTACAAGGGACCTACAACTTTCATCACCTTCAGCTGAAATGCTCCTAAAGGTTCAACATTTATATAAACAAATTGAAGTCTATAACATAAAATAAAGGCGGAATCTTTGCAAGAGGGATTGTGAGGGATTCAAAGACTCCTTTACATAATATTAAGGTAAATTTCTGAAACTGAAAGCTTTCCATTAAACAATTATCTTTTTTTCTGTGACACATGAGCATTGCTTCAGTGACCATCACGTAGCCACATATAACAGCGTATGGATGACCTATTTGCTGACTAATCAGACTGCAGCCACCATCAGCAGCAATCAGCAGGTTTATCATGCTGAAAAGAGGATGAGTGATTAAGAGAATTTGCTTTAATGCAGATGGTTATATTTTTGCTACTTTATCACCTTGCTGTATCAGAATCACTGAAAAAACATACTAAAGAAATACCACATAACAAGCTGTGCCTCAGTGCACCCAAAGCACCTTATTCTGTTCCACAAGTTACAATCTAATTAAGCTCAGCCTTATCTTCTTAAATATCCTCCAACATGCCAAGTTGAGGTTTTCAAGTTTTTCCCATTTTCTATTTTCTTGGCTTGGATGTCTCAGCCACCTTTGAAGCCTGTCAACAAGAGCGCAGGAGGACCCTACAGTTTAAGCCTAGCAGGAGGCTGACACTTCTACCTCTACTATCTGAATCAGACTAACAGGGAGGTGTGAATACCTACAGCTTGTGTGTGGCCTGCTTAAAGCCAGGGTTTTTTCAAACTAACTCCCTTTCTTCTTTCACCATAACCTACACTCTGCTAAATATAGATTTAAATATATATATATATATATGTATATATATATATAAATATCTTGATAAAAGGTAGGTGTGGAGATAGATATATAGATAGACGAACAGATAAATAGATGAAATGAAGACAGAGGGCCACTGCTGCAATTGGTAAGGAGGATCACTGTTGATCCCAGACACAGGACAAAATAACTTGCCATGTAAGATGGAGATATTTATGGACATAACTGTCCGTGGAATAAGACAGTAAATCCATAGGGGTTGTCAAATTAGTGAAATCAATAAGAATCTATAGTGTATAGGAATTTCGTTGTTCCTCCTGATTGTATCTGAGACCTGTGAAAGTTCATACTAAGGGTAGCTGGTATGGTTTAACCTATAGCAAACTGCAAAATGTTTAAAGTAGAAATCCAGAGGGGAAAGTCTCTGTTTGCTCTCCCTTTAAAAAAAAGTGAAAGAATGTCAGAAGTTGTGAAAGAGAAACTATACATGAAACAGAATACCACATGAAAGAAAAAAAATCCACATTTTAATACCATTAATTTTACCTGCTCCATGTGCTCACTAGATTTAGGCATTAGAAAGAATTTCTTCTGCATGAAGGTACGGAAGACACCAGAACAGGCTGCCGAGATAAGTGTTCACTGGGCAAGACTCTGAAATTGTTCAATGCCAGGCTGCATGGATCTTTGTGCAACCTACCCCATCGAGTAGGGGGTGTTCCTGCCCTTGGCAGGGACGATGCAACTAGAAGATTTTTAAGGTCACTTTGAACTCAAACCATCCTATGGTTCTACGAATTCAGATTTTCAAAATATTTGTTATCAGTACTGCTAACGTTGTCTTCTAGGAAGAAGAGCTCTTCCTATTAAAATCTTTACTAATCTAAATATTGCTGGAGGATATCCATGGAATGGCAATACTTACTGATAATAGATGCTGTAAATGGAGTAATAGCACTGCTCACAACCTGAAACTCCCTACACTGGGTTTAGCCTTTTTGGGATAAATGTATATTAGAAGAGAGAGCCAAGAGCCACACTCTTCAAAAGTTTCCTGACCACCTTCTTTACCATTACAAAAGTGAATGTTAAAATTTACACATGGAGCGCACATTAAATGAGCTGCTTATAGGGGTTTGCTTGTTTGCTTTTCTTACCTACCAGCTTTTGATTCACTGATTAACTCTGGATGATGCAGTACCATCAATTTCAAGCATTCAAAGATGATGAGTCAAGCCACAGATTTTGTGAGATCTTACATAGAAACAGCCAAGATGAACATTTGGTTTTACGTTTATATTCTATCAATTGTTTTTTTAACTAATGCTCAAGTCAACAGACTATTTGTCTAGAGTTTTTTGGGGTGGTTTTTTTTATTTGTTTTGGCAAGTATGTATTAGGAAGAAATTGTTTACGGTGAGGATGATGTGACACTGGAACACAGAGGTCATGGATGCCCCCTCCCTGTAGGTGTTCAAGGCGAGGTTGCATAAGACCTTGAGCAACCTGGTGTAGTGGAAAATTATCCCTGCCCATGGCTGGCTGGCTGGCTGGAACTGGATCTTCAAGGTTCTTTTCAGCCAGAACCATTCTGTGAATGTAAGTACGCAAATTCTTGAGGCTTGCAAGAAAACAAATAATACATCAATTGCCAAAACTGAGTTAAGGAGGAAATAACTGAAGAAACTGTCAAGATGGTGCCAATATATGGAATAAAAATCTTATGGGTATAGAAAAAAGATTAAATCTTCCTTTACTGTGAAGTAGTCTTGAAGTCTAAGTTATCAGTTAGAAAAAAAGAATCAGGTTTAATATTTTACACCTCACTTAGACATGCTGGTTTAGTATTGACCCCTCAGTGCTGGGTCGAAGGCTGGACTGGATGATCTTTGAGGTGATCGAGAGCTAGGATTTGCACAGCACTCCCTACAGCTTTCCCTACCTTTCTCTGGCTAGCTTACCTCCTAGGATCTAATGGCCATAACGAAAAACAAACACTAAAACCTACAAAAACAAACAACAAAATCCCACCACAGCCCACATTTCCCACCTTTTGTAGGCATACAAAATACCTTAAAAACCTGCTATTTTATTTGGGGGTTTTTGTTGGTGTTTTCTGGTTGTTGTAGGTTGGTTTGGCATTTTTTGTTTGAGGTTTTTATGGGTAGACTGGAGACATACTAAAGACTTAATGTGTTGTTTGTAAGTAACAACTTCTGTAAAAAAAAAAATTTTAAATCTGTCATTCATGGATATATTCTTAAAGTCCAAAGGAATGCATTGTTTACTTCTGTCACACATAATCCTCGTCTTTCTGCTTGTGCTGGTTTGAACTAATTGGAGAATTTGAGTGAGAAATTAGACTATTGGCTGAGAGATGAAAACACATGATGTCACTTCACCCAGAGCTTTACTGAGAAAGAAAAAAAAATTGTTTTAAGAATTGAAACCCAAATATAGATAAGTCAGAGTGCTTCAGACCTCTCTGGCTGTGGCTGCTCCTTGCATGGTTCCTTTGTCTCTGCCTTTTGTAGCTGATTCTTAATAATTCTACTAACTTCTTTCCTACTGCTAATCCCCCTAGCCGATCTACCTCCATCTATCTGCTTCATCAACAGATGGTGAGATAAGATTGGGGAAGAGGGGAAAGGTGGTAGGGGTAGTTGGTTACCCCTCTTGGGGATTTTGATCTCTAAGAGGAGGGTGGTGTTTCTGTATTACCTTTTCACTGTATATATCTGTAAATNGGATCATGTAACTGCTGAACCACTACACTGCTGCAAAATTCTGTTTGCTCACAGGGAGCTGTACACAGGATCAGAATCTAAGTCACTTCAACTGAACTTAGAGATGCTGCTGCCAATAACCAGTCTATGTCAAGTTGAGAATGTGTCTCCTGTATGAACCACACTCTGCTGATGTGAATTTGTTAGAATGAGATGCCTCACTTAGCACAGTTACAGAATTGCCTCTTTTGAAGGTGTTTGAAATCAACCAATTCACCACTGATCTTTCAGGGGACCCACTTCTCTGCCCTGTACTCTTAGGCGATGGAAGTGGTAAAGCAAGACAGTTAATAATGTGCCTTATGATGCCTGTTTTAAAAAAAATGAGAGAAGGCACAAGAACTTGACTAAATTCAGCCTGAGAGGAAAGATTCAGCATTAGTGGGTAACAGGAAGAGCTTCTGTAGGGTATTGACTAGGCTGGCAAGCTCTGATATAATTAGAATGAGGCATAACTGCAGCAAACTGCTGGCATATGCTGAATTTGCTGATGCTTAATGGGCCATCACTGGTGGAGTTTTTCTGTTTGTTTTTAGGACAATGCCAGAAAAGGAAAGACTTCTAAAGGACAAAGGACAGCCATGACTTTATATTTAAAGTAGAAGAGGAGCGCTTCTATTTAGGAAGAGAGGATCAAGAACAATGCAGGCAGACTTCCAGACACTAAGCTGAGTGTCTGGCAAAGCTCAGCTGATTAAGAAAAGTGAAAAACGTGATTAAGCCATTCTATAGGCAACAGTTCTGTGCTGTACTGTCATCTCAGAAACTCTCTAAAAGGTTTCTATAGGGTCTGACATAGCAGATGTATAAACACACTTTACCATCGAGAAGCCAAACCTGACTGCTAACAGAAGAAATAAAATCTATTAATTA
The DNA here is from genome assembly GCA_013396835.1 of Psilopogon haemacephalus. NCBI lineage: Eukaryota > Metazoa > Chordata > Aves > Piciformes > Megalaimidae > Psilopogon > Psilopogon haemacephalus. The sequence continues at coordinate 462,996 of VWZI01008933.1, read as the reverse complement.
AAAGTAACTTGAATTAGCAGAGAGCCTCAAATCCAGACCAAATTGAGCAGACTTCAATAAAAGGAATCAAAGGTACTTAGTAGTTTAAGTACCATGGTCGATAGTTCAATACTGGTTTTGCTTGTTGAAAAAGCAACATAAAGAATCTAAACCAGGCTAGTATGTGCAGAGAATTCAAAAGAAAACAAACTACTCCATATTCAAAAGTCTTTATTTATCCTTAGAAACACAATCAAGCATTACCCTTGTCAAAAAGTGCTGATGAGCAAGGTACCATGCTGAGCTGAGCAGGTTACAGATAAGGAGGTGCCTTCAGGAATTTCTGGTGATAGCCTCAGGAAACGCATCATACACTGAAATGTACAAAGATAAACGCTCCTCAAAGCCCACCGTGAGATTTCAAAATGGAAAACTAGTGAAGGGGTTCAGAAGCACCAATGCCATCAGTGAAGCAGGACACTGCCATTGGTCATCATCTGTTTTCCTGTGTCTGTGATTTAACTGTGTCTGTACAACCACAACTTAAATTCTCAAGACTCCTTTCAGTCATGCTCAATTCACCCCATTATTTTCCATCCAAGCTTGATCATTCTATCATATTGATACAAATCAGGAATCACTTTCTAGAAGCAAAGGGACAAATGAACCAAGAGACTTCTTAGATTGGTATAGATTTCTGGGTATTTTTACACTGTCACCATGTACCTCACAATCACCATAGTAAAACAGGAGAAAGCTGTTTTTATTTCACAGATGAGGCATCTGTTGGGATATATCACAAAAATTCATCAGAACAAGGATAAATGTAAGCATACCTGTGGGCTGCAAATACCTACAAGATGAACAAATAGTTGTGCAAGATCATGTCTATATGTATGAGTTGACCTAGGATCTTTTATAAATCTTGTCCTGCTGAGTTTCTCCAATAGTGGATGTCTGCATCATGTAATAAAGAAGAGTAAAAATACACCCGAGTTACTTGTTTTGTCTTTGTTGAGGTAAAACAAAACAGCACAGTCACATCAGCAGAGCTCAACACATCACATACATTGCCACTGAGATTGTGCTGTTGTAAAAGAATGAAAACTGGTATCTGTATGCAGTCTCACTGAACTGTGTGAACCTAAGGGGTGCTTGTGGATAGCTCAGTCCTTTGATGATACTGAGTGCAGTACCACAAAGAAAGAATGACCAAAAGTATTTGATGGATTACAGCATGGGGCAGACATTCTCCATTCCTTCAGGGGCATGAAAAGAGCCAGCTCAGTAATTCCAGCAAACTGAAATCCTGCCTGGCAATACAAATGAATATTTTATACACCATTTTGTCCAAAACTGTGCAAAATTAAACTAATCCTGCCTTGGGGTGGGGAAGTTGATTAGATGACCTCACAAATCCTGTACAGCCCTGTTTCCCATGATTCTACAACTGCTCAGGATTGATGTCTACTCCATTTCTAGCCTGACCCAGCAGCGTTCAGATGACATTAACCACCTTACAATATTTTAAGCCAGTCAATTTTGTCATTCTTGGGTTACCAATATGGACTATATTGATCATCCACATGGTGACAAAATACCCCTGTTTAGGTAAAAACTGTTTCCACTTAATTTCATCCACACTACCTCTTGAAAAATTTCCAGGAAGAAAACACACATAAGCTGAACCCGTTTCAGTTTAGTCTGCAACCTTCCCCATCTGGGCTTAGTTAAGAGGGCCCAGCTCACAAAACCTGCTTGTATTACTGTAAACAAGATCATCTGGAAGGTTCTCAGTAAAGAAACAGATGCTTTCAGAGGATACCGGAATAGAAACCCAAGCCAGACCTATCTGACTCAAATTTGAGAGACTGGAGCTTATAGCAGATCCTTCTCATTTGTTTTTCTCTTTTCTGTATCATCCATTGAAACACACTGAGTCATTCTCTGCGATGTGGAAATTCATTATTTGCAACTTGGTGCTAACAGGACTCGGGGATAATTCATCTCTTGACAGTGAAATAGACATTGCAAGGGAAGGAAAGATATCCCAAGGTCAAATATTGCTTGGTGTTCTCAGTTCACACAGCTCCATGCTCTACTGCTACTTTCATTCATTAGATTAGAGAGAAATGACAAAGTCAAGGGAAAAAATATTCAAAACAACGGGTCAACAATATAGCTTCTGAATTATCTGAGTACTGTGCAGTTGGGGAATTGACCTTTTAAATGGTTCTATAATGGTTCTACTGATTCCATGATTAACATAAATAATCAATACAATTTAGTTAACATTTATGTAGACAGTAAATTGGGTATGAAATCTGACTGTGAACATCTGACAAATGCTTCCACTAGGAATCTAGCAGCACGTTTAAAGAGAGGTACTTTTCTACAATCCTAAAATGTGTCATAAATTGAAGAAAACACTCTGCTAGACCCATTTAGTAAACTGATCTTTCTGCAAACTGTTTTACCCACCAATATATTCCTTAGGCAACACCTGAAGCAAGTACCAAGTTGGCATCTCAGCATGGATTTGTCATTAATCATGTTCCTCAGTGACCACCTTCTCTCTCAAAACCCAGTTCCCAGGTTGTTCAGAACTGCTTTGCTCCTCAACAAAACTGAGCAAAGAATCCTCAGCAGGAATCAGTTATAGGTGTTAGGGAGAGTCTACATAGTGCTTTGCAGCCAGAATGTACTCATTTGAGGGGTAGGGGAAGGAGAAAGAGGAACAAGAAGCTTTTTCTTGGAACATACCCACCTCAAATAAGTTTTGTGGGAGAGATTTGTCATGACTGGGCTCTATTTTCCCATCACTGTAGCCAATAGGCTAATGGCTGGAGTTTGCAGACATGAACTGAAAATAAAAATCTTACTGGTGGTTACTGGCTATTTTGGACTATATAATTTCTTTGCTGGCAAGTCTATTTCAAGTCCTCAGAAGGTCTGTTTCACTTCTGTGGCAGAAAAGGAAACTGCACACTCTGCAGAAGAGAATCTGGATTTCTAATTAGCCTATAATTGCATTCTTTCCTCTCCTACCTCACCCAGGCACTAGGTGGGCTGGTAGCAGACCACCCAACTGTAGAACCTGTCAGACTCTGGTTCCTTCCAACATCTCGCCAGAGGTTTTCTGTGAAGTAGCTGACTTACTGTTCTGAGTATCAAAGTAGTCATACCCTCAGCTTCCTCATTTTAAAGAAAGGTAAATGTATTCAGCTCTGCCCTCTAACAAATGAGCTGAAGCACTTGCTGGAAGGTGGAAAATGAGTTTGGGTAAAGCAGCAACAGGCATCACAAACATCCTGAGAGAACTAAGGAATCATGAAATAATCAGGGAAAAAAAAAATTTTTGTAATGTATTATCTGTAGATCTAATTAAACTAAGCAACAATGGAAATGAAGTGCTGCATGAGAGGGAACAGGGAACATTTTTTTTCAGTATAGCCCAAAATTTCCCCCAAACTATATTAAACCCTGTGAACCAGTTCTGTGTTATTTATAAATCATTCATACAAATAAGGCAATCTCAGCAGAATCAAAATAGCTACATGACAGAGAAGGAACAATTCTCAGTGAGATGCAGATGGATAGAGAACATTGCACTGCCAATATATCTGAAAAAAAAAGAGCATATTTGTGGATTTCTTTGTTTGTTTTGGTGGGGTTTTTTGTTTTGGGTTTGGTTTGGTGGGAGTGTGTGGTTTTTTGGTTGGTTGGTCCCAATGGTTGTGATCTGGGTTTTTTTTTTTGTTTTGTTTTGGTTTTTTTCCTTCTTTAGAGGGATAGGTTGTTTCTTCAATAAAAGCAAAACATCAAAGACACAAAATCTATTTCAGCCAGAGCAAGCACATAGGTAAATGTATACAGTAAAATACAAAGAAGGCACTAACCGTCAGGCATTTACTTTGCCACATCTCCAGACTGCCCAAAATTACTATAAACTGTCATAAAAGCTACAGATTTTTAAACTTTATTTTAAATAGTAATTTCCCATATGAATTCTTCATATAAATGTTACCCTTTTCCTTTGGGCAAAGCAGTTCATGAAGGGTTTATTGCTATCATTATCCCAAGAACAGATACAGGACGGGCAAAGAATGGGTGGAGACACACAGATGTGATGCTGAGTGTCATAGTTTAGCACCAAACTTTGTAGAGTAAGATAGAATTAGAGTTGGATTCTGTGATCCAAGCAAAACAATTCTCTGATTCAATGATCATGGCACTGAGCTATCAAAGCACCATGATTCTGAAGAATCAGATTCAATCTCCTGTTTCAAAAGCTCTCATCCATGCTGTAAATATAAAATATTATACTGAGATAAACGAAGACAGGAAGATGAAAAAGAGTTCAGCAGTGAAGTGATTCTTCACAGTTATTAACGCTCCTGCACTCTCCTGGCATTTCAACCACTAGCAGCTCACTGCTAAAAGGGCAAATCAGTGGCAGTTGCTCAAATAATTACAATAGAGGCTGAAGAAAATTTCTGCAAAGCTACAGAGACTAATAATGAAAAAAATTTTCCTAACAGGCACTAACACCCTGTATCATGACCAAAGAGGTAAAATGCCTTCTTAATCTAATGCACCAAATAAATTCCTCTAAACCAATAATTTTCCTGCTTCCAGTGACTGAATCTAGGCAAAAAACCAGTAATTTTATCACAAAACAGGACATCAGCGAAAAAAAACTTATCATAAAGATCTGCAACAGAGACATTAAGATGGTCTGAATGAAGCATAAATGGAAACATCTGTGCAAAAGCATTAGAAGAAGTAGAGAAGGAGCCAGAACAGTGACACATTCTGATAACCTGACTGACAGCAGTCAAAGTGATAAGCACCACAACATGTTGTTTCCACACAGATCAGGCAGGCTATGTAATTGTTCCTTTCTTCTTACCCCAAAAGAAACTTAGACTGCAGCCATAGAAGGATCATAAACTACAGAAACAGAGGAAATAGGCAGCTTAAGATGCATGCAGGGTAAAGTAACAGCATTGAGGCAAGTCTTGTGCTATTAACTGCTGACACCTAAAGAACATGAAAGACCCATCCAAAACTCAGCTCATCACTGCAGTCCAACTGAATCCTAAAAGATGTAGTGAGGATCCAACACCCAGAACCCTTGTCCTGTGCACCACACACAAAAATTCTGGCCAGACCTCTTGGGCGTGCATGGTTTGGTGTCCATGTTCTTTCAATATCTGGAGAGGCTGAAAGCAGGCCAGTTTTCCCAGTCCTCGTGAGAAATATTGCATGGTTATTTCCAGGGCTCATGAACTAGTTTTGCTCTGGGTTTATGTCAGCATAGGAGCTGAACTTTCTGTGCCTCCACCATTCTCAGAAAGTCCCTCTAAAAGTACCAGAAGATCATCACAAAACAGTATTTGGTTTCCTAAAGCATGTTTAGCTTTCCCTGGTTCAAACCCTGTGGCTGATTCCCAGCACACAGTAGTGAGCTGTATGAAGTGAATGCTGCTTAGTTTTTCTATAGCTACACTTCTGCATGCTTCCAACAGAGAGGAACAAAGAACTTTTTTATCTCCTAGCAATTCAGCTCACAAACACAAATTAANGAGGGAGAAAATGAAGGGAAATACAAGAATTAATAGTCATGTAATAAAATTAAAATGTGCCTTAATCATCAGTTAATAGATCTTCACTTGTCCAGTTTCTTGAGTCATAGTTGCTGGGTCACCATTCTCACTAAAGAGAATCAAATCACATATGAGATAAGAGCCAATGCTAGTAAAAGATGCTACATTGTTCACTCATCTGGAGTCAAAGCAAAAGTATTTCCCTTGTCTCTGTTAATACTGGGTTTTTTGCTGTACCAATTAAAGACAGGTTTGAGGTATTTACTCTAATCATTTACCAAAAGTGGTCCTTTATATTTCAGCCAGGGTCCTTTATGTTTCAGGCAGGATTACTCAGAGAATAATACACTTTTATCCTTTTTCTCAAAACACATTTGTGCCCCAGGAAATTTAACTGCCTCTACCTAATCCCATGAAAGTCCTTTCTGAATCACTTGGGGATTGACCTCATGAATTTTTCATTGTTATTTCTTGGTGGGACTGTCAATCAGAGATGAAAAAAGAGGAAAACAAATCAGAGTGTAGCGGTTCGCTGGAAACATAGCTTCAGCCAGCACCCAAATCACATCAGATGGCATAAAAAAAAAATCACTCTGAAGAAGCAGCATGGAAAAAAAAGTGTCAGTTTTATGTCCTTTTCTCTCCACTTTGTAGGATTAATAGCTTATTTCCTTTCAGATTTGTTTTGTTTTGTTTTATTTTCAGGCACACTGGCATTGCATTCTGTTTCCCAAAAAGGCACATGGGCACTTCACAGAAGTTTACAACAAAACTGCAGCATCAGTTCTGCTTTTTATGAAGTCATCCTTAAACCAAGCACCTCAAGAATTCTTTTTGCTTCACACTTCTTGTAGTGACGCTCACAGTAATAACAAAAATCTGGAAGGTGTGGCTCAGATCCTGCAACACCTCTGATCACAACTGACAAATTAAACATGAGCACAAAGAATGGTCTCCCACAGGCAATCAAAGCATGAACACTGTATGTCAAAACCTGCACTAGGCACAGAAGCATGGTCTAAGCAGCCTAATTTAGGAGTTCCAGTCCCACATCAAAATCCCACAGGTACTTTGCAAATGCTGGGGTTTTTTTTCTCATGTATTGAAAAGGGATAGAGGGATGTAGCAGTCAAATGACTTGTGTTTAAACTTCACCTCTGGGCTTAAAGGTAGTTTGTTCTCTATGAAATGTGTTCTTTTAAGTTAAAGGCTTTAAAGAAAGATTTTTTAGTATAAGAAAGGCAAAAAAGAAGGGTTATGAAAGAAGAGACTCAGTGCTCAGAACTGAGAAACAGGAGGCACAGTGATTCTCACCCTGAAAGCTCCAAGGATCTGCCAAGATCAAGTAAAGACAGTCAGCAATGTTACTTTGAAGAATCACAGAAAAATTCTGTTTGGAAAGACCCCCGTAATCACTAAGACCAACCCTTATCCCTACTCTACAAAATTCACCCTTAAACCATATCCTCAAGTACCACATCCAAGCAACTTTTAAACACATCCAGGGGTGGTGACTACACCGCCTCCCTGGGAGGCTTATTGTTATGAATTATGCAAAATTAATAATCAATATTAATTTTTGTGTCCAGGCAAAGATTGTTAATAACTATGAAAATTGTTTATTAACATTAAATCTCACCAGAAAACTTATTTCCAATGTTCACACTACACGGTTTGGATATGTGTACACACAACAAACAGGCAAAACTAAAACACTTTAAGAAATAAATAGCAAATGCAAACATTAAAACTGGAAAGAGGTTCCCAGTTTCAAATATACCTCTTGCCCAACAGGGGACTTGAGAGGCTCCTTTCTGCTGCTGAGGCAGAAAGGTATAACAGAATAATTTAGTTACAAAATGTCTTAGAGAGAGGCTTTGAAATATTTGCTCACAATATAGCACCAGACAGTACTCAAAGCACAAAGGGAATTCTGTTGGTATCTTGGAGGTCGTTGCAGGCAGAGCATGTGGCAGGGCAAAGCAGGCAAATCAAAAGTAAAGGCAAAAGCAGAAAAGCATGTGGCAAAAGCCTATTTATCGTTTGGCTGAACGTAAACGGCCACCATGGCCACACAAACTCACCAACCACAATGGCACTTTGCCAAACCTGACCATATTAGTTGAAGTCAGGATCTTGCTTTCCCTTATCTGGGAGGAACAAGTCTGGGCAAGTCTTGGACCCTCAAAGTTGGTGTCTCCAAGCCTTTTGTCTTCTCCTGCACTCTGCTTCCTCCCCCCAGCATAGGGAAGGGACCATGGGATCATGCCTGGGCAAGCCAGGACACGTATCTTTCACAACACCCATTCCAATGCCTGACCACTCTTTCTATGAAAAGATGTTTCCTAATGTCCAGAACAGATTCTGTTCTTCATAGCCACGGGAAGACAATCCAGTTTCATGTATCTATAGCAGTTTCATGCTATATTAGAGACCTGCACATCTTTGCAACGTAAGAATCTACCCCATACAAACTCAAAGATGCAAACATGGCTAAAGATGAGTAATAACCTGTGTATTTTCAGAAATCTAAGGATTTTATTTTATCCATTGTGCACATTCCCTTTCCATACTTTTGACACTGCAATGTTTTAAGACAATTTATGCTGTGTTAATGTTTCCAACACAGTTCCAAGGCTTTTCAACACCTGCTGTCTTCAAAATGGAGCTTGGAGTTCTTTGTGTACACCATCAATAATCCACTGCAGCCACATGGACTCAGGGACGGCTACAGAACCAACTTACAGGTAAGATGTATATATACCGAAGATGACCTGCAGCAATTTGGAAACAACCTTCATTCCTCAGACACTTTGTTCTGGTAAAAGCCAATTTCTTCTGAGGAAACGGAAGTAAATTTTTGTTTGGGAATAATTCTCTGCTGTGAGAGTAGACTAATTAGTCCAGAATAAAGGATCAACATGGGAATGGGACAGCATAAATCACCTTTTTGTATTGTGCCAGTGTTTCCTTGAGAAGAAAAAAGAAAATCAAACAAAAAACCTGTTGTGGCACTACATCTACATGATTCAAATTTTCCTTTATCTGGCTAGCAAGGTTTACCTGCACTGTATTTGAGCAACATTACTGACTTTGGATCTCGTGGGCCTGACTCTGCTCAACCATGACACAATTCAGACTATCCTTATACATGCACTTGAGAGAAGGGGCAGGGTTTTCTTACACCAGTATAAATCAGAAGTTTCCTTAATGCATATAGTGCTCATACAGGCTCCACAGAGAAATTGTGTAGCCTCCTTCTTTCGAGAATTTCAAGATGGGTCTGGATGCATTCCTTTATGACCTGAGCTAGATTCTATGGTCCTGCTCTGGCAAGGGGATTGGACTCAATGATCTATGAAGGTCCCTTTCCACCCCTAACATCCTGTGATCATAAAAGGGGAGTTCTACCTGGGAATCTCAACAATGTTCGGGGGTATTCACGGTGTGACATGAAACTAAATTTCTTTTTTAGTGTGATGAACTTTGTGTCTGAGATTATACATATCTATATAGATTAGTAACACTAGCATGGAATTAGACATGAGATTTCTGAGACAGAAGGGAGGGCAGTATTCCTCCTTTATTACTCCCTGTGCAGCATTGCGTTTGTGCAAGTCAGAGGCCAAGTCTCCATGAAGCCTTCCCACTACCACTGCAGAAGCTATGGGTCAAATGAGCCTGACAATTGTGGGTTTGGTTTCAACTGGTCAGTTTTTTGAATGTCTACTTGGTTTTCTTTTAACTGCTGGAGAAGTAATTCTTCTCAGGCTTCTGTGTTTGTTTCCAGCAGATTATCACTTGTCAAGCAGACAAACAACCAAACATGGAAGCTGTAAACATCACACTTTCTGTTTTGTCACCTATGAATCCTTCTCTATAAAATGCTTCACTTTTGCCTACAGGAAGTTTTAAACCAGGGTTTCCTACTTATCTTAGTGTAATTTCCAGTAGTAGCAGAAGAAGGATGACTAAACAAAGGGTTAGTAGTAAGTCGATGTTAAATAATAATCAGAGAAATGTAATGCCTAAAGTAATACCAGTCACCTGAAGCCACTTAAACAAACCTCACTGATAAGTAAACTGCAGTCTATTTCAGGTCTTTCCTTTGGTGAACATAAGCACTAACGATAAGCTAGGTAAAGAAAAATATGTCCAGAGCTAGCTAACTGAAAAACTAATTAACTAAATAATAAATATTTTCATTAGCTAAAGACTTCACCCAAGAGTGAGAGTAGAGAGAGCTGCAGAGTAAGTTCAGTCATCATTATCACACTTCTCCAAAAGTTTCCAGAGGTAAGAAGGGAAATAGGTGGGGTTGTTGTTTGATGGTTTTGGGTCGGGTTTTGTTGTTGTTTGTTTGCTTGTTTAATAAAGTTTTTTAAAAGGTAAGAATCCATTTATGTAAAACTGTGTCATTTGATTGCATCAGAAGAGATGAAATGGCATGGCTATATTTTTTTCTTTTCCAGTTAAGTTTACTTCACATTTGGTCTCTGAACTTTATTTGTGCAGCTTCAATCACAAGCCAGACTTCAAGAAGTAATACAGCAATTATGTCAAAAAGCAAAGTAATTGGGAAAGAGAAAGTCATCAGACCAGCAGGCAAAGGATTGAACAGAGGTCTAGTTAAGGGGTGAAAAATACCCATGTGAATAGAGCAGGATTCTTTTCCAAGTAAGCTGAGAAGTAATAAGCTTTGAGAATTAGAAATAAGCCTTTCTACGCTAGCAAGACCACATCTTTCCTAGTAGAGATGCCCTTTCCTCAGTTTCTCTTTTCTTCCTTTCGTGTTCTGTCAGGCAATTACATCTTTCTGCTTTCTCTTTTGAGTTTGTCAGTTCTTTCCTTACTGGTTATATTAATGGAGGTAAGCAGGGCACTGGTTTGGTATCAGCTGCTCTGGGTAGAAAGTAAAATATGTTCAAAGTATAAAAAACTTGAAATACTCTCTCTGTCTACATTTACAATGCCAAGAGTTTATGTGCATCTGTTAAAGTACCATGATATTTGACTGGGAACATTTCCTCTTTCCTCCTCTTTTAACAGTCTGTCGTCCACTCAGAACCACAGGTATGGTACATAATTTGTTAGCTTTCACACGCTGGCTCACTTTTTGATCCCCACTTCACACTCTCATGTGTTGGTGGCCACATCATATGTTACTGAGGCTTGACACAGCTACCTCTTTCTCACTCTAGACCCCCTTGTGCCAGAAGCAGCAGGGAAGCAGATCTGTGCCAGAGACATGGTGAAGGAGAGAAGAAGGGAAGCAAGGGAAGAAAAGTGCTGCTCAAAGACAGTGACAATTCTGCCATACCACTCAACACAAGAAATTATTCTGGGTCATGCTTTTCCTATTGCCTTCCACCAATCCACACTAATGTCTCAAATCATTTAGTAGTTATATAGTATCACTGAAAGTTTGGAAAGGACCTTTAAGATTGAGTCCAACAGTTAACACAGCACTGCCAAGTTCACCACTAAATCATGTCCCTCAGAACCACATTTGTGCATCTTTTCAATCCCTCCAGTGATGGTGACTCCACCACTTCCCTGGGCAACCTGTTCCATGGCTTGACAACCTTTACAGGGAAGAAATTTAAGATATGTATGATATACACATGATGAAAGACATCTTTGATATAGCCATTGTATGGCAGCAGAAGTGACCTGTACACACTTAAATCCACTTTCATTCAAAATGTTTAATTATAATGATACTAAAGGACATTATTTAAGAGAGAAATGCATGCAATGAATATTGCAGTGAATGCTTCAATCAGTTGCCAAATCTCCCATATTTATACAACAAAAAAGGAGCCTTGAGGTGTAACACGCTGTCAAATAGCAACCAGTTCTGAGACAAGTGCTTCCACATTTGATCGAGCAAGCAAAACCACCTGGGTTTAAGGCAGGAAAAAGAAGGGAAAAAAAAAAAAAGCTCCAAGAATGGACAGCAATAGAGGGAAGAAAAACATATATTTTACAATAAGTACAACTTTAACTGCTCATTCTACTTAAGTATCTTAGGCAGAGCTTCATTGTCAGAGATGTTGATTTTCTGACCAAGGGTTTCATATCCTACATATGTACATACTCCTTGTATATACTAAAGGCTGGGTTTGTGTGTTTGTCAGAGCATTTGGGGAACTTGTCACAGTAATCACCCTGTAAGAGACTTGAGAGACCTCAGGATGTCTCTACATCTACTCAAAGCAAGGTCAGCTATGAGGTCAGATCATGCTGCTCAAGGTTGCTCAAGTCAAGTCTTGAAAATCTTAAAGGAGCAGACTGCGTATTCTCCTAAGCAACCTGTTCATTACCTCACTGCCCTCATATATTAAAAAAAAAAATAAAGAAAAATCAATCTGAACCTGTTTAGCTTTAGTTTATTTCTGTCTTCCACAGTGAAAAGCCTGGTGTTCCTAAAGAATGGCATAACTGCTTTTCCTAGAGGCTTGTTATTAAAATATGTGAGGTTTTTCCTATGAGAAGAAGAACCAAGAATTTGTACTCCTTTGAGAAGGAGAACCTACTGCATTTGTAAAAACATGTCAAAAGAGTTAACTATAAACTGCTCTTGCCTTACAGAAAGGCCAAATCTACATTACATCATAGTAAGGATAAATATTTTGGAAGAGTGGAAAATATTTATTATCTAAAAAACAGACAGAAGAAAGAGATCTCAATTTCAAGGACATAACAAAGCAAAATATGTTGATTGTGGAAATGTCAAGATCAAAATTAGGCAGCTTGAATTGTTGGTTGTGACATAAACCACAATTTTCCAATCACTGTCTAAGGGAGAAATGTCAGAGCTGCACTAAATTGCCTAGATTATGATGTTTAACTTGACATGTTTATTCTAGCTGAAAGCTAAACAAACCTTTCTAACTTTCTAGAGTTTTCTTTATCCAATTTCTTTTTATAAAAGGCTAATCAACTGTTTTTATATCAATGCTACAATAAGAAAGAAGGGCAACCACTAGTCCATGCATCCAAATATGTTCATACAAATCTCCATAAAACATAATTATTATATATTGCTTTACTACATGTACACACACACATATATTTATTTCTACTTGTGTACACATCTATTTATAATTATATTTATATTTTTATTTATAATTTTATTTATAGTATATTTATATTATTTCTATATATAGATTACAAGATTTCTTATATATTGGTCACCTTCAATAGTCATGGGCAAATGTAATTTGGATAATTAGAGACAATCCTGAATTCATCATACAATTTAGCAAAGTCAATCCAGCATGGTAAATATCAATGAACTTCATTTCTGGGGATCAGCAACCTTCTGTGCTGCTCAAACTCAAGGGAGAAGAGCCTAGGCTTTCAGATGTAAAAAAGTCCATTAAAAGGCAGGTTGGATGAGGACTTGAGCAATCTGGTCTAGTAGGAGATGTCCCTGTCCATGGCAGAGGGCTGGAACCAGATCTTTAAGGTTCCTTCCAACCCAAACCATTCTATGATTCTACAAAGCTGGCACAGATGCTGGCTATGTCATCCTGTCAACACATCCAGCCACCACAGCACAATGTCTAACTACCCTGTTAAGAGCAGGAAGAGCAAATTCTTGTGCAAATGCAATTAGGCTCCATTCGGTACCTATACAGCCAGCTTGGGGCTACTTTGGTGATCCCTGATTTATATCACAACAATGATACATCTTAAAAATGGTCAATATCCTACCTCGTACTCAGGGCAGAAGAAATGTTTTTCCTTCCTAATTTGCCTAATTTCAGGCTTAGATAAGTCAGCAGGTACCTGGAAGAAAACAGAGAAAAGGAGCCGTTACAAAATATCCTATGCACATTACAAATGCTGCTAACACAAGCATATAATGCATTCTAATACATCAGCGAAATCAGTCTTCTCAGGCATAACAACTGGGACACTGCAGAAGGCTCTTCTTGACAGTTGAGTCACGTGCAGCTCACATGAGGCTGTATTACTGGGTCTCAATTTTTGTGGATGTCTCGCAGAAAAATGCTCCATCTGGGACACAAGAATGCACCTTTGTGAGGACAGAAGAGGGACTGAATGAGAGGAGTTGTCCTCATGTGTGAATGAGCAAAACAACCAAGTGTTCTCTATTTCTTCTCATTGATTGATAAGGGGTCGCTGGATCCAGGCACTACATTCTCTACTGCCCCCTGTGCAAAGAAAACAGTCAAGAACGGAGTTCAGTAGACAGAATCTGACAAAGGAGTCACAGGCAGATGCTTTGCTTTAGAAGAGCATGCCCCACTATGCCACTAGTATTTATGTCTTGGAGATTAGAAAGTGTTTGGAGAGTAATTACAATCAGAAACCAAGATTCTACTTTCCCAATCTCATGCAAAAGACAATTCTGCTGAAAGGGATAATCTACTTCCACCTGACTCTTTGTGTCCAGAAATACAGAATTACAGAATCATAGAACCATTTTCAGATTGAGCCCAACAGATAACCCAGCACTGCCAGGCCACCACTAAGACATGTCTCCCAGCACCACATCCTCCTGACTTTCAAATCCCTCCAAGGGATGGTGAATCCACCACTTTTTGGGGCAGCCTCTTTCAGGCCTTAAAAATCAACTCAGGGAATAAATTTTTGCTTATGCCCAACCTAAACCTCTTCTGGTGCAACTCAAGGCTGTTGCCATTTGTCCTGTCACTTGTTACATAGAAGAACAGACCAACACCCACCTGATTCCAACATCCTTTATGGGAGTTTCAGAGAAGTAGAAGGTCTTTCCTGAGCCTCCTTTTCTCCGGGTGAAACAACCTCAGCTCCCTCAGCTGTTCCTTATAAAACTTGGGCTCTAGAGCTTTCACCAACTTAATTTCCTTATATATGTATATTTATTTTTTTCCTATTTTTTATGTTTAGCAAGTAGAGCTTCACATTATTTAGCCTCTCTATGAAAATACATCCTTTACAATAAACAAAGAATTTTGTTACCAAATTCCTCTTTCTAGTAATTGAAATACTAAAAACTAAATGTCCACTGCTCAATGCCCTAGACCTGCAAGAGTGAGACTAAGTGCATCAAATTGGGCTGTAAATTACATGAGTTCTATTTTAAGCTTGACATCACTCATCCTGTTGTTTCAACTTAATTATATTTAGCCTTCAATCCAACCCCAGCAGCTCTAATATTTCATATTTTGTTAGTCTGCTTCTCTCTGACTAGGGGCTTACAAAAATAACTGCACTTCAAAACATCACTTCAGAAAATTAACCCTAGAGCGGTGTTCACAACCCATCAACACTCCTGTGCAGAAGGAAGAATAATCATGAGTGCCCAATTGCTGAAAGCAATAACAGAATGTGAAAACTCAGAAGAACACACATACAGATTTCAGTTCTGAACAGTTTAATAGCCTAGAATAGGAATTTGACAGAAAATACAGCAGTTACTTTATTGTAACCTAGATTCATATGCATAAAGCTTTCCATTTAAAAAAATCCCACACCGCTTTTCATGCAGTGTTTCCTCTGCCAAATCTCAGACAGAAATGTTCCTTCAGTGTTTTTACCAAATTCAGTTGGAATGACTCTTAAGAATATGCTTTAAATACTTGTAAATTACCATCATCTAATAATTGTAGGGGTTTTGTTTGTTTGGTTGGTTTTGCTTTGTTTTGTTTGTTGGTGGGCTTTTTTGTGTGCTTGGTGTGGTTTTGGTTTTTCTTCTATTGTAAAGGTTTGGACTTAAATTACAAAGTCTGCAAAAGTTGCCTTGCAATTTGGGGAGCAAACCTCAAATTCTAAAGTTAAAATCTAAAATTTCATTAACTTTCCTTGGCCTATGGAATCATACCTGAAGTTATATATTTAGTGTGTGTAGCATTCATATACGTGTATCTCTATGGTAGAAACAATTAATCTGATACCTATACTGCTAGTAAATCTAATTCCTGCAAGGATTTATTAACTGAACTTCTTTTCTATGTTGAAAGCCCTTTCTACAGATATACTTTGTTATTCTAAACAGTGTTGTTTTGAAAATGTAATACTAAGGGTTTACATGCAAGGCATTGTCCCAGGGAGGGTTGTATCACCAGAAGATTCCAGCAAGTGCAAACATCTCCATATCCTGTCTTATACTTACCAGACTTGGTAGTTGCTTCAGCTTTACCCTCAGCAAAACGAGTCCAAATTGCACTCCACTTCTTTGGACAAAAGTTGTACAGGATCACAGGATGTAGGGGTTGGAAGGGACCCAAAGGGATCATTGAGTCCAATCTCCCTGCCAGAGCAGGACCATAATCTAGCTCAGGTCACAGAAGAATGTATCCAGACGGGCCTTGAAAGTCTCCAGAGAAGGAGAATCCACAACATATTTGAAGAGCCTGCTCCAGTGCTCTGTGACACTTACAGTAAAGAAGTTCTCCCTTGTAACCTGCTATTGGGAACAAATGATGCCTCAAAATTCCTTACTGGAATACAGCATTTATCTGGTGAAGACAGTCTCTTCAGCATAGAAGAAAGTCTAAATACAGCATCTGTCCTGATTTCAATCAATCAGTCCAAACATAATTACAAAGCTCAACACTCCAACTAGCAAAAATTATTGCTGCTATTTGGTGTGGTTTCTAAAGAAGGCAGGTTCTTATTATTTCCCAAACTTATCAACTACTACAAAAGGATGTCAATATAATTGTAAAGAGCTCAACTAGTGGAAGTGATTTTCCGTTATGTTCTTCCAGTCTAACATGAGAATCCTTTTAACCTATTCCTGCTAAAATGATGCTTAGCAGCATTAGGAACATAAGATAGCAAGGTTCATTTCGGCCTCTAATATCTTATGGTACAAATTCCTCTGTTGTTATTTCTTAAAAATATTCGTTGAAGTGCCAAAATTGAGATCAACCCTGCTCTGTTTCCCTTAAATCCAGATGTATCATTGCCTCCTATTGCTGAGTTCAGCTCAGCATCTTGTCCTAGAGTGTTGAATGACACCCTCAGGGTCCTGCTGGAAAGGACTAAAAGATTTTTCTCTCAGTTAACCAATAAAGAGCAAGTCAGCAGCACTCCAGGAACAGCTATTAAAGCCTAACAGAGTCAAATAAAACAGTTACTTAAATGCTAAACCATTTCATTGCTAGTGACTGGAACATGAGAAAGCAGGCATTTCAACCGGATTAAGCCTTTATCAAAGGTTTAAAAAGAGAATTTGTGTTATATGTAGGCACAAGCATAGAAGCACTGTGCTTGCCAGCCCATTTTATTGATAAATTTAAAGAAAATTTATCTCTAAATCAATTATCTCTTAAATGCTGCAGTTGGAACTAGTGTTTCAGCCCCCTGCTACTGCAACTAGCCACTCAAAGGGCAGACAGCCTAAAACAGGCCATTATCAGGCAGAACCATTAGTATCAGCTGTGGGGTCAGAGTTTATAAATCCTTTCAGGGTGTTAAAAACATCAGAAACACCATTTGTGTTTAGACAGATGTAAAGGAACAAAAGATTATGAACTCACAAGACTTAACAGAAATAAAGGGTGCAAAGAGAAATGCTTGCCTGTCTCAGAAAATCCATTTGTTCAAGGCTTGCAAGTTAATTTTCTTCATGTTTTGATTACTCATATGAGTGTATAGTCAACAGCTTTAAGTGTATGTTCAAAGTTGATTATAATTCTTATACTTGTTCATCTAGTTCTTGAAGCCATTTAGGGATGAGCTTAAGCATACTCCTGTTCAGCAAGTCACTTAAATTTGGTGTGTCTTTAGCTGACTGGGGAAGCAGTGCTAATTAACAGCTTTGTATCTCCTTGGATTAAATCCTTCTCATAATATCACATTAAAGAAATCATTAATTATCCACAAATATAAACCTGTGTTAGTTATTGTAAGTAAAACATGTCTAAGGCATGTGTGCATATGATCTAAGTATCATGAACTGACTGTACAGTAATCCCTGTCTTTCCTCAACTAGCGTTCTCTACAGCCACATCAGCAATTTTCATCACATCTAACATTTAGCATCAACTCACTTCCATGGCAGGTTTGTCCTTTTCTGCTCAATACATAGTGGATTTCTATAGTAACACTGGCTGCAAACAAAAAGCTTTTTATGTGAAAAAAAAAATGTTACAGATGGAGAGATAAGTGCAAGTTTTGATAGTGTGCAGGATAGTGTCAAGCTGACATCAGAATTCCTCTGAGCAGCCCCAGAGAACACATAACACGAACAGCAATAACACTGTGACAGTCTACAGGACAAGTGTGTTGGCAGCACTGGCGTTACTCACACTCCAAAGAAGTAGATGCTGATCTTGACACTGCTGAGAAATTAATAGAATCATGGAATCAGCCAGTTTGGGAGAGACCTCCAAGATTATCCAATCAACTAGATCATGGCACTAAGACCTCCATCCAGTCTTTTCCGGAACATCTCCAGGGACGACAACGCCACAACCTCCCTTCATGCCATCCATCATGAGTAAGCACCAGGGATTTTTTCACACAGATGGGGAATGCTCAACCCACTTTCCAATAGCCAGGTTAAGACATACACCCCTTAGAAGCAAGGGTTGCTGGAATGCAGCGTCTGTAAAAAGACAGAGGCCAAATACAACCCCATGACACACACCAGGGGCTAACCTAATTTCAAAATAGCTGTGTTGACCATATGGTAAAAATCTTGACTATATACCTTTCTCCTGGTTTGAGTTAGAACAGAACTAATCCTGTTCACTGGTTTTTCTTCTCAGCAACTTTTAGTGATGGCACTTCCTGAAGTTCAGGGCATGGTCTTATTGACAGTGGCTGCTTCTAGCAGTGATAATGCTGATGGTTAAAATTACTTCCAAGAATTGGTGTGCAGACCGAGGTCACTTCTAAATATTGTGCTCCACACTGGGCTGTAATAAGCAGGGGGTGGCACTTTCAGTGAGGAGCAGACAGGACAGGTGACCCTAAACTGATCAATGAGAGATTCCATTCTGTGGATGTCATACTCAGTGTAAAGCTGAGGAATCACCAAGGTCAAGCCTCTTTTTCAACAGCCAGCGTCAAAGGAGAACTCTCTTCTGTCTTCGATCTCAATCTGTGTGTTCCTGAACTCATTTCCCAAATTTAGTTCCAGAATTCAGCTCCTGAATCTGGTTCCTGTCTGCCACTGAATCCAGTCTGGCACTTCCCCAGTGTCTGCCCACAGCATCAGTGATGGTGGTGAAATGATTGTCATCAGAGAATTTGATTAGGTATTGGTTTGTGTCTGTATGTCTTTGAGTCACTTTATTGTTAGTACTTCCATTAAAGCTGGTTTAGTTTCTCTCCAAAGCCATCAGTTTATTTCTCTTATTTGCTTTTTCTTTCCTTGTGAAAAACAGAGGGGTTCATAGAGAATGTCTGTCACTCATCTAGTGGCCAGCCCAACCCTAACCTTTGACAATCTTTAAAATAATTTGTTATGTAACAAATAATTGAGACTTTTATGTATTCTAAGTCTCCTTAGACACATACCAGAAACATGGAAATGAAAGCCCATGAGTATGACAGCAATGCCCATCTGCCAGAGGCATTGCACTCATCATGGATCATCCAGTTCCCTTTCACAGACAAACCATAATTAGGTGGTCAAAGAAAGGGAACAGAACAAAACGAGCTATGACACAGCCCTGGGAAACAGCAGCTCTGCCCTTTCAACATCCTTAGCAGCAATTTGCTGAAGCTCAACTAGAGGGTCATAAAACAGAGCTATTCATCTCATTTACTCTCTTATACCAAACTAAGGTCAACTCCATCGTGCAATTCTTATTATATTTTCCTCTTAATGATTTTTATAGAAACTACTGAAACACTACTGTAAGCTATTATACTGCAGAGTTTTACCATTAAGCAAAAGATAGTAGATTATTATTCCTACAATGCCAAAAGGTCACCTGAGTGGCATAAATGAATTCCATTCAGAGATTAAGCTCTCATCATCAATTTGTCTTTTTTTCCTTAAAGATATCTGCCTGATTAATTTCTTTTGAATAATTGATTTTAAAGTGTATGACAATCCATTGTTTTCCTGTTTTTTTTCTGACACTTGCCTGTAAATACAGCTCTGCCTGAAGGTGCAGATTGCTCTATGCTTATCCATGATGCTCTATGTACACATGACCCATAAACACCAAGGCACATAGAGTGCTTCGACATCTATTCTTTGTGAGAAACTTATTCAAAGGCATTGTGATACTCACCACATGAGATTCCTCTGCACTAGATTTTGGGACAAGAAGTCAAAGAGCTTTGCTGGTTTCTGCCACTATGAACCATGCCATAAATCAGCTTGGAAGAATCATTATTTACTGTGGATTTCATAGCATCATAAAACTATGATTTTTGAGGGGACACTTCTATACAGCTGATAGTGAAAGGGAATTATAATGGCCATTAGTTATGAGGTGGCTTTTTAAACCAATCTTCCAGGCTAGGGAAGGCTCCACTAACAAGGTTGAGTTCTGTTTAAAATACATTATCATGTCATGAGTGGCAACTGAAATACATCTTACAATTGATTTACCTTAATACAGAACTGTAAACTTCTAAAGTGGACATGCAGTGCTTGTCTTTCAAATTCATGGCATACTTAGGGTCTTGAAACATGAATTCACACATAAATTTTCTGTCTTAACTCCCTTACAAAGTAGTTTGTTAAGAAATGTGTCCTGCTTCCTAACTTCCACTGTGCAAAACTCATTGGGAATCAGAATGTTTGATTCTTTCAAATACCTAGAAGATACAGGATGAAAAAGAAAAAGGGCAAAATATCAATAATATTTACCTTTTTGGTAAATACTGTACACTGCTCTTGAGGCCACTTCTGGTACAGTGTCATTACCATTCCAAAGTAATGAATGTTTCTAGCCATCATGGCATGTTAATAAAAATAAGTAAGATTGTGGGATTTATTTATTTTTAATCCCATATACAAAGTTTGCCCTTGGGAATGGGTAAGGTTCAGAACAGGAATATTCAGCCTTTGATCAGTAAAATCCCTAAGTTCCAGGATGTCATAATTAATCAGAAATAGAGTCATTTACTACCAGTTGAAAAACAGATGCAGTCACATTTTCCAAACATCAAATTCCCCTTCCTTTCACTGTAGTCCTGGTATGAAACATCACAGCATTTTCAAAATCAGAAACACAACATTATTTATATGTATTAAAGCTACTCTGGGCGCCTTTTGTAATGTTCTGATTGAAGTGATTAGATGTAACTCATTCTTCCTTTCCAGGGCAGTGTTCTTGGATTTATAGTACCAAACTGTCCAGGATTTATTGCAGTAGGATACACAAACACTAAAGGTATCAGCAACTGTAAATCAACAAAGTAGTTAGGTGTAACAGATACGACTTCCATGGTGATATTCAGTAGTTGCAGTGTGCCTACACTGGAATAAACTCGACTCACATATCCTCACACAATTCATTATCCAATAGAACTGAAATCAAAACCCAAACTTCAAGCGTCAAATGTCCCTACAGAGCTGAGTTGAAGTGTTTTTTATTTCCTGTGTATATCCACAATACAGCTTGTAAACGATGGGATATATTTCACCCTTAACTATGAAATGATAGCTATCTGATGGAGGACATCCCCTGCATCTACAGCAAAAATCTGCAATGTCCACAGAAGGTGGGATGAGTTATCCTCTGAAGGTCATCCTCTCCCGTCCTTCTGTGGTTTATAGAACTGTAATCACAGAACGCTTTGGATTGCAATGGACCTTTAAAAGTCATCTAGTCCAACCCCCCTGCAGTTAGCAGGAACATCTGCAACTAGAGGAAGCTGCTCAGAGCTTTTACCACCTCTCTGGGAACCCTGGGCCAGTCTTTCACCATCCTCAGTGTAAAAAATGCCTTGTCCTTTTCCTCTCTTTTAGTTTAAAACGGTCACCTGCTAAACAGTCTGTCACCATCTTTGTTATATACCCCTTTAAGTACTGAAAGACTGCAATAAGACCTTCATTGAGCCTTTTCTTTTCCACGTGTCCCAGTATGAACTACCCAAGACCAGAGGACAGAAATTATATTTACTCCTTTTGGGGAGTAAAAATAGAAACGCTGCACACTGAGTGGAAGCTTAAAGGGAGATTCTATTTACAAGTACATAGGAACAGAAAGGCAATCGGGTAGAACGAATACATTCATGTAGAACTATGCCAAGTCTATTGGAACCTTCTAGAATCCTCCACCCACAGCAGGCCTGAGAGTAGGCCAAAAGTGCCCTCCTCACCTCAGGCCTACAAGGCCTCAGCAGGCCTCATGATGCATCTCAAAATTCCCTGCCGGATGGGAGCTGTCTCCCCACACAAACTGAGGTACGTAGAGAGAAGTGGAGGGAGCAGAAGCAGGCAGCAGAAGAGAATGGTATCAGCCAGGTGCTGTTTTATAAGCTATGATACTGGAAAGTGGAATAGAATAACAATGTTACAATACCTTTGGTTGATGACATCTCTCCCTGGGGCCTCTTCCTCTTTCTGGAGGACTTTGTCACTGTGGTCTTCTTAAGGGACCACAACCCAAACCACCACACCAGGCTGAACAAGTCTCACAGTCTGTCGTAACATCAGAGAGCTTCCAGCCCTTGGATCATTTTTGTGTCCTCCTCTAGATCCACTCCAACAGGTCCAAATCTTTCTTGTGCTGGAAGCATCCTTTAGCAAACACAGGATTGCCTGGAGCAGTAATGAGTGCTGCAGTGAGCTGTTGAAATAAGGCTAATGAGGAGCTTGTGTGGCGTTGCCTCAGAGCATCACAGGTGACCTCCTTTCTGGAATGATGGTGTAATGTTCATTCAGACTTGTGACAAAATGATATTTTTGCCACCTCGTTTTTCACATAGTGTTATGTGTACCAGGGTTGTCACATAGCACAGCTCAGCACATCTTGTAGTGGGCTGAAGAGAGGTACTATACAGTACAATTCAGAATTGCTTCAATCTCTTGTCTGCATAGCTTTTCTTTTTTTTGTTTTTGTTTTTTCTTTTTTTTTTTTTGAGTGGTGGACAAGGAAGTGAAAAAATCTTAAACCTGTACTTTTACAGTTTTCAAGACACCAACCACAAAGGGCTATAAAGGGAATACACAAGACAGAAGCAAACATTTGTTTCCAGTGTGTTGCAAATGTGTCTCAGTGAGTAGTGCTGGTTTTCATTTTGCCTTCATTACTATACCTTTGAGTTCTCAGAGGATCTGGAAGAAGCTGAGACCTCCACATGGGGCTTCCTGATCTTGTGTTAACTGCCCTTGGAGCCCAAATAACTCTTGAACTGTCAAACCCTCTCTGCAAAGGGTTTGTGGTGCAAAGAAATTAATCCATAGGATTTTTGCCTGTCTGCCTCCCTATGGGTGAGGGTTCTTGTGCACGTTGCAGTGAATGGTTAGTGATGACACCAGATGTGCCAAAATGGAATTATATGTGGAGTGATTCTCGCATGTATTTTAACGTAAGCGTATTAAAACCTACATACAATTTACTATTCCATGGAACTAAATGTGGAAATAGTGTATTTCAGTAAGCAATAAATGAAATTTTGGAAGTCCTCCTTAAATAATGCCTTACAACAATGTAGATGCTTTTGGGCCATTAGAACAAAGAGACTGATGTTACAACAAAGTTATTCAGACTTGTGCTTACACCTGTGTCTGATGCTAGTAGTTTTTAAGCCTTATTTCATTCTGGAAGGCTTTAGAAGTTAAATGCTGTCACAGGAGAATTTGTAGAAAAGCTAGATTTTTTGGGTTGTGCTCGTGTTTTGATTTTGAGCTTTTCAAAGGAAAAGTGAGTTTTGTCAGTCTTCATTGTAGCAGCAGGATCAAACTCGGAGAGGAGAGAGATGGAGAGGAGAAGCTTGTGTGCTTCACAGGGATGTTGTTATTGGTTATGACCAGTACTAATTATGACACAATGATGATTCACTGAAAGCGATAAAAGAGAGTGGAGAAGCTGGCAGGAATTTCATGGCCGTGCTGTTATTTTACAGAGCTTTCACATGAGCAATTTTGTAGTTGTAAAATACATTAAAATATCCTAAACAGTACCATTTTGCACCGATGGTTTCTACCTCTTTACAGCAGGAGGCTGCGAATTCTGCTTTCTTACTGCCTTCATTTTGTAAAGATGGATAATGACTTTCACAAACCAAGACTAATTTGTTTTCCAGGTGCAAGCCTGGGGCTGCTGTTTTCTAAATGTTAACTGTCCCTACATGAGTTTGAGCTTACCAATCAAAGTGTCTGGTTAGGTGATGCTGGGCTATCAAACTCGTTTCTATCACCATTTGCTTTTCCTTGAGCCTGGATTCTTTGATTTGGTTTATTATGTAGCCTTGGTTTACTGTACAAGTTTTCCAACTGCTGATAATATAAATTGAACTCACACCATAAACCAATGTAAAACAATGAATTTTTGCCTTCCATTGGAATAAAGCATGTGAGTCTAACTTTGAATATTTATGAGTTACCAGCTTTTAAGAGTGCTAACATCCATTTATTTGGGAACCTTTTCCGCATTAGAGATGCACAATTCCTGATCTTAGGTTGATAAGATTTCTTAATCTCCACAGGCAAGCTTTAAGTGCAGACCTGAATGTCTGTTGCAGGTGCAGAACTGAGAGAATTCAGAACCTCCTGGGAAGGTCAGTTCTAAACAGGATCTATCCATTCAGGGAGACTCGATGATATAGCTAAATTGCTTTAAATTCACTCTGAATTACTTCTAAATTAAAATTATGTCCCCTTGGTTTGTATTAATTTTAACAGTATAAATTGCTGTAATTCAGTAAATTACAACAACTATCTGCATTGAGGTCTGTGAAATTTTGTTGGTTTTTTTTTTTTCTACCAAGTTTTTTCCTAGTCAAAGATGTAAGTATGTCAGTCTAGACTAATTCGCAGATTCTGATGGTGAAAAGGGTGACCTGTGTTAAAATCTCTGATACAGCTTTAGCAACTTCACAAAGTCTCCATCTCAAAGCCTGTCTGTATGTCTTGCAGTCATAAAACAGATTACACCGGCAGCAGCAAGTGTAAAGGACAGTTGATGCTACCTGGAACGTAGCTCAGCTCCCGCTGCAAGCATTCCTATTATATATAGTGTCTTTGCTCCCTGTGATAAATATTGCTCATGCTCAAGGCCCTGAGTTTGAATATTTTACTGGGTTGTGGTTCTCATTTCTTTTATGCTGGTCTTGTAATAGTCATATGAATTATCTGCTTTCAGTAAAGTTATTCCTCATATTTTCTTAAGTGAATTCCTAAGAGAATGTCCATCTTGTGTCCCTTTTCTGTGAGGCAGGCACTGTAAAATATACAGAGACCTAATTATGTCTGTGATACCAATCATGTATAGTGTATGCCTGCAGTAGAGTCTTGGCTCTCTTTCCCTTTAGAAAGGAGGTGAATTAATTTCCTTTGTGTGCTTTCTCTGATGAGTCTTGGGCGTATGTTGATGCTGGCAAGGGCATAGCTTCTTGTGTACATGATTTGACCACTGCAGAGACAGCAAGTGATCACTCTGCTCTTCCTAAGCATGATGTGGGTTATTCGAATGTTCACATCCAATAACATGAATAGCACAGGCAGGATGATCAACACATCAAAAATACAGCCAAGGGAGACTGGGTTTAACATTGTGGGGTAGAAATTCCTGCGCCAGCAGATCCTATGTAAATTAAGTTTAACCAAAATGCTGAATTAATTTAATTACACCTTGAATGATGTTTACTTCTGCCTATAAAATCAGATAACATATTGACTCTTCCTTAGTACTTTCCTGCTTTCTCCTTCCTTCCCCATATCTCACCTGGACAGCTGAAACAGGTTTGATGCTCTATCTGGTTATTCGTTCAGTGGAAAGCAGAGGTAACACTTGTAGAAGAAAATTGTCAGTGTGCACTCTCATCACTGAGAAATTCCATAGTCCTTTTTTACCTTCTGTCGTGGAAGGCCAAACTAGGCAATTCAGGCCTAAACGTGACCTGGCTTGCCCAGACATGTTTTCTGCTCTCCCTCTTTCTGCTGATGGGGGAAGCACCAGAGGAAAAGAGGATAAAAGGCCCTGGTGCCCTCCAGTATCCTCCATATCCCTCCAAACTTGTTTACAGGATACCCGCATGTGTTTATAGACTTGTTTGTGTTCTGCCCTAAAAAGGTAAAATTAATCCCTGGCTTCACCTGATATGGTTAAGTTTGGCAAAGTGCCATTCTGATTGGCTGATCTGTGCAGGCCTTATTGATAGAAAGAGATGAGCAGGTAAAGACAACATGCTTTTCCTTAATGTGCTCTCTGCTTCTGGCAGTGCTCTGCCACTGCTTTACCTCACTGCTGTTGCATCCTGCCATGCTCTGCAGCATTATGTCTGCTGAGCTATAAGCTAGCCCTGCTGCATAATAACAAGCCCTGATGCTTTGGGTTTGTCTATCTGGAAACTGCCTCAAATTTACCAGGAATGGGCTTTAAATGTGTTCACACAATGGGCTCACTTAGCTAGCATGACGTTGTATCAAGTCTGCACATCCACAAGACATCTTGCCTACACCTGCAAGACTCCATGCCAAGTCTGGAGCTAAGAAGTACCAGAATTAGGTCAGAGATCATCTGCTTTTCTCTGAGCACCCTTGTTAAGAGCCTGGGAAGATCAGAAGCCTCTCAATGGCTATCAAGATGCTGAGAGAACTCCCTGAAAGTGTTTGGGTACAGTGTGGGAACTGTAGTTAGGCTGGGAGTCTGGAGAATAATTTTTGTCTGTAAATACTGAAAGCCTTTTCAGCAAAAACTGTAAAACTCAAAGTGAATGCAAGTGCCTTCTGCGCTAAGCATCTAGTGGGCATTCTAATGGTCTAATGTTTGTATTACTGCTATTTATTTCTGAAGTGTTCTAGATTCTGTTTATCATTTGTGTAATGTTTTCGTGACCATTGCAAAGAACCTATTCTTATTAAGAATTACTGGGTGGGTGTTAAGAGTTCTGAATATTAAAATCAATAAACTACATTAATTTTTTATAGAAACCAGGTTGGAAGAGACCTCCAAGATCATCCAGTCCAATATATCACCCAGCCCTATCCAAACAACTAGAGCACGGCACTAAGTGACCCATCCAGTCTGTTCTTGAACACCTCCAGGGACAGCGACTCCACCACTTCCCTGGGCAGCCCATTCCAATGGCAAATCACTCTGTGAAGAATTTCCTCCTAATATCCAGCCTGTACCTCCCCTGGCACAAGTTGAGACTGTGTCCCTTAGTTCTGTTGACAGTTACCTTGGGAGCAGAGACCAACCCCCACTTGGCTACAACCTCCCTTCAGGTAGTTGTAGCAATGAGGTCTGCCCTGAGCTTCCTCTTCTGCAGACTAAACAATCCCAGCTCCCTCAGCCTCTCCTCATAATGCTCCAGACTTCTCACCAGCTTTGTCACCCTTCTCTGGACATACTCCAGTACCTCAACACCTCTCTTGAATTGAGGGGCCCAGAACTGGACACAGTACTCAAAGTGTGGCCCAATCAGTGCCAAGTACAGGGGAAGAATATCCTCCCTTGTCCTTCTGGCCGCACTGTTCCTGATACAGGCTAGGATGCCATTGTCTCTTCTGGCCACCTGGGCACACTGCTGGCTCATGTTCATCCTATTATCTACCAGCACCCCCAGATTCGTCTCTGCCTGGCTGCTCTCCAGCCACTCTGTCCCCAGCCTGTAGTGCTGCCTGGGGTTGTTGTGGACAAAGTGTAGAACCCTGCATTTAGCCTTGTTAAGTCTCATCCCATTGGCCTCTGCCCACCCATCCAGCCTCTCCAGGTCCCTCCTACCCTCCAACAGATTGACACCTGCCCTTAACTTGATGTCATCAGCAAACTTACTAATGATGGACTCAATCTCCCCATCCAAATTATCAGTAAAGATATTGAACAGGACTGGGCCCAGCACTGATCCCTGGGGCACACCACTAGTGACTGGTCTCCAACTGGATGTGGCACCATTCATCACCACTCTCTGGGCCCAGCTCTCCAGCCAGTTCTTGACCCATTTCAGAGTGAATCTGTCCAAGCCGTGACCTGCCAGCTTTGCCAGGAGCTTGTTGAGGCAGACGGTGTCAAAGGCTTTGCTGAAGTCCAGGTAGACTACATCCACAGCCTTCCCCACATTCACCAGGCAGGTAACCTGATCACAAAAGATCACATTGGTCAGGCAAGACCTGCTCTTCTTAAACCCATGCTGGCTGGCCTTGATCCCTTGGCCACCCTGCAGGTGCAGTGTGCCTGCACTCAAGATGACCTGTTTCATAACCTTGCTTGGCAATGAAGTCAGGCTGACAGCTCTGTAGTTTCCCAATTCCTCCTTCTGACCCTTCTTGTGGATGGTCATCACATTGGCCAGCTTCCAGTCATTACCAACCTTTCCAGCGAGCCAGGACTGTTGATAAATGATAGAGAGCTGCTTGGACAACTCATTTGCCATCTCTCTCATCACCTTAAGATAGATTCTATCTGGTTCCATGGACTTGTGAGGATCCCAAGTGGCTCAGCAGGTCCCTTCACCTGCCTGTTCAGGATGCCAGTTGTCCTGAAGACAATCTGTCCCACTATTGAAGATTGAGGCAAAGAAGGTGCTTAGTACCCCTGCCTTTTCCTCTTCTTTTTTTACTCTATTCCCCTCTGCATCCAATAAATAGTGGAGGTTGTCCTTGCCACTTTTTTTGCCATCAATATATTTATAGAAACATTTTTTATGCCGCTTTACAACAGTGGCCAGTCTAAGTGGGCTTTTGCTTCTCTAAGTTTTTTCCTACAAGACCTAGTAACATCCTTAAACTCTTCCTGGGATACCTCCCGTTTTTCCCAAAGGTGTTATGCCCTCTTTTTTTCCCCCTCAATTCCTTTAGAAGCTCCTTGCCCATCCATTCTGGTTGTCTCCCTCATCTGCTCGCCTTCCGGCACATTGGCACAGCCCATTCCTGCGCCTTCAAGAATTCTTTCTTGAAGTAGGTCCAGCCTTCCTCGACCTCTTTACTTTTAAGGGCTGTCTCCCAAGGAACTTTCTGAGTTAGTTCCTTAAATAAGCCGAAGCCTTGCCTTCGGAAGTCCAGTGTGGAGGTTTTGTTTGACCACATATTGAAAACTCCTGGTTTGACCATATATTGAAAACTCTATTATTTCATGGTCACTGAACCCTAGGCAGTCTCTGACAACCACATTTCCCACCAGCTCTTCTCTGTTTTTGAACAGCAGGTCGAGAAGGGCTGCACCTTTGGTAGGCTCACATAACAGCTGGGATAAGAAGCTATCCTCTGCACACTTTAGGAACTTTCTAAACTGCTTCTTCTCTGCAGTGTTAAATTCCCAGCAGATGCCTGGTAGGTTAAAGCCCACAAGAACAAGGGCAAGTGATCTTGAGGCAGCCTCTAGCTGCTTAAAGAAAAATAATTCAACATCTTCTTCCTGGTTGGGTGATCTATAACAGACTCCAACCAGGATGCCAGGCTTGTTGTCCATCACCCTAATTCTTACCTAATTCATCCCCTGAGTTCTTCAGGGACTCAACCTAATAATCCTTAATCTCTACTTCCATGATATCCAGAGCCTCCCTAATATACCATCTTGCATCCATTATCTACCATCACACATTCTTTGTGACATTTTATGCAAGTGATGGGGGATTTTGTTGGGTCATTTTGGTTGGTTGGTTTTGGGTTTAGTGTTGTTTTGTTTGGTGCAAGTTCCTCTGTTTACATAATAACTGGGAGAAATCAAATGCCTGGGAATTGTCCTGTGATGAAGGCAGTAGTAATATCACTTACCAATTTATGTCAAGGGAACTTCCTGCACAGCCAGTTATTTGTGTATCAAAATATGTGAATAAAACTCCTAGAATCTTGTCTAAGCATGAGAGACGTAAGAATGATGAGTTAGTCTTCACACATCAAAATGTGAATGTTTTGGGTTTCAAATAAATTACCTCATGGTGGATTTAGATAATTAAAATATATTTATTTTCTCCAGAAATATGTGAGCATTCAGATTTAAAAGACTTTTTGAAAACAGATTATAGAAAAAAAAATAACGAAAATAAACCATTAATTTCTGAAACTGTACATAATGAGATATTCATAGGTCTGCTACAGATAGGATCTGGTTTGTGGAAAGAAATGAAGCATCTTTTTGCAGACTTTACAGCTTGATGCCTTCTGATTAATGTTATTTGACATAGTTAGTTGGCATAATACTTTGGAATAGGAAAGCTGTACAGTTTTGACTGAAAAGTTATTTCAGAAAGAGGAGGAGGTCCTACCAGCACCCTTGGGAGTCTCTGCTGGTGGTCTAGGCTGAGTTGGGAAAGTACATTGCTATTTCATTTATTTTGCATTCATTTTCACCATGAGAAAATTTTACTACTTTATTCAGAACATAGAATTATAGAATTGTTTTGGTTGTAAGAGACCTTTAAAGTCATCAAGTCTAAGTATTAACACAGCATTGCCAAATTCACCACTAAACCATGTCCCTTTGCATCACATGTACATGTTTCTTAAATCCCACAGGGATGGTGGCTCTACCACTTCACTGAACAGCCTGTTTCAGGGTTTGATAATGTCTTATTGGGAAGAAATTTTTTCCTAATATCCAGTCTAAACCTCACCTGGCACAACCTGTGGCTGTTTTCTCTTGTCCTGTTACTTGGAAGAAGAGACCAATCCCCACCTTGCTCCAGCCTCCTTTTAGGGAGTTCCAGAGAGACAGAAAGTCTCCCCAAGCCTCATTTTTTTGCAGGCTAAACAGCCCCAGTGCATTATGCTCAGTATCCTGCCTTAGTCTTGATTTCTTTCTTACTGCCACTCATTAAAACAATTTTTAGCAAGATTAAATCTCATGTTTGAAAAAATAAGTCATTGTCTTTAACTTTTTTGGAAGGAATTCTCAGCTTCAAATGCAACTGCTACTTCAGACTGTTGTTAAAGAGAGCCATTAGTTGTACCTGGTTTCTTTGCTGTGTTTGTCAGCTCACTTACAGATTGTCAGTGGCAAAGAATATGCTCTTGTTGGTGGAGTGGAACAGATGGGCATGTTAGTACCTGCTCTTCCGAGAGTTCCTGACCTCTACTTACTGCTGCACTTGGTTTTAGGAAAGAATCTGATCTTATCTTCACTTCTTTGAAACTTAGTTCTGTGTAAGTTACAATAGAATATTGTGACACTTCATGCAAGGAAATAATTTCTTGTATCTTGGATGGGTGTTTAATAATGTCATTTTCCCCCCTCATATATTCTAGATTGGCAACAACTATACTTAAACTGAAATAGTCTAAGAATGCATTTGGTTTGCTCCTTCAAAGGAAACTGTTGTATACCTAGTTTGCAAGTTAATATATTTTAAAAGTCCTTTATTTAAATCTTGTCATACTGATCACACAAGCCTGTCTAAAAGCCAAGTCCTTGTTGGAGGTATTCTTTTGAACAGGGAGGAAAAACAAAGAGGTAGTAATTGCCACAGTGATTATCTGTGGTTAACTTGAAACTCTTCCAAAAACACCTAAAAGGGCCTCTGAAAATCAGGGGGACTTGGGGATAAAGTACCAAATCTATTTGTGAAAATGGTGCTTAGGAGCCTGGAACGTATGGAATGCAGACTTCTGTGCTTGTATTTTCTTCAGAAAGGTTTTGGCACAGAGCTGTGAAACTAGAATTAATTTTCCCAAATGTGGACTGCAAAATAATTTCCGTGTACTTAGAATGATATATAAAATGTAAATTCTGTCATCTTTATACCTTTCTTTGTTTCAGAGCTATCTAGGATCTGATTATAGGTGCATTCTCAGTTATCATAGTTCAGTGGACTAGGGAGGCTTTGCAGAGGAAGGAAAAAGAAGGTAATCTCTATTTTTGTTCACAGTCTTTCCTTCCTCATTAAGCTACTTCTTCTTTATGTCTTCTGATAAGCATCTTAAATTGAACATTACTAGTGAAGGGACTGAGCCTCAGGTGCTAGACGTTCCTGTGGTTGCTGGTGAGACTGGTTCCTTTAAACAGTCTGAAAGAGATAAGTAATCTACTCTGCTGACTGGTAAAACTGCTGTGTAAGTTCATGCTAAGTTCATGCAGTTCATTCAGTTCATTCACCAGAAGTCAGGGCATCAAATAGGTCATAATTTTGAGCTGTCTGTGGTCTAGCACTGGAAAAATAGCTTCCATTGTTTGCTTTTACAATAAATATAGATCTTATATTATTTTATCAAATAAACAGTAATGTCCTCAGCAAAACAGATGCATTTTTATTGCAAATTACACAGAATGCAAGAATCCCAGCATGGTAGGATTTGGAAGAATTTGAAAAGGGCTTCTAGACATCATCTACTCCAACCCCTCTGCTAAAGCAGGGTTACAAAGAGCAAGTTGCCCAGGATCACAATGGCCATCTGGGTTTGGTCATTTGGGTCTCCTTTGTTCAATTACTTTCCCCCCACAAATAATATTCTGTATGCTTCTTGCTTCCTTATATTGTATCATTCTTTGAAGAACAGGAGATAAGGGAACCTTGCTCAGAGTTTTAGTGAGTACATGACTACTTTCATCTTTACTTTTTATAGAGCACAAATCATATGATACCTTCTGTCTTCTTTTTGAGTCTCTCTTTTGTCAGTTTTTAAAACATCACTGGGAGCTCGAGGTTATCCCAAACACTTGGGAGAAATCTTGAGAATGTTTGCTCTGTTGAGTGTGGGAAGACTACTTATCCAATGGAACTATCTGGTCTCAGATATTACAGTCTTTATAAAACTACTTCTACAGTGTTTGTTATCAAACACCCATTTTTGATTTGTAAACTTGTCCACGAAATATCCTGGTTTTCTTCAAGCCCTGTGAAAAATTACTGGACTTTTTGATTGTTACATTAGTATCTCCTGCTTTGCATGGTGCAATATATATTTAATATGCTGAAACAAGAAAATCATACAGTAGCATGAAATAGATGTGATTAAATCAGTCATCAAGTGTGTCCTTGGCAACAGTTTTCAAGTGTCCGTCTGATAAACATCAAGAATTTCCATGATGGAAAGTACTACAAATTCACTTTAATATTATCTTAATACTTATATTTGGCAGAAATACAGGCTTTTAGCTGATTTAAGCTGCTTTGTGGATTTATTTGTCTTTCTCTAATACTAAGTTTTGCTTTACAGAAAAGTCATTAAGCTAATCTAGTTCCTTCAGAGTTCAAGTAAAGCAGGATAAAACATGACTATTTACTGCCTCTAAACTATCACTTCTGTTTATGAAAAGGAATCAAGATATCTTTGTTTCACAGCAAGCAGGTATAGATAGTGAGCTGCCTTTAGGTGCCAGCTGAATTTCTCAGCTGTATTTATGGGAAATTAGTTGGCAGAGTGCCATAAAAATTTATGTGCAGTAAAATAAATACAGCTGAGGGTCCTGCTATACACATCATTAAGGCATGAAATACTCCTCTTTTCTCCTTTTGTTGAAGTTACTTACATGTGGTCATAAAGATGCCAGGTAGGTTGCAAAATTATTATAACTCACTGTGTAAGTAATTAAAAACCTGTTTCTTCCCCAACAGTAATGAAGTACTGTCAGCCCAGTGGGTTGACAGCTATTGATCCTGACTCGTAATTGTAATTTTTTTACCTCATATATTGAGGATTGGAATTGTAGCTGCAATTATTAGCAGACCCAAACAGTACTTATCCTGGACATGATTATTTTATTTCATATGGGTTTTATTTCAAACCTGCCGAAATCAATAGGACCCTTTTCTGTTGACTGGAGTAAGTATTGGGATTGGGCCCATGATTTACACTTGCAAATAATTATGGGCACAGGATTTTATCCGCAGAAATAGAGCCAATTCCTCAACTTTTGCTAGCAAGTGTTTTTGGAGGGAACTTAGTAATGGGCTGTAGTTTCCCCTTATCCTCTGGGGTTATCAGAAACACAGTAATTTTTAGACACTGTCAGATGACAGTGACATGATGAACAGTTGTCTCCTTGGAAAGAAAGCTTTCTTTAGACTTAAGAGCAGCTGTGCTCCATTGTTCCTGCTGTGATGAGCTGCAAGGACCTTTATCAGAGAAAATTTGCTGGTTTAGGGTATCTGTGAGTGTTGTCCAGGTAGTGACTGGCTTTTCTGTTTGCATTGACCCACACAGACTTGCCTCTCTGTAGGAACTAGCAGTCTAATTAGTGGATGTGTGATCAAAGGTGTAAGGCAAAAATGTCTCCTGCTTGCAACAAAAACAGGGCAGATTTTGTTCTGTCAACTCTCTTCTCACAAATTCTGTCATGAAAGTGTAACAATAATGATAGATTTATCTGGCANAAAATTTTACTGGGAAAAAAAAAAAAAAAAAAAAAAAAAAAGCAACACACCAAAACCACCAAAAGCAAGCAACCAACCAAACCCAAAACTGCAAAAGCAGAGCCTCAATGTGCTGATTTAAATGTTTGCAAGACTAAAATTCAGTGTATTGTTCAGTTCAACAGAACCAGAAATTGTGTGACAACCTGAAGTCATACTCTAGAAAATATTTCTTAGTATTCTTAAGTAGAGCTTAATTTAGAAATGCCTACTGGTTTAGAAACTTTAAAATGTATAGATGACCCTTAAACAAAGAATACAGTGTCAGTGCAAGAGATGGATGATTTGATTTCTCTTATGTGCAGTTAGACAATATTCACAGTACAACATCGGTGGGCCTGATGCTGGAAGGCATCTTTATGACTCTGAAATTAGGACTGAGGGTTTTCAGTGTGCTGAATCATACTTTCTGACCGTTACAGTTCAGGAGGAGGTCATAGTGAAATGTTTATCTTCTAGGATGGGTTATGAATGGCTTATTTAAAAGGAAAAAGCAAACAAACAAACAACCGAAACTAACCAAACAACCCTCCCCCCAAAACCATAAACCAAATCAACCCTCCCTCCTCTCCCCACCCTTGTATTGGGTGTCAGGGGCATGAACTTCAAATGCTCTGAAAAGCAGACTTGTGAAATTTTCTTTGCACTTTTGTTTTCCTGCATTAATTGCAGCCAGGTATTAAAAGGAATGCTGCTTCCAATACAGACAATAAAGACCTCAGTGTTACAACAAGCTTCAAGATGTGGTCCTTTTGTACCTCTCAACACAGATCAAATTCTGCTTTGCCATGTGGCTTTTTTGGGGTGTGTTTTCACATTGCTCTTTTCCTGTTCCCAGCTGTGAAGGATATAACCTTGGAAGTAGTCCAGTGATTGTTTACATAATGACATGATGTAGTTTTCACTCAGAACATGTAGGTGAAGAAGCTGACACCACAGATGTTTGGTCTACATCTCCTGTCTCAATTTTCAAAGGATCAATTAAAATCTGAACTACTTTTAGTTGTGGTAATTAGGAGCATGAATATATTTCTTTAAATGTTTACTCTTAAAAATAAACTAGGTAGCAATACCCGTGTATTTAAACATTATTAATAAGTTAAGTCCAGAATAGGCATCTTCTTCCCTAACTAAGAGGCAAAAAAGGGAAATCAGGACAGCTGGTCTGAAAAGGCTGACCCATGACACCCATTTCTGACCCTATAATGAAGTTTAAGAGAGTTTGCCCAACGAAAAAAGGGTTTTCAATCTTGCACTTTTTAGATATAAATGTGATTAAGAAGAAACATTTTAAACCAAAATTTTGTACCAGTGTTGTGTTGAGACAGACTATGACAGTCAGAAAACTCAGTATAGTGAAGGAGATTAAATCTTTGAAGGTATATGTGGATGGTAAGTGCTGCACTCTGGTAAGGAGGAGTCAAAATCTGTTCAAGTAAAGGTATTTGCTCTTCTTGCTCTGTGCTTTTCCTGGGTACTCAGGGACAAGACACAGTGTGTTCAGTGTCCCAGTACCAGACCAGATTCCCATGCTGTGATGGATCAGAGAGAGAGGCAGTACAGTACTGCAGTAGAAACTTATCTGATAGCTCTGTCTTGTAACCTTCATGACATCAGACAGTTGCAGTTTCCATATTCTCTCTTTCAGGTTCTGATTCTCAAATCACACAAGCCAAATAGAGGGAAGTGAAGAGAACCTGCAGTGCTATGCATATGTAGAGGCAAGATCTGTCAAATCACATAATACAGTGCTGTCTTGGGGCACAGGAACAAGGACTAGGACTGCATAGCTCTTATGTGTGTGGTAGTTTGTTTGTTTGAGTTTTTGTTTGGTTTTTTTTAATTATTTTTTTCCCTCACAGATTTGCTTATGTTCAGTATGGGTGGGATAGGAACCAAGTTCTAGTGCAAGGGTTTCCAGACATAAGATACCAGAGATGTAAGTTCAGGTAGTGATTCCAGGTTATGTTGTCTCTGGAACTCAAGTGAATCTTTCCAGATTTGGCTAAAAAGAAACCTGGTTAAGCAATCCCAGATATGGTACAGTTCAGAGCAAGAAGTCACTCAGAGGTTTGGAAAAATTATGAGTGGCGTATCAGCCAATTGGGTTTAAAACACACATAAAATGAATGAACCATTTGAATCATACCTGCCAGCTGTGCTTACAGTTTGTCCTTTTAACTGCTTTGGAGAAACATTCTGTTAAATGTAAGCTATGTTGTAGTGTGCACTCGGTGTTTAAACAAGGTGGGGGGTGGGAGGAGGCGGGGGAGAAGTGCTTCTAAGTGGAAATTAATTCAGCACAACTTTTTCTCTCCCTTGCTGTGCACAGTTCAATTGCTCTGTAGAGAGTCTGTATACCAGGCTGGCTTCCTCGGGCAGAACTAGTCCAATAATTTATTAATTCGGCAGATGCTTCTGCTTTTCAGGCCAGGTGTAATCTCCCACACCATTCTTTTCTTTTTTTTTTCTCTGTTTTTTTCTCCCCTGGAGTAAATGCTAGCTGGGCAGATAGCCAAAAACTTAATTGCATTTTTTCTTTTTTTTCCTCATTTCTTCTAGATGTGTGTAGTGTCACCTTACACTAAACTTCCTCTGTTTTAGGAAGAGTATGATGGTGCATGTGCTCATACTTTCAGGAGAAAATGATCCCTGGTTGCTAAACCTTACAATAGCAACTACTGAGTTGTATGAATGTGTTTGGCATAACTGGAGCAGTTATGGGTTTTGGCTGTTGCAGTAGTGGGTTTTGGCTGTAAAGAAAGATTTGTGTTGTGTATCTTAATGGTATTTGTATTATTTTCTGTTTACTCCACCAAGAGTCTAATTCATCATTTCTTTACCCTGATTTTACTCTGATGTCAGTGTAAAACTTGAATCAGAACTGGACTGGAAAGTGAGTCATCATGGCTACAGACATTGAAGAAATACTGTGAGATGTGAAATGACTCTCTGGAGATATGTGTTCCTCTAAGAGCTATTCACTCATACCCTGCAGAATGATGTGTCTGTGTGTTTGTTGATCGACTGTGCCGGTAGATTGGCCAGGAAAAGAAAGAGTGATGACAGCAAGAAAAGTATTGAGCTGTAGAGAGGCAGGAATGGTACCTTGGGAATCACTGCTAGGGCTGGAATGACAAACTGTCTTCTAACTTACCTGGAAGGATAAATTAGTGTACTAGGAGAACTTAAAGATATTAAATTAGGAAGTATTGGTTGCATTAAGGCAATTGTGACCAGCAGGTTGAGGGAGATTCTCCTCCTCCTCCTCTACTCTGCCCAAGTAAGACCACATCTGGACTATCATGTCCAGTTCTAGGCTCCCAAGTTCAAGACAGACAGCTATGGGAGAAAGTTCAGCAGAGGCTACAAAGATAAGGGGACTGCAGCATGTCTCTTACAAGGAAAGGCTGAGAAAAGATTTGTGGAGTCTCCCTCTCTAGAAGGATTCCAAACTGTTGGGCTGCTAAACTAGATAATCTCCAGAGGTCCCTTCCAAACCCAATCATCCTGTGATTCTGTGAAATTATAACAGACATCTACAAAACAGTTAAAATGTGAAAATGTTGCCTATGGGGACTAGAAATCCTCCATTCATGTCTCTCTGTGCCATACCTAAGGTAATTGTAAAAATGAAACATAATAGACCATGATCTTTCATCATTTGCTGGTGTAAACAAACTTCCAGTAAGAGAAGAATTTAATTGTTTAGATACAGAATGTGAATTCTTTGCTAGGGGACTTTTTCTTGCAGACATGTGGTTATTAAGGAAAGGAAAATTTTCAACCCTGTCTATCTTGTCTGCGAATGTAGAAGTACTGGACATAGTGATAATTACATTAGCCAGAATGCATTTTGCCAAGACAGCTTGTTTTGCTAGAGAGAAGAAGCATATGCACTGTGCTGGCTAGGGTGTTGCAGATAATATTTCACAGTTATGATTACATAGGCAAAATCAAACAAAACAAGCAAAAAACAAGCTGGTGGTTTTATACTGTCAAAATGACTCTGCAAAGACCTGGCCTTGGGTAGTTTAGGAAATTAATTTTAGGTGGTTTGAATTGCTACTATTACATTACTATTATTAACACATAAAAAACTTGAATTAAAATTTTGTTTGTGCTGGGCTCTGAAGAGAGTTGGTTTTGGAAGCTGGTTCAGCATTTCAGTGGTTGTAGATTGCTCTGTAGGTGTCTGTTTCTAATTGATGTTCAGTCACTTTGGTTAGGAGCTTAAAGTTAGGTAGGCTGAAAGTACATGTCTATGAGCTAAATTTGTGAATATGGTTCATTTAAACTGTATTCAGTGTCAGTCAGGGTGTGTGCCAATCAGCTAAGGGAGGCTGGCAGCAGCTCACTTGGGCTAGTAACAGAGGACTGAGTGAAATATAAAATATGGGCTGATAAATTAACACATGATAAATTAAAACATGTTTGAGTTTGTTCTTATTTACAAAACTAGTGTCCATATTTCCAACACTTCTAGCCATCTGGAATCTTGGCAAATGTGTTTTCTAAATGAGAAAGTACAACTCTGTGAGCTTGCTGTTACTTACAGGTACTTGGCTGTCAGAATGACAGGGCTTGATGGACTTTGATGTGCCTACAACAACTTAATTTTTTAGTATGTGAAATCTGAAAATGTTATTAAGCTGTGGGGTCTGTAAACATTTCTAGACAAATTTTGAGTCCCTGCCTAAGTACTGAGAGCATTAAGAAGAGTGTGACCAGCAGCTCTGCCCTACTGAGGCCACATTTGGAGTATTATGTTCAGTTCTGGGCTCCTCAGTTCAAGATAAAAAAGGAACTACTGTAGATAAGTTGATGAGGGGACTGGAGAGAGAAAGGCTGAGGGACATATATCTGTTTAACCTGAAGAAAACTGAGAGAGGATCTTCTCGATGTTTATCAGTATCTAAAAGGCAGGGGTCAAGAGGATGGGGCCACACTCTTCAGTGATGCCAGCAATAGTAGAAGGGGCAATGGGCAGGAGCCACAGAAGGGAGCCTGGAACTTTCTAATGTTTGCTACTCTCTTCATTAGTATTTTCTGGGCTGTTCCTCAGCTGCTTCTTTCATGAAAAATAAATATGCAAATGTGGGTTATGTCTCACTGAGAGATGCCAAGTGTTCTATAAAAAGCTTTTGAGAAAAGTAGTAACTTTAAGTTAACATTTGTTTGAAATAGTAAGAAGACTATGTGGGTATTTAGTCCAGAAGAGGCTTCATTTGTTGCTGGGCAAGAGACAATGGTGGAGCCTAAAGCAGTTCATATGTAGTGATTTCCATTAGAATCTTTAATTTCTATATCATCAGATAATTAATGGTGCTGCGTAACTCCCCATGCCAAATATAACTTCGTAAGAGTAATTAAGCAAGAAGTGAAGCTGCTCAGTTTTGATGTTAGCACTACAAAATCAGATGTTAAAAGGAACAGCCTTACTCTGATAGGAAACTGAGCTTTGGCGTTCTCCTTTGTGGTGCCTCAGTGAAGAGTTCAGGATATGACACACTTGTGTCAAAATTCACTGATTTGATCATGTCAGTATTGAAGGACTGAGTGTTAAGAAACTTGCTTGCTAATGTGTATTAATCAACATCAATTGGTGACAGACTGGCTCATTTTCTGGAGCAGGAGTAGTTTATCATCAAGAGTTAGGGACAGGCCAGCCACTAAACAAGTGATAGAGACTGTCTATGAAATCCTCTTCCTTCTCAAAAGGAAGAGAAAAGGAATAAGGAAGAGAGTGGTAGGTTGGGGAAGAAAACTAAAGTAGCTTTCATGCAAATAATAATAATTAAATACATACAAATTACATAAAACCAATATATAATGGGTAATGGGTTTAAACTGGCAGAGGGAAGATTTAAACAGGATGTTAGAAGTGAGGAACCCTCACAGTGAGGGCAGCAAGACACTGAAACAGGTTGCCCAGGGAAGTTGTGGCTGCTCCCTTCCTGGAGGTGTTCAAGGCCAGACTGGATGAGGCCTTGAGTGACCTGATCTAGTGGGAGGTGTCTCTGCCTATGGCAGGGAGGAGTTGGAACTGGATGACCTTTGAGGTCTCTTCCAACCTAAACCATTCTATGATTCAACCCAACCTCCTGATGGCAATTCTGTCATACTGTGGGCCGGTCCTGGGGAAGTCACAGACTGGACTCAGCAGCAGAAGGGAACTGGGGTCTGAATCTGGATAAAGGAACACATAGATTGGGATCAAAGGCAGAACAAAGAATCTTCCTTGGATGCTGGACATTGAAGAAGAGGATTGACACTGGTGATCCCTCAAATTTATACCAAACAAGATGTCCATGGGATGGAATCCCTTGTGGGTCAGTTTAGGGTCACCTGCCTTGTCTGCATCCTGCAGATGCCACCTTTTATTTAACTAAAGCCAGGCATGGGACACAGGATTTAGCAGGGACCTTGGTATGCTCAGGAGCAAAGATAAGCAAGAGCCTTTCAACATCCCAATTCTTGGTAGTAACTCTAGCCATTAGGGTTATCACTTCTAGAAGCAGCCACTGTCTGCAAAAAAATGCCCTGAACTTCAGAAAGTGCCATCAAAGAGCAGAGACTGAGCTCAAAAGTGAAATCACTGAGAAGAATTAGTTCTGGTCTATCTCAAACTAGGACACTTATTAAAAGCTCTGTGTGATGGAGAGGCAATTGTTGCAAGATATTATTTTTCAAAATTAGTATTTTTAATTAATTTTCAATATTCCAAACTCTCACCAGCCCCAATCACTAATTTTAATAATAACCGGCTCTTTGCACAGTCATGGAACGCATTGCATAAATGAATAACTAGATCTAGAAATAATAACTAGCAAATGATATAAACTTTAATTGAACTGGAAGAGAAAGTTCCTGTGGTCAATATACCACCTGCCTGCTAGATGGACTCAGGAAGCTCCTTTCTGTTTGTGGCAGAAGGCAATTAGTAAATTACAAGAGGCTTTAATTATTTACTCACAAAATATTATTTCCCAACTCACAGAGCTAGCTATAGATTCAGAAAGAACCCAAACACTTTCAGGGAATTCTGTTGATGGTCTTGCTGGCCCCTGAGACTTCGGATCCTTCCCAGGCTTCACTGGATGCTGGGGAAAGGGACAGATGATCTGTGACCTGGTCCTGGCTCCCTGGATGATCTGTGTACCTCCAGCACTTCCCATCTTGGCAGGAGACTTTCAGATACAAGCAGGATGTCTTGTGATGTGCAGTCTCATCATGGATGTCACACTGGCTATGCAGGTGGATTGTGTGGAGGTGTTTAAAGCTGATTCCTGGTAAACTCGAGGCAGGCAGTTTCCAGGCAGTTCAACAGAGCTGACTTATAGCTTTTCAAAGCCTAATGCTATAAAACAATAAGGCAGTATTACTGCCAGAAGCAGAAGGCAGCAGCATGAATACAATCACAAAACACATTGTGTTTGCCTGATCATCTCCTTTATATCCATGCCTCAGACTAATGGGCCTTTGAGTACAGAATAGCCAGTCAGAATGGTAGCTAGCCAAGCTTGACCATAATAGGTGAAGCCATAGGCTTGCTTTACCCAAATTTGGGAAAGATATATGCATTGCATGAGGCAGGTACAAGCCAAGTGCTTACCACAGGATGCAAATAGGAGCAAAACAAGTCAGGGCAAGCCAGGATCTCTCAGACTCAGTGGCTCCAGTTCTTTTCTCCTCTTTGCCACGGTTGCCTCACCCCAAAACAGAAGAGGGAGAGCAGAAAAACATGTCTGGGCAAGTCAGGACATGTATAGGCCTATTTTGGCCTATGAGGCCTACCATGACACTGTTCTTTAATAGCAAAATAATTTTAAATCAGGTATATATGGAGTTTTGCTATTTTCCCTTGTTTGGATTGTTCCTAACAGAGCAATCAGTTCTATTAGTGATAACAGCTAATGCCTTAAGTGCTTTCCCTCTCTGAATAACAGCACAGCAACTATATAACTATTGCTTCAATGCCTAGATATGGTTGTGTCTTATAATGAATTAATTTTCCAATAAGAAACCCAATTTTAGAAACCAGTACTTTTGCATATCAGTCTTTCTTCAAAGGAATTTAATTTCATAACAATTCAATTATATAACCACATTTATTCATTGTTAATATTAATAGAGCAATTCTTTCTAAAATAATTGGATAACTTTAAGTGTTGCTAATGACTTTGACTATTTTGCCTTCAAATTTCTCATTTAGTCATTACTTCAATGAGCATGCTCACAATATTTGCATATTTTCTGTTTCTTCGTTGTTTTTACCCTCTTTAATATTTATTCTCTTTTGCTTGACCAGCTGGCTTTTGCTTATCTACTGTATTCTCTTATTTTTGTAGTCTCCAAACATCAATTCTGTAACATTGCAGAAGGTATATGTGAGTGCTCATTTTTTTCTGCTGTGAGTTATATTAATCACTGTTGGTGAGGAAAACTACAGTACATAAACGGAGGCATAGAATCATAGAAGCAATTAGGTTGGGAGAGACCTCCAAGATCATCCAGTCCAACCTAATACCCAGCCCCATCCAATCAATTAGATGTAATGGAGGGGTAATTAATTAACAAAAGATTTTTTTTCCCCCAAAATTAATATTGTTTATTAGTTTTCAATATTCTAAACTTTTGCCACCTCAACCACTAATTTTATTAATAATCAGGTTCTTCTGCAATGGTCATGGAACACATTACATAAAATCTAGAAATAACTAGCAGTATATAAACACTAATTGAACTGGAAGAGAAGGTTCCTGTTGTCAATATACTGCCTGCCCACTAGATGGACTCAGGAAGCTCCTTTCTGCTTATGGTAGAAGGCAATTAGTAAATTGCAAGAGGCTTTAAGTATTTACTCACAAAACATTATTTCCCAACTCATGGGGCTAGCTATAGCTTCAAGCACAAATACAATGGCAGAGCACATTGTGAAACCCGCTCGTCTCCTTTTATCAAGGTAGCCTGAGACCAACGGGCCTTTGGACACAGAATAGCCAATCTGAATGGCAGTTAGCCAAACTTGACCATATTAGGTGAAGTCACAGGCTTACTTTACCCAAAATTGGGAAAGACATAGGCCTTGCACAAGACAGGCACAAGCCAAGTGCTTACCACTAAAATAGGATGTAAACAGGAGCAAAACAAGTCTGGGCAAGCCAGAGTGCTTAGACTCCATGGCTCCAGGTTCTTTTGTCCTCTTTCCCATGGTTCTTTCACCACACAACAGAGAGAGGGAGAGTAGAAAAACATGTCTGGGCAAGCCGGGACATGTATAAGCCTATTTTGACCTATCAGGCCTACCACAACACTAGACCATGGCACTAAGTGCCCCATCCAGTCTGTTCTTAACACCTCCAGGGACAGCAACTCTACCACCTCCCTGGGCAGCCCATTCCAATGGCAAATCACTCTCTCTCTCTCTCTGAAGAACTTCCTCCAAATATCCAGCCTATATCTTCCCTGGCACAACTTGAGACTGTATCCCCTTGTTCTGTTGCTGGTTGCTTGGGAGAAGAGACCAACTCCCACCTGGCTACAACCTCCCTTCAGGTAGTTGTAGACAGCAATTCAGGTCACACCTGAGCCTACTCTTCTCCATGCTAAACAACCCCATCTCCCTCAGCCTCTCCTCACAGGGATTGTGCTCCAGGCCCCTCATCAGCTTTGTCGCCCTTCTCTGGACATGTTCCAGTACTTCAAAATGT
Organism: Psilopogon haemacephalus; assembly: GCA_013396835.1. Lineage (NCBI taxonomy): Eukaryota > Metazoa > Chordata > Aves > Piciformes > Megalaimidae > Psilopogon > Psilopogon haemacephalus. The sequence continues at coordinate 419,306 of VWZI01008933.1, read as the reverse complement.
CTCTTGAATTGAGTGGCCCAGAACTGGACATATTCCTCTTTATTTCGGATCAAAGCTTAACTTCTAATTTATTTTGTAGAAAGACCTGTTTATGGTGATTTTTGTTTATACAGAGTAGGTGTGAGAGCAGTGTGTGAGCTGGAAAATCATAGGATGGTTTGGGTTGGAAGAAACTGTAAAGACCATCCAGTTCTAATTGCCCTGCCATTCCATTAACAGGGTCACCTTCCAGTAGATGTGGTTTCTGAAAACTCCATCCTACTTTGTCTTGCATACTTGCACTTTGGACTCTTATTAGCTTCTTGTTACACCCAATTCCTGAGGTGAAGTAGTTCCATAAAACTTTTAGTGTTGAAATTAAATTCCAAACAGGGTGATTGCCTGTAGTCAATCTAGCAAACATTCTATGGGATGGGATACATAATGTAGATTAAAAATAAATCCAAACTCCCTCACTGATGGCTTCTCAACTGAAAAAACAAGCAAGAGATGAGTCTTGATACTGCTTGGCAGAAGTGTGGTGGCAATATTCAACCAAGTACCATTGTCAGGAGAAAAGACAATATTGCAGGTACCAAGCTTTCATTATAGTAGCAGCAGGACTGAAAGCTGACTTGTTCAGTGCTAATGATGTTGGGATCTCTAACCTTGAGCCTTAGAAACCATGTAGCAAACTGCATCCAATTTTCCAGTGTCCAGATGTACTCTCCCATGTACATCTGTTTGTCAAAAGCTACTAGAAAACTTTGTGTTAGGTGAGGCAGCTTAATGATGATGTATAAATCTGAAGATTCATGGAATCATCCAGGCTGGAAAGGACCTCCAGGACCATGCAGTCCAGCCATTTCACCCACACGACCAAGTCTGTCACTACACCATGTCCCCAAGCACCAGCTTTTAAACACATCCAGGGACGTGTTTTAACCACCTCCCTGAGCAGCCTGTTCCAGTGCCTGACAACGCATTCTGTCAAATATTTTTTCTTAATGTCCAGTCTAAGCCTCCCCTGCTGCAGCTTGAGGCCACTCCCTCTCATTCTGTCATTAGTTACCTGTGAGAAGAGAGTAATGCCTACCTCTTTGCAAGTTCCTTTCAGGTGGTTGTAAAGAGCATTAGCTGTGCACTCTCTTAAATAGAGATGTACAGGAAGTATCAAATCACAATATCCTGGAACAAACTGCCCATCCCCCTGAGACTGTCTATCTTTTGGACAACATTTTCTTTGTGGTCATACCAATTAACCTTTATTTTCTTTTAACCTACACTACCGGCCACACTATTTCTAATACAGGCCAGGATGCCACTGGCCTTCTTGGCCAGCTGGGCACACTGCTGGCTCATATTCATCCTCCTGTCAATCAGTACTCCCCAGGGTCCTTTTCCACCATAGGGCTCTCCAGCCATTCTTCCCAAGCCTGGAGCATTGCATGGGCTTGTTGTGGCCCAGGTGTAGTACCTTGGCCTTGTTGAAGCTCACATAGCCGACCTCAGCCCATTGATCCAACCTATCCAGGTCCCTCTGTGCTGTGGTTTAAGGAGATCAACAATCTCTATAATTCTTCTCAAAAGAGTTAAAGGAAACTCCATGCACAGGACAGGATGCAGATTAAATGGAAGGTGCTATTAATAACTACAAACTATAGTGCAAAGCAATGCGAAGCATATGAAATATATAAAAATCTGTAGTCTGAGTTTAACACAGAACCCCATCAGGCTGAAGACCTTCTCTAAACCTCCACCAAATTAGGCTAAAACCTCAGTGTTCTTTCTTCCCTCCAATTGCTAGGCTAGTTCTGGTTGCCCAGGCCTGAACTGCCTCCCCACATCACC
>VWZI01008933.1:331341-416384 GCA_013396835.1 Psilopogon haemacephalus | reverse complement strand
AAAAAAAGACGTGTACCTGGCAGGGAACAGCTAATACATTTACACATTTCTTTGATAGAGAGAGGATTGTTGTTGCTGTATTCATTGCTGAAGCTTTTTCTTCACCCTTTACAGCTGTATTACTGGATACTTTTTGTCTTGACTGCAAGTTTTATTTAGTTATTCCAAGTGAATTCCAATGGGAAAAAATATCCCTTTCTTTCTTAGAAGGTAGCTGCTCAAAAATAAATCTATGTTAGTGTCTGTAAAGAAACTCTTGACCAGTTGGTAATGTAATAGCCTAGCTTTGGAGAAAAAAAGAAAAAATACAAAATAGAAATAATTGATATTGAAGAAGAAGAGTTAGGTTTGGAGTAAAAAGAATTGTTTTGAAAGCTGAGCTAAAACAATGATGATTTTTCCTATCTTTATGTCATAATGTTAATCTTGACTATAACCAGTGCCATGTCATTTAGATTTTTGATCTGTATGAACTTCTCAAAATCCTGTTTGTAGCCTTTCTTTTCTATGGGTTTTTCCTGTTGGGAACACCACCATGTTAGCTAAAACTTATTAGTATTGGTTTTAGTATTAGTCTTGGAAAAAAAATTACAGTAATTGTGCCAAGTGCAATTCTCTAGCACTTTTTCTGGCAAATATCTGTTTAAAAATGAGTAAATAAGGTTCTAACATGGAATGAAGAAGACACTTAAAGCAAGAGGGGTTTCTTTCCTCTAGGAAATTCAAGCTGATTCTGACTTTTCTGTGTATCTGATTGACATGTCTTCATCTCCCCTGTGCCCCAGGCCCCAATCTGAATTCTGCGCCTGTATCAGCTGGCCTAGTGAAAAATAAGGGTGATCAGTGCATTACAGTCTGCTTTAGCTCAGCTGTACTGCTAAAAACATATTCAGCCACCATTGCTTGTGCTGGTTACATTTCTCTGAAAATAAAAGTCTGCTACTGTATTTTATCTGTCTAGTAATTCCAGTTTAGACATTTTTATGCAGTAAAATTTATCAAATGCTGTATTCCAGAGGATAAGCAGTAAAATCCTTGCCCTGTTAGAACTGATGTAGATCCTGTGACATCAGGAGGATTAGAGTTCAAAGACTCTGAGCCAAGTGAATATGTTTCCTACAAGAAGAAGATGTAAGCTGAGACATCACAATTACTGTGGGATGGATTTAACTGGGCAGGCTTTTGCAAATTTTCTTCATTTGTCTTTTTTAGCAGAAGAAAGACTACCGCCATCTGCCAGTTCAGCGGTTTTATTTTTTCCTTTGCATCTCTCCTTTTCCAATCAAACACAAGTCACAAATATATATCAAACAGTACAGCTTTGTACTGGCAATGTCAAGACAGAATTTAATTAAAAGTCTTGCAGAAAGGTCAGCAGTGGTGGACCTGTCTGCAGAAGACTACAGACCTGTAGTTGTACGTCATGCAGGACAAAATTGTAATCTCACTTTCTTGTTTCTTCTCTGTAAATACAGAGAAGAGATATGATGTTTTTCTCTGGTCTATTTCTGTAAACTTGGAAGATGTATTTTATAAAACAAAATCTAAAATGAGCCTCAGGTAGTTGATGGATTAATTCTAGAAGTTTAGATATGTACTTTGCAGGATTTGTAACTTGTGAATATTTATTGATGATCCCTCTTTCGAGGAGACAGTTTAACATGAAAGAGTGTCTTGATTTGACCTACAAGACAACTGATTCTGTTCAGTGATTTTACTTTTCAGCTCAGTCTCTGCTCAGTGATGGCACTTTCTGAAGTTCAGGGCATGTTTTCACAGACAGTGGCTGCTTCCAGCAATGACAACAACTAATGGTTATTACCAAGGGTTGAGTGCACATCAAGATCACTACTAAATTTTGTGTACAACATTGGATTGAAGTAAGAGGTGCCACTTGTGAGGAGGAGTGAACAAGACAGGTGACTCTAAACTGAACAACAGGGGATTCCATTCCATATATGTCGTATTAATTGTAATGCTGAGGAATCCACCAGGGTCAAGTTCTCTTCTTCAATGGCTAGTGTCCAAGGAATATTTCGTTCTGTTTTGGATCCTGATCTGTGTGTTTCTGAGTCTGGCTCCTGTATCAGGTTCCTATCTGATGCTGAGTCCTCAGTGCCTGCCTACAGCATAAGTGATGGTGATGATGTCGTTGCCTTCAAGGTGCTGGGTTTGATCTTGGTTTGCATCTATTTAATTTTATTTTTATTATTTTCATTTAAGTTGGTTTAGTTTCTTTCCCAGCTCATCAGTCTCTCTCCCTTTTTCCCTTTCTCTTTGCTTTGGGAAGGGAGGATCATTTATGGGGAGCATCTCTTGCTCATTTAATGGCTGTCCAAGACTGCACCTTTGACCCAACCTAAAAGTTGTTGTTTGTTTGTTTTGTTTGTTTGTTTTTTAAAATTAAGCTTACTGCATTGGTGATTGATTAACCTTGATGAGACAGTGTATAAAGGCAGTCCTGTGCCATCTCTGAAACATTAAAACAAAAAATGCATAGAGAAAACAGTTTGCATGGACTATCAGAAGAGGTGGTTACCACAGGTGCTTAGTTTACCTGGTTAGAATAAACTGTGGACTGCAATATCTTTCTTGCTGAGTTTCAGCATCACTGGGCAAGTCTTAGCTTAGGCCCACGGGATGTGTTTATAATGTTTCTTTTCTCAGAAGTTAATGTTTGCTTTGAGAGAAGCACCTAGTGCATAAGTGAAGATGACTCACAACTGCAGGATTCAGCACTGAAAAAATGACACTGTGCATAGAGCTTGATTTTTGTGTACAGCTTTTTCTTAATCTTTGTGTACAGCTTTTTGTGGCATTTGCTTTCCTTTATCTACAGCCAGTTAGGTCCATGTCCACACTACAATAATTAAATATCTCTGTTTAGTCTTTTAAATCCATTTTGGGCTGTTTTTCAAAGAACATGTCTCCTTTGTCTGACATCTGGGTATTTAGTTTATTTGAGCTCTTGAGCTAGTCATGTAAATTGAATGTCTCTGGTTTGGCTCTACTTTTTGTTGGATAAATCCATCCTTGCAAATGGGCTGCAGATCTGCAGCTGGAGTGCTGTGCCATATTTACTTGCTCGATATGACTGATTGGTTTGTGGTGGTTTTTTGTCTTTTGTGGGACTAAGGATTTAAAGACAGAGAAAGCAGCAGAGGGCAAACAGCTGAGGAAGTGGTACTGGGACTTGAAATGTGTACTCTAAGGTGTTAATAGCTATTATGGAGATCTGCAAGTCAGTAAGTGCATTTCTGCTACCTACACAGAGTAATTATGTGACTGTTTATGATAGATAGTTCTGTTTCTCTCAGTGTTCCCAGCATAAAATTTATGTTTTCAAGGGTTTATACCACAGGCTGAGTCTATATCTGGGTAATTTTGTTAAAGCAGTTTTCAACAAGCTCTTTGGCTGTGGAAGCATGGACGGAATATTAAATCAAAAGATAACTCTAAATCCAGGGAACCTAATGTTCTGATATGTGATGTTACACTCTCTCATCACTAATATATTGTATATTTTTTGGTTTTGCTAGTTGTTGCATGCAAAGTCAAGGGTTTTTCAGCACTGGTAACTTCAAACCTAAGTGTTTTAATCATTGCCATGTTAGTCTGAAGATCACAATATCCTTAATGAGTTTTGGCTTTTTTTGTTTGTTTGTTTTAAACTCACATTCACTAAGCTGATGATTTTAAATTTTCTCCTGTCTTTAATCACCATGAGTTCAGTACTTAATCTTTTCTTGTCAATACATACTGATGGATATATGACCATATCATGAAGGGTAAGTAGCGTTATCTGTTTTTCACTTGCACTTCAGTCCATGAATTGGCTGCATCTAGACACTGAAAAACAGTAGCAAGGGAAATGCTTTCACTGGATTCCATAGAGTGACGTCTAATGTATTACTGTAAACTCTAGTATCCCACAGCATGTCACCACCAACAGTGTCCTGCCAAGACCACCCACCATCTGCCACTCCTCTCCCCTTTGCTCACTGTCAGCAGCTAGCTGATAAAAGAACATCCTTCAGTTCCACTTAAACATGAGGAAATAACTTCTTTCCTGTGAGGGTGCTGAAACACTGGACCAGGCTGCCCAGAGAGGTTGTGGGGTCTCCTTCCTTGGAGAGATTCCAAACTTGCCTGGACACAATCCTGGGCAGCCTGCTTTGGGTGACTCTGCTTTAGCAGGTAGTTTGGACTAGGCAATCTCCAAAGGTCTCTTCCAACTCCCCCACCAAGTTTCAAGGACTTGTCAGAGACCTGATTCTTGGTTTCAGAAAATGAGATTGCATTTGGCCAGCAGGAAGTAGCTGAACAGACCCACTGTTGCAGCATGATTTTTGTCTTAGCTGGAGCAGTAAAGGGGTGGTTGGAACACTGTATTACTCAGATACAAATTCAAATACAGCTCCTGTGTGGCTGTCAGCATTTTGCTCCTGAGGTCACAGTATTTACAAAAGTTAATTAGAGTATCAGGAATAGAAGTTACTAAAAAGACAAATTATTTAATGAACGGTTTTCCAAGATAATACCTGGATAGCAATGTCCTCATTTTATTGTGCCTTAGCCTAGATACCACCTAGGATGTGGGGGGTTGTAAGGCTAAGGAAAGATAATCTGAGAAAATCCTGTCCTAATCAGCGCAGAAGTTTTGGCCCTTTATGTCTTCACCTATGTTTGTACATGATACGATCTACAGTGATGAATCGGAATTATTTCATAATCCTCACCAGCATGGTGTCTGTGAACTCTTTAAAATGCCTCCTAAAGACTTTAATTTTCCTCTAAATGAACATAAAATCTGTGAATTTGGCTTTGATTTCAGTATAATGGATTTTTATGAGGTTGCCCAATACAGAGCAGGAAGATTGGTATGAATATGTATGTGGTGCTGTTAGACTTTTTAGCAAATGGATGCCTGAGGGAATGAGATGGGTGAGCTCCAGACTTTTGTTCTGTGCATCAGCTCTTGATGAAGGATGTTTGGTAACTTATTGTTGATCGTTTTAATGGTTTGTTGTTTTCTATTTTCAAAATAATTCTTTAAGGAAGAGAACTTTTCCTTCCCCAGTCTCTGATTTTACTAGTGCACAGCTTAGTAGCATTTTTATTCTTCCTGCTTAGGGGTATACTGAATTAAGCTTTCTGCTTTCTAAACAGAGGAAACCTAAACTTTCTAATGTATTTTAAACATCTCCAGACTCCATAGTTAAAACAGTCAACAACAACAAAGGCACTGAAATATCTGAATTACACTGCCTCCTCCTAACACCTCCCAACTCAGTATCTCAATCAATATTAAGTTAGCTAAGAGGTAAGAAAGATACAGAATTATACTGTGCCTTTTGTAGTCTTCAGAAGTATTTATTATATTTCTGTGGCAGTTATTACAGCTGACATGAATTTACATTATTCCATGGTCAGACTATAGTAGACAAACAATTTTTTATATATTTTAAAAATACAAATGCAGTATTTATATTGTTTTGTAAGCCACTTCAACTAAATTCTGTGGCTATAGCTATAGATTCTGACAATCAAATGCAGCATTTTGATGGGGTTTGTAATTTATTTTAGCTTTTCCCATCAACTTCAGGTAATAAGTTTAAGGGAAAAAAATGCTGTATTTTCTCTCTCTGTAATGGAAAATTAAATAAATATTATCAAAAGAATTTATATTTTTAATTATAAAGTAAATAAGTGTGTACTCTACTAAATTAATGGTTTTTCATAAGTATACTGACAGTATACAGACTACTTCTGGAAGTTGTCATAGGAAAGAAAAGATGTTTTGGCAGTAGAATAAAGTTCAGTGGATCTATTGTCACATGAAAGGTAGCTGGAACTCTTGAGCAGTCTCATTAATTGAATGGCTTTGCTTTTGCTGGTTAATTATTACCCATGTTACATCCAAACAGCTGTCACCTGAGCTTCAAAATCAATACTTGAATTTAAGGAAATTGTTTTTTCAGTAAAGATTCATCCTTGTGTTTTATATAGCTACTGGTATAGTTTCAGGTTGTCTGCATATTCAGCAGGAAGATTACATTTCAGCTGTTCCTCACAGTCCAAGGGGCTGTGAGACTAGGCTTGGATTTTGAGGTTTGCAACTTGTGAGCTGGTCACTTCACCTATGGGATCACTTAGAAAAGTGGGAGAAGACTGGGACTTGCAGAGAAAATAGCAATTGTAAATGGTTCTGTAAATAGAGGTACTGGAGCCTTGATTTGGTAGAAAGGAGGTGGAGGAGAGGCTGTATTTCCACACATGAAGTTTTCTGAAGAGTTTCACAAACACAACATAAAACTACAAAAAGACTTTGCTTGTTAAACTCTGCCAGAAGTTTATTGCTTATAGAACTCCAGTCTGAATGCCACAGCTGTTAGTAATTACAACCAGGAGTAATTGCACCATCCAAGATTAAGGTAATCATATGTTTCAATGCATAAAGGGTAATGGAAACATAGTGGATGCATTCAGGATGATTAAAGTTTAATGTAACACACACATTCTTAGCTGGTTAATAATGATTTCATGCCTTTATGTAGTATTTCACATGTCTATACCATCGCACATGCCTCTGTTTCGTAAAACATCTAAGGAAAAGAGACTGGTGTGACATCCTGTCTCTGCCATTATCTGTATGATACTGAAGATTCTTTTATCAATAACTCCTTTTTCTTTTTATTTTTTTTCCCATTTTGTATCTTGCCTCAGTCTAGTTTTGTGTGTTTCAGTGATATTTTCCAAAGCAGCAGGTCCTAAGAGATAGAATGCTTCTATTTTTCTCTTTTAAAAAGATATTGCTGTTGGGTTTTAGCTAGAAGTGATTTGCTGGTTTGATGCTGTTTTTTCACCATGTGGCTTTTTGCACTTATTTTAGCTATTTTCATTACCAGTTCCATGCTAATTCTAGACCCAGAGTTATAAAACTGATCTGCAGCCTGCTGGTATCTGCAAGGCCATAGTAAATGGTCTGCAAGGCAAGTGGTCCATAGGGTCTTTGATGATGAAAGGGCATAGTTATTTGGGAAGAAAAAGTTAATCATGAGGCAACTCTTTTCTCATGATCTTGAAGAAGATGCATTTTTATTTCATGTTTCCCATGAGCTGGGAATGTTTGCACAGTTAGTTACTCAGATCTGGTGGTGGTTAATAACTTGTAAGGAACGCTAAATGAGTCACCTGCTTACCATTTCAGCTGGGTTTTAATACGTTTCCTTATACCTATCTCTGCTGTGCACCTAGCAAATCACTTTTTGAAACCTCTTGGCATGGAAGAAAGAGAATATTTTCTTTGAAGCCTCAATTTAGTAGTTCCTTGAAGATGTTTCACTCTCCCATATGCTTTTCAGAAGATGGTCTTAATTATCCAGAATGGACTTTACCTTTTTTCTCTCTTCAGTACCATATTCTATCTTGCATTTAAATAACGATGAGGCAACTGTTCCAGTGGGAACTTCTTGTAGCTGAATGTTGTAACCAGCCCAACGTGCAACTGAAAAAATGCCACTGGATTTCACTTTCCACCTCAGTTTTCTCAGGGAAAGGTAGCTGTAATTTCCAGCTCTTACATTCTCACTGAGATGTCCTGACGAAGTGTGCTCACCCTCAGTGGGAGAGGAATTGCAGCCAGGAAGCAAGCTTGTAGCATGTAGCTTAGTGTACATTGCCTGCAACAGAAGGAAGTACAGAAGACTGTTTTGAATGCCTGCTGTGTACCTGTGCTGCTAATTGTGGAGAAGAATGTGAAAGCTCTGCTAGCTCACACTAGCAGAACTGGATATGCTTCTGTCCTTTCTTTTGATAACCATGCTGTCATACTGTAACACAATTAATACTGCATCACTTCAAATAAAACATTGCCACATTTCCTTTGTGAAAGGCTAAAATATTTTGATGCCCTCAGAGTTTTAGTCCTTTGGGTTTTGTACCTTGCACTTTCTTAGGCAAGTTGGCTATGCTAACTCAGCATCCTTTCACAGAATATGGTTCCATTGAAGACTATGCTGGCTCTGTATCTTTGGCTGGATGGAGACAGCTGACCTTTGGGTGAACTTCTTGCAATTTGCTTTTCCTGTTTATTGATGATTTGAGATTTCGTAGAGGATTTGCGTGGCACCAGAACAGAAGGTGAACAATTATGTATGTCCTCATTAAATCTTCAGTATTTCTTTTTCATTGCACTTTTCTGTGTGTGGAAAGAACTAAGCCTTTATTCAACAGTAACTGGAATCAGAATTGTCTTTCTGTGCCTTCTGTATTTCTTAGTTTTTAGTGAAAGGATTACATGGTGGCATTGCGAACAGAAGTTTGCAAGCATATGTTTGGTTGTGGGGTTTTTTTTTCTGTTTCTTTGAGATGGCTTTTCCCCCTTTCCAAGCTAATAAAAGGTTGCTTGATTATATGGTGTACAAACAGCCTAGGAATAGCAAGAGATATTTTAAAATGAGTTTTCAGTCCAGTACAGTCCCACATCTCTGCTTCCCATTGGTAACTCACTATCTTGTCATTACGTTCAAAGTTTCTTATGCATGTTGGCATCAAAGGTCTTTGGACTATCAGATGAAGCTTCTGACACTTCTCCTTTTTCCCCCCCCCATTTCTGGAGATTTACTTTATCTTGCTGATTTTCAGATTTTTTTTTTTTTACACATTCTTTTGCTTTTCTTCCCCCTTGTTTGTTCTCACTTTGCTCTAAAACAAAAGAGTGCAAGAGAGAATCTTTCTGTCTTTGAGTTTATATTTCTGAGCCTCTACTGATCTTACTATTTTATATAAGCATAGATAAATCTATGTACATCACTTATGAGTAGAGTCATTTTTGCTGTGAAAACATTGCTCTAGATAATATAAAATTACAGAAACCGTAATTAAAATCTCACTTCTAGGATTATGCCAATGAATAGCTCTTAGCCTGTTGTCATGTCATCAGAACACCATGACAAATCAGCAAGATATTTTTTATTTTTATAATGCTAATTTTTTTTCTGTAGAAAAAATGCACCATACAAAACAGCATTTTTTGCAGTTCCAACACTGCATTTCCCTTTACAGCAAAGCACTTAAGATATACCTAACATATCACCCTTGGGTATGCTTCATACTTTTTTCCAAGGTTTTTTTCTCTAGGTATTTGTAACCTTTTCTGTTCCTTAAGGGACCTTTTCCAACTGCCTGATACACAAGATCACCTTTGTCCCCATGTCAAATGGGACCGTTCCAAAGAGATCACTGACAGTGTGAAAAAGAACAAACCAACCTACCAGGCTGTTAAATAATGAAAAATCCTGGAAACCTTATCATTGAACTTAGAAGTTGTTGATCTCCTGTCAACTCTCTACTTTCTCTCATCAATTCCTCTGAACTGGTAGGGTGTCAAATTAGGCAAGTAAACCTCTTGAAGCTTTAAGGGGGAAGCTAGTCTCTCTCCCTGCTGACTCAGGAGAGGGAAGCTGGCAGGTTGAGCTGTGAAGTGTATATTTTGAGTGGACAGCATGCTCAGATTTATTTTTCTTCCAGATCTGCTAGAAAGCAAAGAATTAAGTACCAATTTTGAAGTAGTCCTGAAGTAACTCTTCATGCTATGTGTATCCCTCTGCTAGAAGAATTAGTCGTATCTTAAAGCATTTATGTATAGGATATAGAGAGGAAGCTGATATGCACATTTGGAAAATGGTTAGACTTTACATTATCACTAGTGAAAATACCAGATACCCAGAGAATGAGGCCCTTTTAAAAATCATAAGATGAGAAAGTGTTATTTTCTGTTGCTCTCTATTTTGTAAGCCATTATGACTTTTTTGAGTATATCTTGACAGTCATGAGAGTGAGAGGCCTTACTTTAAAGGCTTGGATTGTCATAAAAATTCTTCATTCTGCAGCACTCCCTTCAAGAAAGGCTCCATTTATGAGATGCCTGCAGTTGTTGGGAGCTAGCAACACTGATTCCTAACTGGATGGGAAGAAGAAGTGGGCTGGATTTTGTGTCTGTGCTGTGGCACTAGAAAAAAATAACAGCCTAGCAGTCACAATAATGAATTCCTGCAAAAAGAGAATGATAACCTGTTCAATTTCTGAGTTTCAGCACATAACAATATCAGTTTGCCCAGAGGCCTGCCAAGCCTCACTTCGAACATTGGGCAACCTGTTACAGTGTTCACTACCCTCATGGTAAAGACCTTGTTCCTAACATCCAATCAAAATCTATTGTTATCTAGTCTGAAGCCATTGCCCCTCATCCTATCATTACAGGCCTCTGCACAGCCTCTCTCCATTCTTCTTGTAGGCCCCTTTCAGGTACTGGAAGGTTGTTATTAGGTTTTCCCAGAGCCTTCTCTTCTCCAGGATGAACAACTCCAACTCCCTCAGCTGATCTTAGTAGCAGAGCTGTTCCAACCCCCTGATCATTTTCCTGGCACTCCTAAGCACCTAAATTCTTCTTCTGCTTGTATGCTAGTGGAGATAACTGTGGTGCTGCTGAACCTCCAGGTGTTTTAAAGGAGTTTGGGAGTGAAGGGTGCATGGCTTGAACTGAGAAGGTTCTATTAAAGTTCAGGCTCTCTGACACTGCTGTGTTTCACCCATGGATAAGAGTGATTGTGCCCTTTCAAGATAGCCATGGTGCAGTTCTGCCAGTTTAGATTGCTGTGAGATAGGGACATCCTGAGTTGTAAGCGTGCAACCATTAAAAGCCTTGTGAAATAATTTAATGTCATGTTTAATGAATATGCAAATGTCAGCCAGGAAGGTAATTCATATTTCCATTTGCTGGTTTAAGTAAAAGAATAAATTACTGAAAATAGAGGCAGGAGTCGGTCTCTTGTAAGTTCACTCAGACAGGAGCGAATAGGAGATGAAACATTCTGTTCACTACCTCATTATAGAACATAATGGCCACAGCACCTTAGCTGCAGCATAGGCTGGAAAATATCTTTAAGATCATAAAGTCACCTTTATCTATGAGATAAGACAACCTCTGCATCCTGTGTATGGATAAGAGCTCTGTTTCTCCTGTGTTCTCCCACAGAGAAAAATTTATGGGTTCAAGAATCAATCAGGAGTGAAGCTGCAAGACATGCAGGCAAGGGAATGGCGAGGCCAAAGGCTTGACAAGGACATACCTTACACCAACCCTGTAGGACAATTTGGGGCTTGACTGTACTTGTATAGGAAGAGGCTTCTGAGCAGCGTCTGAATGTCCTTCAACCACAACACAGATAGAAGGGACCTAGCAGGGTATACCAATAAGCGCATCCTGGATTTAATGACAGCAGTCTAGTGGAAAACACAAACCTGTGCACATCCATGAATGCCATCTACAGATGCCACTACACTGAAGCCTTAACAGCTGCTGGCTAACCTACTTAAACCCTTTGTTGTCTTTTTGTGCTGTACAGGTTTTCTTTTTACCTGAAACCCAAGATAAATTTGGGGCAGGACCAATGAGTTAATGTACTCCAACCCTTTGAGAAATTAAGAGAATACAAGATATGTAATTTGCTTCTTCTGATATTACATGGTCTTTGTTCAGCTAAAATTACCTATTTCTTTCAGTGAGGAGAAACTGAAGGCAGAGTTAGGCCCCACGCTGCATGCAGAGAGTTCATACTGAGATGCTTCACTAGGAAATTTGAAACAGATCCTGCCACAGACAGTGACTGAATTATCTTGATGTCATTATGTAACATGATCATATATTAAGCCAAATCTGGAAAAAGCAATCTTGTTCATATATGGAACAATCAAATGCAAACTGAAGATAAGCTTCCAAAGAGATTGTAAGCTAAATTGTCTGAATGGAAGATAAAGTCTGTGTGGTAACCATCACTGGGCTACAAATGTCCTAGAACTTGGAGATTGGGGTATATGGGTTTCACTTCTTAATTGTTTTTCCCACTTCCATGAATAGTCGGAGTAAAATGGACATTAATTTTGATGGACAGCAATTAGGTGATTATGTCACACCCTGCAATTTCTTAAATTCATATCAGTAACAACTGAGCACTGTAATTCAACAGGTACATTTTCTTTTCCCTCTCCTTTCTTGATTTATACATTTTAATTTTTTTTCCAAAATCCCAGTGCTAGCCCTATAAATAGTCAAGAGTAAATATGACAGCATATATTTCAGAGCACTCTGAATCAGGGTAATAGCTATAATTGGCGTTAGATATGCCTCAGCTGCTGAGGAAAAGATGGATTATAGCCATGAATAAACAACAACCGAATGCCAACACAACATTCCAGTGTTAATGCAGAAGTTTAGCTTGTCCTACTCATATTTGTTGTACTCTTGATTTCCATAGACCATAGGAATAACTCCAGCTGAAATAGATTAGCTGTCTGCTGTACAAATAAGAAAAGCAGAGGTACTCATCAAAGCCAAAACTTTGAACTGACTTTGCATTGTGAAATGACATCAGCAATCAGAATTTATGAATAAGCTACTAAAGTTATGTTCCCTCAAATGATGAAAACATACTGTTTGTATGGGATGGAAGCTAGTGGTAAAAGAATATATAGTCTAATTAGAAAGAACAGTGGAGCAGAACACAACAATCTACTGGCAAATCCGTGGGCTGGGAAGTACACACCTGAGAAACATTTAGATTAGAGAGAGTAACACCAACAGGATCTCTGCAGCACAACTGCCTGTTCTCAGGAAATGAGATGAAGAAAATTAATTTGCTTAAATGCATAGTTAATAAAATACCTGATGCCTCCAGTGCAATCATCTCAGTGATTCTTCACAGAGTAACAGAATCAGCTGGTTTCCATTTTCCTCTGTCTAGAACAGTTCAGGTAAGAAACAGCTTAAAATTAAAGTAAAATAATTGCACATAGTTTGAATAGTTTGTGAGTGACTCAATATGTAATATTAGCATCAAAAATAGAGTGCTTAAAAAATAATTATGCTTTCTCTACCTTACTACAACATTTTAGCTACATGGTTTCAACAGCTTGCACCAGTCCAGGTAGCTTCATGCAACAGAGGTCATCCATGCTCAGCACTTTGCTGTGAGATGCCATGCTCAAATTATCCTTCCTAGAAAATTAGAGTACAACTATAAAATTTCATCTGAAGCCTAGCTTCTAAAATCTTGTGACATTGGTGGAACTCAACAGTTCTAACAAATATCGCCTCCAAAAAGTGCCAAACCTTAGCTGCAACACTGACAAGTTACTGGACTTCAGTGCCTTCCAAAACTTCTCACTTCAGAGATTAAGTATCTATGCTTACATGTGAAATTCACTCCTGAGTCATCCCAAATGCAGCAACCTAAGTCCATAAGCAAGATGGAGATACCACAAATTATATTACCATTATATTACAAATTTACCAATACGTGTCAAACTTGTGAAAAATGTTCATGGTGGAGAGACACATATACACACATTTATCAGTATACTAATATAATATTGTCACAGGTTAGGGCTGGGCCAGCCAATAAATGACCAAAAAACTCCCTATGAACCACTCTCCCTTCCCAAAGGGAAGAGAAAGGCAATGAAGAAGAGAGATTGAAGGGTTAGAAAAGAAAATGGAAGCAGCTTCAATGAAAGTAATAACAATAAAATGAGATACAGACACCAACCAATATTAAATCCAATCCTCTGATGGCAATGATGTCACCACTGATGCAGTGTGTCGACAGGCACTGGGGAAATCCTAGACTGGACTCAGTGGCAGATGGGAACAAGTTAGAGGAGCTCAATTCTGCAACATGCAGATCAGGATTGAAGGCAGAAAAGAGTCCTCCTCTGATGCTGGCCATTGAAGAAGAGGCTTAACACTGGTGATCCCTCAGCTATTTAGAGAGTATGGTTTCCATGGAACGGAATCCCTTGTTGGTCAGTTTAGGGTCACCTGTCCTGTCTGCTTCTCCCCACAGGTGCCACCTCTTTCTTAATGCAGTCCAGTGTGGAACACAAGAATTAGCAGTCACCTTGTCCTGCACAGGACCAAGAGTCTTTTTGCACCCCAATCCATGGTAGTAACTCTAAACATCAGTGTTACCACTCCTACAAGCAGCTACTGTCGGTGAAAATATGCCATGAACTTCAGAAAGTGCTGTCACTGAGAAGAGGCTGAGCTAACAAGTCAAACTGAACAGAATTAGTTCTAACTCAATCCAGGACAAATATACATCTCATCCTCTTTTCAGACACAAGAATTGTTTTTTTCCTCTTATAAATCAGTGGAAAGAACTGAAAACCTCAAAATGAATTCTTTCTTTCTTACTGTGTAAGTGCCAAGTTAGGAAGTACACATCATCCTGCGAAGCGAAGAAACATGATTTAGTGATGGCTTCTTGAAGAGAGACATCTTCATCTTAATGAGGAAGTGAGCACAGAAACTAAACTGCTGCTTGAATTGTGAATCAAATACTGGAATTCGTTTTTGTTCTATATCATTTTTATTGATGGCTGCCCACAACCAGGTGCTGACTTCAACTTTTTCTAATATCATTGCAGTGGGAAAAACCAATCACAACTGAGCCATAACTTCTTATTTTACTGAGCAGTGAGTCATGGGGGAAAAAACCCTGTCACTCAATTTTTTTCACTGAAACGAGTAAAATAGAGGATTCCCCCCTTTTCTCAGGCAGCATAGGTTATCAGAAAGAGACAAAAAGTAGGTAAAATAACTTCAGCAAAATGGGATTGGAGAAATTCTATTCCCATTTGCTGACAAACTACACTTTAAATTTGTCATTTCATTACCCTCAGCTGAAGTTGTTTTTTCTTCATTTGAAAGCTGTTATTTTTTTTTAAATGTAGTTAAATGGACAAGGCATATGAAATTATATAAAATTCACAGTGATTTTTAAATGAGGCTCCATTAACTTAATAGGCTTATGTGAACTATCCTAGTTTGAGTTTTGTTTGAAGCTTTCCCCCCTTGGTGATCCTTTTACTTGCAAGCAACCAAAAGCAAGAAGATGCTTGAAATGCGCTTGATTGTTCTGATAACCTTCAGCAGAGTCAGTTAATTGTCTGCCACACTACTACATGTTCTAACAGTTGTACTCTTGCAAATATTACCCTTTATATTCTGGGGACAATCCAGGATGAACTGTCCACCAGACCAAAAAGAAACTGACTCAACTCATAAAATTCCACAATATCTTGATATTCATGGAATCATTTTGGTTGAAAGAGACCCTGAAGATCACCAAGTCCAACTAAAATGACAGCTCTTTCAAGGAAGACATTTTTGCTCATATCCATCCTAAATCCCCCTTGGCACAACCTGAGGCCACTTTGTCTTGTCCTACCTACCATTTGTTACTTAGGAGAAAAGGCTGACCTCTACCTCACTACAACCTCTTTACAGGTAGCTGTAAAGAAGGAGAAAATCTCCTCACAGCCTCTTGTTCTCTATTTTAAACAACACACTTCCCTCAGCTGCTCCTCACAAAACTTGTGCTCTAGACCCACCAGCTTTGTTGTACTTCTTTGGACAACCACTAACACCCTAGTATCTTTCTTACAGTGAGGGGCCCAAAACTGAAACTAGAATTTGAGGTGTGCCCTCACCAGCACAAAGTGTAGTGGGATAACCACTTCTCTAGTCCTGCTGGCACCACTTATTGCTGATACAAGCCAGGAAGTTGGCCTTTTTGGGCCACCTGGGCACACTGCTGACTCATCTTCAGCCAGCTGTCAACTAACACTCCCCAGGTCCACCAAGCAACTTTCCCTAAGCCTGTAGCATTGACTAGGATTATTGTGACCCAAGTGTAGGACATGACACTTGGCCTTGCTGATCCTCATCCTGTTGGCATTAGTTCAGCAATCCAACCTATCCAGATCCTTTTGTAAACCCTCTCTATGCTCAAGTAGATAAACACTCTCACTCAGCTTGGTGCCACCTGCAAACTTACTGAGGGTACACAAGATCCCCTCAACCAGAGTGGTGATAAAGATACCAAAGAGAACAGTACTCAGTGGTAAGCCCCAGGGCGCTGATGGCATCTATCTGGAAAAGTAGGATCAGCTACCACTGAAAGCAGGTAGCTTTCATTTACAAACAATTTTTATGCTTTTGTAGCCTACTGAGCACCTGGCAGGACCAGGTCCTTCATAAGCAATTGTAAGCTGTACTACTATGGATATTAATGAGCACTCAATACAGGTAATTATTCCTGCTCCTCTTTCAGGAGGTAACTGTAGGTTCTGTAGCAGTGCTTTTCCAGGTTATTAATATAAGCAAGATAAAGATGATTACACAGACATGTCTCCTTTCATGCTGAACTCCCCATTTCATCTCTGTTTGGTTAAATACAGCCTTTGATTACACAGAACAGTAATTATCAGACGTGTCAGGGGCATACTAATAATAATTCGTCAGCCACAATAGATGGGTAGGTGGGTTAATTTGCCTAGTCAAGATCTCAACCTGCTTCTCATCTCAAGTGCAGAACTACTTAATTTGAAAAGCCTGTTTCCTTCTTCCCTTCCATTGTGAGTTTTACCTGAAAAATCATTTCACCATTGCATTTATGACAGAGATTGGCATGAAGCTTTGTACATCTTTAATTAGCTCTCCTTCCAATCCCAGGTGGTTTAAAAAAAAAAAAAAAGAAAGAAAGAAAAAAGTCTGAACATGTCTGTCTTTGGTTGAACAGCATCAGTGCTTTCAGAGTGTCAGAAGTTTCACCCCTGAGAGAAGCAGCCCTATGAGCTCGTGCACATCCGTAATGATTCCCACTGATACCCTGCAAGCAGCCAGATCAAACAAATAATTTGTTTTACTCTTTTCTGATGCAAACACTCAGTGCTGACTTCATGGTGTATGCCAGACATACAGCAACCTGAGAAATTACAAAAGCCAAATAAATCCCTACATTAATGTGACTGTGTGATGTGTGTTCTTGAGCTTCCAATAAACTAAACAAAGCAACTTAAAGCATATCCAACTACAATTCCTGGCAAAAGGATGTGGCATGCAGGGAGATATTGATGCTAATTCAATTGAGAAACAAAGACAAAACAGGATTGTGCTGAGCTGGAAATCTGGAATCACAACAAGGTTAAAAGAATGTATTTGGTGTATAAGACTGCCTAGGTAATTGTCCTTGTTCAATCCCATGTTAAGCACTGATGCAGAAATGTAACAGTTACTAATTTTAAGCCCATGAATATTTAGATACAAGAAAGTGACTGACACTTAGGTAGGTTGAATGTAGGGAGTAGATGTTATAAATTATTTGGCTGATAAAGTATGTGTCCAAAGAAGAACAAACCACAGATCAACACATTCAAACACTTTCAAACTGTTACTTGGCAGGGACCCACCAAAACTTTGCACAAAATGGTTAACCAGTACATTTTTTTTATGTGTCTGAATGAACAGCATATAATTCTCAGTTGCTGATTAAATATTTATTCTTAAAGGCAGATGTAAAAATAGCATTTGTAAAGCAGATACTGTCAAATTCAAAGCTAAGTGGCAACTTCCATGGATGCTAGAAAATAACTCCTAAACTTTCACATCACCCTAATGAAATCAGGACTAACATTCCCTTTCTCAGCTCCAACAGTGGAAGAGAGTCTTGGAACAAACCAAGTAACTGTTTGGAGGAAATTGAGTGGATTCTCATCCTTATTGCCCAAGAGTCATCAATAAATTTGACAGCTATAAAAACAACTAGAAGCAAGACTGGTAGCTGATGAAATAGAAGAGATGGCAGAGAGAGCATGCTATTGGAAGGGCTTGTCTGTTGTGAGAATGGTGCACCTTCTGGAAACTGGGACCTTTAAAGGTCATTTAGCCCAACTTTCTTGCAGTCAACAAGGACATCTTCAACTAAAGCAGGTTGTTCAGAGTCTTGTCCCACCTGGCCTGAAATGTTTCCAGGGTTGGGGCATGAACCACCTCTCTTGGCAGCCTGAGTCAGTATTTTACCACCTTCATTTAAAAATATTTCTTCCCTGTATCTAGCCTGAATCTCACCTCTTTTAGTTTAAAAAAATTATCCCCAGGCCTGTGGTAATAAGCCCTGCTAAACAGATTGTCCCCATCTTTCTTACAGCCTCATAAAGACATAGTCCCCAGACAGGACAGCAGAAGTTGCAGAGATATGATACCTATGCAAGCAAGGAGAAAACCATGTAGGTTGGCTTACTAAAAATATCCCAAAGATTAAGTATTCTTCCAGAATAACTAAATTTACAATCACAGTCACAAATAAATCAAAGTTTATGGCTGACTTCAGGCACTTACATTTTGATAAGTGCATGGCATACTGCCACATTCAACTACATTGCACAGTTTGGTTTCGTTCGTACATCTCCTTTCTCCAGAGATAGGGAGGACACATTCAGTGCATTTGATCATCAAGTTTTAAGTACTATTACAAAATATTTGCTGCTTCTGTTTTCTGGGTTCTCAGAGCACAGTTCACAGCTTCATTTCTTCAATGTCAACAATAAGAAAAATTAAAATATTACATAAAAGCCTGCAGAGTCGATACCTATGATCATTAAAGTGTTTGGTTTTTCAAAGTAGGGCTTTTTAGAGATGCCAGTTTAAGAAACTGAATTCTGAAATTGCACAGAGCACTGAAATGGAACAAGGAGAAACTGAAGCATGAAGGAGGAGGCAGCTGAAGGTGACCTTCAGGAAAACTGGAAAGCACTGAACAGCTAAGCAGGGAAGCTCGTCCTCAGCAAGTTTCCTTTATGCTGTACCAAGAACATTTTCAACAGATTACTGAACACTACCACCACAGGAAAATTAAGGTAGAGGAGCACAGAGTTACCTGGGAAATAGCCACATTTTCTCAGTTATCATGTGCCCATATCAATACCACGAACATCACTGGCTCTTTCCAGCCTGTAGCAGGCAGCTGCCCTATTCACTTTTTAAGAGGGGAATAGGAGATACAAATACTGCAGTTTGATGTAGAGACAACCACATTTTCTAAGACGAGGGGAAAAGCAACAGGGACATTATGTAATGACACGATTTTCTGTGTTTGTTCTGTTTTCCTATGGTGTCTTCTGACAGCACAAGCTGTCTGACAGGATCTAAGCAGAGTGGAATTCCAGACAACAAAAGGCAGAAACTGTGAGGTGCATCAGACTAGTCTGTGGATGTCACACTGGGTGACAAAACATCTCTCAGACACCTGCCATAGTGCCCAGATTTAATCTCCCAATTCCATCACTGACACTGGAACTTTCAAAGAAGGAAGCACTTCTCATGTTGCGTACTTCCCATTTTTCTCAGTATATGATTCTCACTGCAACAGAGATAACTTTACAGGGCTGTAAAGATAAAAAGGTATCTTTGAGATAAAAAATACCATGTTAGGCCATTTTAGATTTCCCTGTATATGATAAAAAAGTGAATGTTAGCCAACACTAATATACCCCCCACCCCAAAAAAACCCTTTAATCTATGAGACAAATACTCATATTATCATTTGACCTATTTTAATAACCATTTAAGGAGAAAGTGGGAAAAGAGTTACTAAAACCTCAGAACTGAGCAGGCTTTCTGCTTATTCCTTCAGTGACCAGCTAAATAGATCCTCAGTCGTTGCCCCAGTACAAATCACAATAGCATTTGCAGAAAGGTAAAATAGTATTTGTTCTCTGGTTTGAGTCCTGCCTCATTGTCTCTTTCCCCAGGGAAATGTTAATGTTTACTGCTTTGTGCCTGTTATCTCTCTATAAAAGTAGAGACATGAGCCCAGAGTCATCTGATACGACTGGTACATAAAAACTTGCTGACCATGATTTGTGGATGGATGAATGAAATACATTCTCACCTTTGTTTTTTGCATAAATCCATGGAGGTTATGAGAACTTACAACAAACTGCAGAGAGAATCAGAACAGAGAAATCAAGATCCCACATGGCAGTGGCCATGATGAACTGCACACTGTCTGCATGTTGATCTCTAGTCATAGGTGCCTTTCTGTGCTGTGAAAGGACTATCAGGAGATGCATATTGAAAGTCTGCCTAATGCTATGATGAAGACAACTGGAAACCTCAAAAGCTTTTAAGCCACCCATTATATGCTCTTACTGAGGAAATAAGAGGCCATATTTGTCTCTCCCTCAAGCACCTGAGGGGAGAAATCTTGGAGATAAGAAAACCAGATCCAAAAGCACTACAAGTATGTATTTCTGGAAGAAGGATTGTTGTGGTACTGATTGCTGACTCTACACAGTGTGTTTTTTCTTACTAGTGTGATTCTGGAATATTCTTCAAATGCCTAAAAACACTCAAACAAACATCCTCTGAAATGACACCATAGCTGCCTTTCAGACGGTAAGGCAGACAGGGAAAAAGGTGCAAAGTGCTAGATTTCCAGTCCAAGACTGCTCTATGACTCAGCCATTCACAAGCATCAAATTTCTTCTTTTCTCCTTGAAAACCTAAGCAGAGCTGCTGTTTCTGGATTAGCACAGCTATTTTATTTCCATGACTTTGCAAAAGCTTTCTCATTTTCAATGGTGGGAACCGAAGCAAAGAGCTGTACTTGTCATTTGTTTGCAGATTAGATTTTTGCAGAACAAGTGCTTTCGGCACTATTTCAGCTGTTGCTCAAGATTAACCCTTGTTAAATTTGATTAATAGTTAGGGCAATTTGCCCTAGTCCAATGCAGCAAAGATGAGCAGAAAGTCAGGGTGGGGAAGACAAAGGAGAAAAAAAAAAAAAAGAATAGAAAAAAAGGAAAAAAGCAGTAAGACAGTGCCTTAATAATCTCAAGATGCTGTTGTTCCAAAATGCTCCAAAAGCAACTAAGGCATTAAATTACTGTTAAAGCAAATAAACTACAAACTTGGAAAACAAAGTTTCTGCTAGTGAAAGACATTTGTTGACATCACACCAAGGACATAATCCTACTTAGGGGTTTAATGGCTGTAACATTCCACTCCACAAGAGTAACCCTTATGGCCCTAAGTAACCCATAGAGACATCTAAATATCCAGTCTCCTGCACAGTTCACACTGATGCAAATTTTCTCTGTGAGCAGCAGAGCTAATGAAGTTTGCTTTCCTATACATTCATATGACACCACTGATTCACAGCTTTAACTGACACTTTGGCTGAGATCTCATTGCCTGATGGATTCTCTGATGCTCAGTAACGTGCCAACTCAAGATGTAGTGTTCCTCTCTATAAGGGCATTTCATTGAGATTCTTGGCCCAGACACAATCTATTTGGGACAAACTTGTTTGATTACATTTTTTACTGTTGCTTCAAATAAATTTGAGTAAAATTAGCCAACAGAGAGAGAAATAAATCAGCAAAGATGATTTGAGAGACACAGGGCAGACACTCTCAAGGATAATGGGAATTCTTCATTATTTTTTTCCTTCAGAGCCAGGCATAAAAACAGTGGAAAGCAGGATAATTGCTCCAGCATAATGGACAACTATAATCAACCAGCACCATATCATTTTGTCTTGATTTGCTCTCAGCACAATACTGTCAGCTTGACTGCATCAGTCAGTTCCACAAAAAAATGAGCACGGATATCCAGACATTAGCAAGCGATTCTATAAAACAAAAGTCCCACATTCTCCAAGGTGCCACTTGCAATGCTAAGTGCTAATAACACATAGTCTTTTCCTATTATTTGTCAGATTAAAATTGTCTTCATTTAAACAAGGATTTTGATGCCTTTATCATTGTTTCCCTGACATAACTGTTATTCAGGCCCATGAAACTTATATTCATGCAGTTTACTGGTTGTGTTGCTGACACCAGACCCTTTGATTTCACATCAATACTCAAATATAAGGATACTGCTGGAAGATAAATCATAGAATGGTTTAGGATCATCCAGCTCTAACCCCCTGCCATAGGCAGGGACACCTCCCACTAGAACAGGTCGCTCAAGGCCTCATCCAACCTTGAACACCTCCAGGGAGGGAGCAGCCACAATCTCCCTGAGTAACCTGTTTCAGTGTCTCACCACCTTCACTGTGAAGAACTTCCTCCTAACATCCAGTTTAAATCTCCCCTCCGCCAGTTTAAACCCGTTACTCCTCATCCTGTCATTACAAGACCTTGTGAATAGCCTCTCCCCAGCCTTCCTGTAGGCCCCTTTCGATACTGGAAGACTACTACAAGGTCTCCTTGAAGTCTTCTCCAGGCTGAAGAGTCCCAACTCTCGTAGCCTGTCCTTGTAACAGAGGTGCTTCAGCCCTCTGAGCATCTTCGTGACCCTCCTCTGGACCCGCTCCAACAGTGCGAAGTCCTTCTTGTGTTGGGAGCTCCAGAACTGCACACAATACTCCAAGTGGGATCAGATGAGAGCAGAGTAAAGGGGGAGAATCCCCTCCCTTGCCCTGCTGGCCACACCACTCTTGGTGCAGCCCAGGACACATTTGGCTGTCTGGGCTGCATGTCCACACTGCCAGCTCATGTTGAGTTTTTTTAATCCAGCTGATCAAGTGACTCTTAAGCTGTGGTTCCACAGACATTCCCTTCTCTACCAGTAAATAATAACTTAAAGGAGCACCTGGAATGAAAGTGTTCCAGGGAAGCATGTCTCTGGCTACCTAATTATCAGCTGGCAAGTTCTGAAGTTTTGAAATTAAACCCTTTAAGGGTTTGATTTTTCTACTTTCTCAGGCCACAGCATACTTGCTGTTTGTCAGCTGCAATGAAAAAAAAGAAAGAGAAACAACATCCTATGGAGGAATCAGAATTCCCATGCAACAAAGAAGTATTGCTATATCACTCTCCACTTAACTTGTAAGATGAGCCTAGTAATGAAGTGTCCAGTTTTCAGAGTCCTTTAATATACAATTTAATGCTGAAGATCAGTGTTAGTCATCAGCTAAAAGGGACCAGCAATCTCATCCAAGTCTGGAAGAATCATATAAAATAAAGCAAAATTTTAAGCCTTCCAGACACTTCTGCCTTAATTTCCTAACCCTTGATAAACACTGAAGCCAGTCACTGATAAAGTCATGTCACCAGTACTGAAGGAAATCAAGTACAGGGACCCTGATGACTCTAGCTGTTGCTCTTAATATCTGACCCATAATGAACTGCAGAAAAAGTAGCAAGAGTTTTATGTCCTTCTGGGAAGTCTTAGCTGGAAATAAAAGCACATAACCACCTTTCCATGAAAGCTGAACGGTTGCCAACATCAGCCCCCATCCTGTGTCTCCAAGTCCCTCTAAAACTGAGGTAATTGTTCTTTGATTTTGAAAAAGCCAGATCCTAATCCAAACCCCATTCCATGGTTCAAGACACAGGCTTAATACCTTGGGCTTATTCTATACTAGAGGAAGAGAAAAAGATTCAGCTACAACCTAGAAGATTCTACCCTTTTTCTTCCTACGTCCCAATTCTTACAGTAGCAAATACCTTCCCAGTATTCTATGTAGAATCTGGCACCATCCCCTATATCTGGGGAGAAGCATAATCCAGTAAAACTGAAGTTCTTAAAAATGCTTTTGTAGAAGAAAACCACCAAACATTAGACCTAAACCTAAAAGTAAGGTAAAATATATCATGATACCATCTACTCATCCTAGCACAGAACTCTGCAGAGTCTGGCCAGAATCTCATGTCGTGTATCTCCATGCTGTGACATCGCAATCACAACAATAAAATTCAGCTAATACCAGAGGTTCAGTTCAGTGCAAGTTATGTGATTCTCTGATTATGGGTGTATGCTGGTGCAGACAAGTTAAAAATGATAGAACAGTTTAGGCTGGAAGGGACCTTAGAGATCATTTACTCCAATATTCCTGCCATGGGCAGGGATCTCTGTCAACCAAACTTGGCTGCTCAAGGCCTTATCCAACCTGGCCTTAAACACACTCAGGCAGGAAGCATCCACAACTTCCCTACACAGCCTATTCTAGAGTCCCACCACCATTGAAGAACTTCTTCCTAATCCACAAATCTTCCTAAAGATACAGGCAATGCAAAAGGAAATGCAGGTACTTAATCCTTTCCTGAAAGGCCATTCTAAGCTCCAGCTTTAAACCTGAGCAAAGAACATGACCCAGGACACATTTTCATGAAAGAATGCACCTAGAAATTAAGCATCTTCCCTGCAAAAATGGTCTCTGCATGGTGCTCTGTCATTTCAAACATGAGAGTCCCATTTAGTGTAGAGTTTTCAAACTGCAAGAGTGCATTGTTCTTGGCTTTGTAAGAGAAAATGGATATGGGTAATTCTAAAGAATAAGATAGATACATAGTTCATTTAACAAACTCTTGAACATGGTGCCAAATGTCTTAATCACTTAAAACAATAAAAAACAGGTCTATTATGTTAATTAGATAACATACGCCCTTCATTTTAGCATAATGCTCTTCCATCACCATCCGTTGTAGTATGGTCAAGTAGAGCAGTTTTAAAGCAGCACTATCTGTGTTATTCACAGGGGAAAAAAACACTTGCAAGTTTTCACAGCCCCTTAATGGCCCCAGTCTTCTCTTGACCTTGACACTTGAGTCTACATCACCATCCTAAACTTGGCTCATGTCAGTTTCAGATTGCATTCAGTGAAAT
Organism: Psilopogon haemacephalus; assembly: GCA_013396835.1. Classification (NCBI taxonomy): domain Eukaryota; kingdom Metazoa; phylum Chordata; class Aves; order Piciformes; family Megalaimidae; genus Psilopogon; species Psilopogon haemacephalus. Next base: position 391,864 of record VWZI01008933.1, on the reverse strand, counting down.
AAAACATCAAGTGTCTTATCTTTTAATTTTAACTGATTGTGCTTCAATGCATCAAGATATATCAGATCTTCCATAAAAATCCCTGTTTGGCACAAGCAAACACCTTCCTTAGAAAGCAAGACTGCTCGCAGAGAGAGCTGACTAAGAGACCCAAGGACAAGCTGTGCCCATAGCTCTCTTCCGATGAGCACAGTTTCCTTACAATCCTTTGCATAAGGGAACTGAGCTGTGCTCTATGCCTTCACAATACTGAGCACCCACACACATGGTAAAAAGGCCACAACAGGAAGCAGGAACTGCACTTATGTCACCACTGTTTCAGCAGAGGTTCCCATTTTGTGATCAGGAGTCAGTTAGTTCCTACAGAGAACAGACAATCCGTGACACAAAATCTCTGTCCTAGTTTGAGTTAGACCAGAACTAATTCTGTTCAGTGATTTGACTTCCTCAGCTTGGCCTCTTCTCAGTGATGGCACTTTCTGGAGTTCATGGCATGTTCTCACAGACAGTGGTTGCTTTTAGCAGTGATGATGCTGTTGGTTAGAATTACTACCAGTGGTTGGGGTGCACAAAGGCTCTTGTTTATCCTTGCTCCTGTGCACACCAAGGTCACTACTACATTGGGTAAGATGTGGCACCTGGGAGAAAGAGTAGACAAGACAGATGAGACTCTAAACTCACTAACAAGGGTTTCTATTCCATGGATGTCATATTCAGTATAAAGCTGAATGATCACCAGGGTCAAGTTTCTTCTTCAATGGCTGGACTCTGCCCCTTCTGCCTTCAATCCAAGGTTCTCATGCTCTTGTTATGACACAGCAGATGAGTTTACCTGTAAGTACAGCACACATTATGTTACTTGGAGGAAGAGTGTCACATTCAGCAAATACTACAGCACAAATTTAAATAAAAAGCATCAAGGGTTTGGTGCAAACCCTACAGCTGCTTTTATCTTACGTGGTCTTTTAAGGTTTCACTTCAGAGACACTAGGAAAAAGAGAAAGAAAAGATACTGGAAGAGGGGAGCTGCTGTATTGCTTAGAGTGTATTTTGTCAACAGAAAGGGAAATGCCTTCCCTCTTTGAACATTAGTTATATTTACCTGGTAACACATCTATTAATAGCTTGTTCCTGATTTGAGTTCTTAGGCTCTGAATTTATAGGACATAATCAATACTTGGTTCCATTTTACAATAAAACATGTAGTACACAAAATAAAGTTTCTCTCTGCAGTGATTTCTCAACTTTAAAGGCATTTTAGTCACTGCATTTTCAAACTAGCTTGTTCTATACAGATGGCATTTGTAAACAAAAAGAAAAGCTAGCTATGAACTCCACACACCTTTTGTTGAGTAAATGCAAGAACTGAATTCAGAGGAATGTAGTATTCCCAACTGTTTATGCAATTCTGAGTTGGAATTGCCTCACACGTTCACTTGCTGAAATGTGTCTGCTAAACCCAAGCTTCCAATACAGCTGTTCCAGCTTCTACTTTCAAACTCTAATTACCACCACCACTGCCAAAACCTCCAGCTCTCCCTCTCTTAGCTCTGTTTTCCAAGATGGCTTTAAAGGCATTCATTTCCACAGCCCATTTTCTGCTAAATGTAGCAAATAAGAATGTGGATATGAGAGATTTGAGATATCTTGGGTATAACAGTTTAATGCCTCAATTATAGATCCGTAGGACCACTTTGGCTGAAAAGGACTTTTAAGATCACAGGATGTCAGGGTTGGAAAGGACTGAGAGACCATCGAGTCCAACCACCCTACCAGAACAGGACCATACAATCTACCTCAGGTCACAGAAGAACACATCCAGATGGGCCTTGAAAGTATCCAGAGAAGGAGACTCCACAACTTCTCTGGGGAGCCTGTTCCAGTTCTCTGGGAGCCTTACAGTAAAGAAGTTCTCCTTTGTGTTGAGGTCGAACCTCTTTTGCTGCAACTTACACCCATTGCTCCTTGTTCTATCACAGGGAGCAAGTGAGAAGAGCCTGTCCTCCCTCTCCTGACACCCAGCCCTCTGATACTTATAAATATATATTAAATCCCCTCTCAGTCTTCTCTTCTCCAGACTAAAAAGACCCAGGTCCCTCAGCCCCTCCTCATAAGGCAGTGTCCATAATCATCCTCATACCACTCCACTGGACCTTCTCCAGCAGATCCCTGTCCCTCTTAAACTGGGGAGCCCAAAACTGAACATAGTCCTCAAGATGGAGTCTCACCAGGGCAGAGCAGACAGGGAGGAGAACCTCCCTTAGTCTGCTAGACACACTCTTCCTAATACACCCCAGGATCTCACTGGCTCTTTTGGCCACAAGGGCACATTGCTGTCCTATGGATAACCTGTGATCAACCAGCACTCCCTGGTCCCTCTCCACAGGGCTGCAGTCCAGCAGATCACCTCCCAGCTTGTACTGGTGGAGTTTATTATTCCTCCCCAGGTGCAGGATTCTGCACTTGTCCTTGTTGAACCTCATTTGGTTCCTCTGTGCCCGGCTGTAGTGGGTTTGCAGTGACCTGCCCCCCCACCCTTTGAAACCCCGGCTAAAACTCAGAAAAACACACTGGAAGTTAATAAATGAAGCTTTATATTTACAGCAATGCAAATATACAAGCAGATATTTACAAGATATAACAGATATTTACAGAAATACACAGTAAAAAGGGAATACAGACACCACACCCCTCCTGGAGACCAAAATCCCCAAGAGAGTACAACCAAAATCCCCCTACCACCTTTCCCCCCTTCCCCCAGCTTTATCTCACCACTTGATGATGCTGCAGATAAGCTGAAGATCAGGGAGATTAATGATAGGAGAAGAAATTAGTAATTTTAGTGATTTAACTCTGAATTAGTTCAAAGGCAGAAAGACAAAGGAAAGAAGCTGCTGGAGCCAGCAAGGACCCAAGCCAGACTGGCCCTCTGCAAGCACACTGGCTTATCTGGATGTTTTGAGAACTTTCCCAAAACAACCTTCTTTTCTCTGTCTCAGTGAAACTTGGTGAAGTGACACTGTAGATTTAACTCTCTCTCAGCCAATAGTCTAATTTCTCACACAAATTCTCCAATTAGCTCAAACCAACACACCAGCTCTCCAGTCTGTCCAAGTCTTGCTGGATGGCTGCAGCCTTCAGCTGTATCAGCCAAGCTTCCCAGTTTGGTGTCGTCAGCAAACTTGCTGAGCAGACTCTGTCCCCTCATCAATGTCATTGATGAAGATGTTGAACAGCACTGGACCCAGCACTGATCCCTGGGGGACTCCACTAATTACAGCTCTCCAGCTGGACCTAGCACCATTGATCACCACTCTCTGAACTCTATCTTGTAACCAGTTCCTAATCTACCTCACTGTCTCTTCTTCCATCTTACACTTCCTGAGCTTGCCAACTAGTATGTCATGGGAGATGATGTCAAAGGCCTTGCTAAGGTCAAGATAGACTACGTCCACTGGTCTCCCTGAATCTACCCATTCAGTTATGTCCTCACAGAATGCTATCGGGTTAGTAAATCCATGCTGACTACACCTGATAATTTTCTTCTCTTCCAAGTGCCTTGAGATGCACTTCAGGAGGAGCCACTCCGTCATTTTTCCAGGGATGGAGGTGAGGCTTGTCCTGGAGCACTGCAAATTCCTTCCTTCTCCCTCCTATGTGGGTTTGAATGGGGAGGAGAAGAAGGCGCAAAAACTGCTTTCCCTCCTCGCCCTGCAAGCTTGAAGTGGAACAGCAAAAGATGCCTTTCCCCACACGTGTTGACTCATGTGGAAGCCCACACTGGGAATCAGTCTGGTGGTTAGCTGGGTCCTTTGCACCCAGTATACATGGCAAATGGACATTTTGTCTAAAAAAGCATAAATAGAGCAAGAGAAAAGGCGTGAGAGTTCCAACTTCATGACAGCTCCTGCCTGGAAAGGTTCCCCCATTTGACAGAGCCCCTGCATTGAAAAGTTCCTGTTTTGCACTGTCTCTGCTTTTGGATGGTCCCCCACTTCTGCACCATTCTGTGCAGTCTTGCAAGCTTGGCAAGTCCTGAGGTCCATTTGAGAGAGAGCTGCCGGCAACATCTGGACCCAGCTACCCTGGGACCCTGCTGCAGCCAACTTCCTGGCTGCTATTCTGGCTGGAGGAGACCCTAGCACTTTGGCTCTCCCCTGCTGCTGCAGAAGCGGCATGGCTTCCATGAATCTCTGTCTTGTGGAAACCATGTTTTTGAGATACCACTGAGTTTGGCAGTCTTTCCACCCACCCTGGATTTTTGCTGTTTGGATTTGCCATAGGATATAGCTTGCAGCATCAGAATCTGCTGAGCTGCAGAGAATCCCGCAAGGGATCATTGCTGAATACCTATCCCACCACTGTGAGTAAAGCCTGCTGTTCCCTTAATTCTGCTCAGCCTGATTAATAGTGGGGTAAAGCTGTGTTTGTAGCTTAGCCTTTTCCATTTTTTGACTTCCTAAATCTCTAAACTTGTCCATAGCATCCTTTGAAGACTTTCCCAACTTAATTGAGCCTGTAAATAAATCTAAACTAGTTCTGTATATAGTTCAGGGGCAGGATTTTCAGGGAAAGAAAAATTATTCTATTTTTACAATTCCTGATGCAGCCACGTTAATTCCCTGTCTCCATGACAGGCTGACTGATCGATAGTTCCCTGGAACCTCTTTCTAGCCCTTTTTGAAGACTGGAGTGACATTGGCTCTCCTCCAGTCCTCAGGCACCTCTCCTGCCTGCCCACATTTGGCAAAAATGATGGAGAGTGGCAGAGCAATAACATCAGCTAGTTCTCTTAGCACCCTTGGGTGTATCTCATCAGGGCCCATGGACTTGTGAATGTTCAACTTGTGTAGTTGATCCCTAACTCAGTCTTCACCGACCAGTAGAGACCATTGCCTCTCTCAGGCTTCCTCTCCTTCATGCAGGGTCTGGAGTACACAGCGCAGATCAGCCTTAGGTCTAAAGACTGAAGCAAAGAAGGCATTCAGCAACTCTGCCTTCTCTGCATCCTCAGTTATCAGGTCATGGAGTCCAACTATTATCTAACTCTACCAAGTGTGGTGTTATGTGGACATGCTGGAGCATGTCCAGAGAAGGGCAATGAGGATGATTGGAGGGCTGGAGCACCTCTTCTATGAGGACAGAATAAAAGAGTTGAGGCTGTTCAGTCTGGAGGAGGCTCTGAGGTGACCTTATTGTGGCCTTCCAGTACCTGAAGGGGGCCTACAAAAAAAGCTGGGGATGGACTTTTTAGGCTATCAGGTAGTGACAAGACTAGGGGGAATGGAGCAAAGCTGGAGGTAAGGGAGATTCTGACTGGATGTGAGGAGGAAGTTCTTCACCATGAGAGTGGTGAGACCCTGGAATGGGTTGCCCAGGGAGGTGGCTGGGGCCACATTAGCAGAGGTGTTTAAGGCCAGGCTGGATGAGCCTGATCTAGGGTAGGGTGTCCTTTCTCAAGGTAGGGGGTTGGAACTAGATGATCCTTGTGGTCCCTTCCAACTCTGACTGATTTGGCTTCTCTGATCGACCAGTTCCATGTACTAAGACTGTCAAGGGTACTGCAAAAGCTCTGCCAGAAATCTGACAAATTGATTATTACACATTTTAAGATTGCATTTTCATGAGCTCTCAGATTAAAGATATCAAACCTTGTTTCTGAGACCAAAGGGACCTTCTGCTGGCTTTCCCTCTCCATTAGACAAATTTCAATAAATTCAAGTTTGGTTTAGCTGAGCTGTGGTATTACTTTCAAATCTTCTCACTCATGACCTCCAGAGAGACTGTAAACTTAACACAGGGGCTGGTCAGTAGCTGGACACAAGATCTGGAGGAGAAATTCAGTGTGCAGTGATCGAGATCTCAACACAAGAAGTGATTGTGTGGAAATACAGATCATCAAGGCAACAGTATTTTATCCAGCAAATGTTCTGTCCATTGTGAGGGAAACACAATTTAGCATTGAAAAGAAGGACAGCACATTTTACTAAATCAAGTCACTAACATTCTGGATTTTCCTTCTCAGCTTCTGAACCAGTCTGAAATATGCTTTGGTTGCAAGACCTGGTGAAACAAGCACTTGCAGACCTTTCTCTGTTGTGCAGTCTCTACCCACTCTTTTCCAAGCCTGTAGCATTGCACAGGTCTGTTGTGACTCAAGCACAGGACTCAGCGCTTGGCCTTACTGAATCTCATACAATTGGCCTAGACCACAAATCCACCCTGTATAGATCCCTCTGGAGAATCTCCCTACCCTCAAGCAGATCAACACTCTATTCCAGCTTAGTGTCATACTGTCTCACTATGTGCAAAAGCCTCATAGAGACCATGAGTCACACATTGATTTTCCATTCTGCATTCTCATATTAATGTTTTAATACATTTTGTTTGGAAATTATAATGAAATCTCATTGGAAATGTATTTCCTTTTAGATCCAGGCAGCAAAGACAGGACTTGTGATTTTCCTAAATTTGCTGATGAAGAGACAGAACAGACATTTAGTTTAACAGAAGCAAATTCAGTGCAAATCAAACAACTCAAGCAGAAAAATAATTTATCAGCTTATCCTCCTAATGAGAAAAGAACGAGACAGGAGTGCCCATTTTTGGCTGCTTAACAACATTAGCTCGAGAACATTAAATAATTAGTTGGCAGCAGTGAGCCTTTGATTCAACTTCTTTGTTATGAATGAGTTCTGCATTGCAAAGCAGGTTTGCAAAGTTTAGCAATGCTTTCACACCATCCATTTTTTCCCAATATTAAGTATCTCAAAATCAGCTGTGCCTGCTAGACTTCAATGCTGTCTCACACTGGCAAAATAAAAGGGGTGTTTTTAAATGACACTCCTGACTTTCAGGATGCCTGCCAATGGGAACCAAATATTGAAGTGCACAGCTAAAAGATACTCTCCTGCAGTTGTGGCAGCTCTTGCTGTACACCTCAGAAATGGTCAGACTGTTCTGTCCAGACCGTTGAAACACATTATTACTCCAAACTCCTCAGCTGTTTCTCCAGTCCTTTTTGGTGCAGCACAACACCACATATAATGCTACTCTAACATTTTCCTGACAAAACAATAAATGAAACTTCACACTATACTGAAAATATAGCTCAGATTGTTATGAACAATCCCTGTGACAAGACAATATTCAAAGCTGAATTCACAGCTCTTCAGAATAACGTGCTTGAACAACAAAATATACGTTTCTGTTCTTCCTATCTGGATCTACTTATATTTTCATTTTAGAGCAACTTGATTTGTGTGTGTTGACTTTTAAAAAAACCTTACTTTTTATTTTACATTTTGGTGGATATTTTTTACATTTTGACACAAGAAACAATTCTTTCCTCAAGTTCTGTTAACAAAAATCATTACAAGCAATAAAGCTGATCAGCTTCATTAAGACTAGCTTTCAAACAAAGCTTGCAAGCAAGCAAGCCCATGAATGATATAAATACTAATAAATCCAGCTGTTCTCCCATTCCTGGAAGTCCATCCTAAGAAGCTGCCAAAGTGTCCTATCTTAAGGGCAGGAATCACAGAATTAACCAGGTTGAGAAATACCACTAGGATCTGACAGTCCAACCTATCACCTAACCCTTCTAATTAACTAAAACATGGTACTAAGTGCCTCATCCAGCCTCCTCTTAAACACCTCCAGGGATGGTGACTCCACCACCTCCCCAGGCAGCCCACTCCAATGGGCAATCACTCTTTCCATGAAGAACTTCCTAACATCCAGCCTAACCCCCCCGCCCAGCACAGATTGAGACTGTGCCCTCTTGTTCTGTCACTGGGTATCTGGGAGAACAGACCAACCCCCACCTGGCCACAACCTTCTTTCAGGTAGTTGTAGAGAGCAATAACGTCTCCCCTGAGCCTCCTCTTCTCCAGGATGAACAACTCCAGCTCCCTCAGATGCTACTCATAGGGCTGTGCTCCAGCCCCCTCACCAGCCTCGGTGCCCTTCTCTGGACGTGTTCAAGCACCTCAACACCTTTCTTAAATTGAGGGGCCCAGAACTGGACACAGCACTCAAGATGTGGCCTAACCAGTGCTGAGTACGGGGCAGAATGACTTCCCTGGTCCTGCTGGTCACACTATTTCTGATACAGGCCAGGATGCTATTGGTCTTCTTGACCACTTGGACACACTGCTGGCTCATGTTCAGTCTCTTGTTGACCAGTAGCCCCAGGTCTCTCTGCTCGGCTGCTCTCCAGCCACTCTGTCCCCAGGCTGTAGTGCAGCCTGGGGTTGTTGCGGCAAAGTGCAGAACCTGGCACTTGGACTTGTTAAAACTCATGGCATTGGACTGTGCCTATCTGTCCAGCATGTCCAGGTCCCTCTGCAGAGCCCTCCTACCCTATCAACACATGCTCCCAACTTGGTGTCATCTGCAAACTTACCAATGGTGGACTCAATCCCCTTATCCAGATCAGCAATGAAGACATCATGTATGTCAAATATTTCTGATTGCTCCTCACTCTCAGATACCTCAACCACATAGAAATTCACCTTCCTGAACATCACACATCCTTAAAACAGTGTCTGACCTAGAAATACATAACAGAGAACACGTCAAAGAGGTGCTGACATGCATTTCCCAAGACAAAAGCCAGCCCTATTCTGCAACGTGTTACTTTGAGAAAACAAAGATTGTGATACATTTCCATCGTACTCGTACTCACTTAGCACAGACCCTGAAGCTGTTCTTTGTTATATAAAGGAATCTCTGTGTTTGTCTCAGAATAGGAGTAAAAATACAAACTGCTTTCATCTACAAAATTTCAGCTGAATTATGAAAAGACAGAATCCTTACTAAAAGCAGCCCAGCATTTGAATCACAGAACCTGTCATTGGCTTGTATTTTGTATTATTTCATTGATATACTTACTTCGTATTATGAAATAAACAAAAAACACTAGTACAGAAACTAGATTTCACAATGTCCATAAACTGCTAAACATCAAATGATTCACCACAGTTTCACACAATTCCCCAGATGCCCTGAATAATCCAAATGAAATTCTAATAATAAAAAGGAAAATTGACTATGAATTGGCTCATTTAAGTTTAGATTTGAATGCTATGTGAATGCAATATCTTTCCCACTAGGTCATGTTAGTTTAATGGTTTCAATTATGCAAGACAGAAGAAAAGCGAGTTATTTTGAGCACATATCTTGGAGATTTCAGGGATTGTAACTGGATTGATGCATCCTTTATGCCTATTCTACCACTATTTTGTCTAAGACAGCTTGTCCTTCCTAATGAAACATTAAAAAATAGCATGATGAATAATGGAATAAGTGGTTTAAATTAAGGTTGAAGAGTGTCTAAAATAGATCTAGAAAGTGAAATGTGTGATAAAAGCAGAGGAAGAGAGGTTCTGCAAAAGCTCAAACCTCCCAATTCAAATCACTTGGGCCCAAGTCTTCACAGTAGAGGCTCACACTGAGCATTACAGTAAACCTATTCAAGACATCTTCTGGACAGTCTTCATCTCAAATGAAGAAAGATGGGAGCTGCCACTCCATTTTCTATTTCCCTGAAAGCAGAGTATGTGAGTTTTCCCCTTGGTCACACTAAAGGGTACCCATTACTCAGTTCCCCATCTCATTCACAGCCTGTACAGGTTCAGCGCAGTGAAAGGAAAAATCAGCAAAACATCAGGACTGTTGGTGGGAAGATAGCAGCCTCAATGAAGAGCTCAAGAACAGCTAACTGCAGTGCCTTCACACTTGCTTTCATTATCAATTTTGGGAGTTAAGATTGGGAACCAGTATCTCATGTGAAGTCACAAGATAACAGCCTGAGGAATAGAGGAATCTGGCATAAATTATACTTATGTGGCTGTAATTTGAAGGCTTTGAGCCCAAGATGTGCAATGCCTTTTGAACACAGCAAATTCTCATCTAGGTGATCCCAGGAAACCAGTTTATGTTTGGAAATAAAATTACAGTGTCTATAGAAGGCTCTTCTGAAATTAGTAGAAAGCTATTCTTGTCAAAAGTAAGAGACAACTTTTTATGTCATTCACTAAAATAACTCTATATCTATTTCTCTTCAGCATCAAAAGCAGTGCAAATCAAGACAGACAGCGCATCTATTTTTTAAAACAACCAAGGATCAGCAATTTAACTCCCCTCAGGAAGCATTTTCTTTCTCACTTAGAGTGTTTTCTATCGGCATTAACCTGAACCATTACCATGCAGTCACATTTTATGGATGATGTAGTTTCCAGCAGCAAATAATGTGGAAAGGCAAACTTTCTCAGAAAAAAAAAAAAAAAAAAAAACAAAAAAGAGGAAGATAAAGGCCAGCTTTTTCAGTAACAGTGATAAAATTCGTACTGAAGACTGGCTGTCACCAATTCTTTTATTAGTGGACAGATCAACTGAATCTACCTTTTATTGCAGATGTATCATTTGTATCTCCTGTCTGTCAGTGGTATATGCCTTATTTCTAGAGATATGATTTACTAATGTACGTGGCACAGCTGCACACAGTCAGGAATGCAAGTGCTGACTAAGCAATAAAATTAGGACAACTTTAAGCCTTACACTGCATTCCTGAAAACGTCAAAGATAAGAGTGTGCAATGGTAGCACTACAACCAGTCATGTTCCTCCATCAAATGGTACTAAATGAACAAGATTTATTTGGGCAAGTTAGAAAAGCAGAATAACAAATACAGAAGACTGCAAGTAAAATTACAATGTTGTATTTCAATGGTGCTATAATTCATTTATAATAAAACGGAAATAGTGCCTACAAGGTAATAGAAAAACTTCACTAAATGTAGAAGGACAGACTTTATTGTGGCGCTTCAGTACTTAAAGGGGCATATAAGAAAGATGGGGGATAGACCTTTCAGCAGGGCCTGTTGCAATAGGGCAAGGGGTGATGGTTTTAAACTGAAAGAGGAGAGATTTAGACTGGGTCTAAGGAAGAAAGGTTTTGCACTGAAGGAGGCGAAACACTGAGACACCAGCTGCTTAAGGGTGGTTGTAGAAGCCGCATTCCTAGAAACATTCCAGATCAGGTTGGACAGGGTTCTGAGCAACCGGCTCTAGTTGCCATGTCCCTGCTCACTGCAGTGGTGTTGGAGTAGACTTTCAAAGGCCCCCACCAACTCAAAACATTCTGTGGTTCTAAGTATATGTCACTGCTGCAAACCAGCAATTTAGACAGAAGACAGTAAAAGCCAATCTGACCTAATTGCTGTGGATTGCACAAAAGCTGAGCCAGCTGTGCTATTTGATAACTACAAGATGTAGGAGCTGACTGATTATTCAGACTGTTTGCAGAAATATGGTAAACTATTTTAAAATAATAACAAACCCCAGAATTATTACTATGCAATGCAAACAACAAGGCAATCTAAGCCCCTTTTTCCATATATAATGTTCCTCATTCTACTCATAAGTAACTCAGTAAAGAAAGGGAAGCCAAGGAAAATGCTTGCCTCAAATATTAGTGCATGACAAAAGTGACTCTTTAGAGGGCTATTTGCACTTGCTGGTTATGTCAATTGGTATGGAGTAGGACAGCAAACACTGATAGGACAGTAAATTAGTTTAAAGCATGTTTTGAAGCAACCCCTCAGTAGAACAAGTAACCTAATTAAAGATGAAGCCTGGCAGATTTATGAATGGTGTAACAGTCTACGAGTTCCCATGGCAAGGGCTGAGATTGAAACACAGCAGAATCTCCTTTTGGTCCTGTGCCACTAAGAAAGTGGGAATCGATTTCACAGTATGTTCCTGTAGAATGTTATGACTGCTACTCAGCCCTTCACAAAAATCACAGAAAGAAGTAATAATGTAGATTGTTATCAGGCTAACAGAGTGGCAAGTCTTTTATGGAGAGTTGGGTATTTACCCTTTCAGTGTTCTTTTCTAAGCTTTTACTAGACAGTCTGCTGTCATCATTCCCAGATCACTTTTAAATGACAAAAGCCCAGAAAAATCACACTGATCCTTAGCAACAATACTACATCTACAAATGAAAGCTCCATTTCTTCAAGTTTTATAAATCCTTGGGCAAAATGTGGTCTATACAAATAGCAATGCCCTAGGGCAGTATCACAAGGTGTTTGATGGTTTCATCTTAGTAGAATCTACATTTACCAACTACAAAAATTCTCCTTAACATCAACATCTAGCAAAATATCAACAAAAAATCTTAACTGAGTGTGACCAAAAAAAACCACCACCCCAACCCAGAAAAAAAAATCTTCTCTTCTGTACATATATCAAGGTTCCTCTTAAGGATTTTCTCTTTCAATTAATTCGTCCACATCCAAGTGTTTATCAGTTGCACAAAAAAAATCCAAAACAATACAAAAAAACCACTAATATCTTTATACACTGATGTATTAAAGCTCTACCCAGGCTCTTGATAATGAAATGTAATACTGTACTACATTTATGCCTCACCTCCAGAAACCTGGGTCTTGGCTTTTTTACCTTGTTAGAATTTCCAGCGTTGCATAATTACATCAAAACTGCTTCAACTCTTTCTAGAGTCTTATGCCCTTATTTCTGGATAACAGGGATGTTTCCTTGAGACATTTCAGAGACACAGGGAACTACTGGAGAGTCCAATGGAATCTACAAAGGTCCTGAGGGCACTAGAGCATCTCTGAGGAGGAAAGGCTGAGACACTTGGGGCTGATCAGCTTGAAGAAAAGACTGAAAAGAGATTTGTGCATATATAAGGGGAGGATGCCAAGAGGATAGAGTTAGACTTTTCATAGTGGTGCCCAGAGATAGGTCAAGGGGTAACAGGTGCAAACTAGAACACAGGAAGTTCTATCTGACCACAATGAAAAACACAGGAGTGGTAGAGCCCTGGAAAAGGCTGGCCAGAGAGGGTGTGGAGCCTCTTCTGGAAAGATTCTAAACCCACCTGGATGCAACCCTAAGAAAATAGCTTTAGGTGACCCTGCTTTAGGAGAGATGTTGGACTCGTTGATACCCAGAGGTCCCTTCCAATGCCCACCATTCTGTGATCTCAGACAAATAGCTCTGCAATTGGATTCAGCAGGAAGTAGGTAGTTCACTTGATTTGTTAATTCCAAAACTTTCTGTTTAGTGCTGAATGCCTGCAATGTTTTTGTTTTCTTCCCTATAGTTCAAGGTTTTTTAATCATATCAATCTAACGGGCAATCATAAGCTTTGAATACACCATCATTATTGAACTCACCATCATTATAAAAATGAATAAATATTTTTAAAAACCCAAACAATAAAAAGTTAAAATCCAAACCCTAAGATCTTTAACTCACTGATTTATATGTGGATCTCTTTACACTCAGTTATCAACTCAAACAGCTCTTTCAGTTTTATGGGACAGGAGGGATGTTATTTATGAATGTAAATTTAAGTGGTACTTCTGTTAGAGTTATAACATTTTCATGATTTAGTTAGGTGGCCTTACCTCTGCTGTATAAAATTTTGACTGTAAAGTGATATTAATGTTGTCTTTTACCATAAAAAACAGCTTTCTTAGATAGTCCTGGGCTTCAACATCCTGTTACATCCCTTACATTCATGTTAGCAGGTACTTGACTGCCTGTAAACAGGGAAATAATTCGGGTAAATTAATCTTGCAGGCATTCATGTAATTTCAACTCCATTAATTTCATCTTGCTGACTTCCTACTAACCTGGAAAAGTTGAAGTGGGGCTGCATGGAGGGGTAGAAATACTGCTTAGAGAACAATGAATGGAATGGCTTGAGCTGCTCTGCAATTCCCATAAGACCGTATCACTGTTTCTGCACAGGAATTCTTATGACTAGAATAACAGTGGGAAAATCATGTTTCTGTATAAAAAGCTGCTTTCGATAAAGGGAGGATAAAATTTCATCTTGAAAAGACATATCTGTGCCTGAACAAATTCACTGGTTTTCCCAGGGGCAGAAGTTCAGCCATTTCCACCCCCAATAGGAGCATTGGCTGGCAGAGAGAGCAAACTGTACACTGGATCAAATTTTCACATACTTGCAAAACTATCAGCTTTCATATTAAGTGAAAATTGGTAGCTTTCTATAACTCTGTTTTCAATAGTCTCAATCACCATGGGTCTAAGGACCAAATCCCAAGGCCAAGAAAAAGCCCCTGCATTCAGAGTCAAAAGTTCAGAATGACCTTTTACAAAAAAATAGGTACATTTTCACTAGTCCCTCCAGGTCTCCTGGAGTTACATTGCTTTGTCACAATGAGCCACTTCGTAAAACTTCAAATTAACAGGCTAAATAACACCTCTGTTAAACAAAATCAGATATTAAAGGTGAAAATGCTTTTCTTCTCACTAAGTCTCCCAGGTCTTAGAAAACCAACTCAAAAGAAAGCTAAATCGATAAATTAGTTTCACTCACTTTTTACCCAATTTAGTTTGCAGAAAATGAATGGCACTCTGAAATATTCCACATTATTTGGGGCCTGCTTATAAGGCAGACCTTGTCTCCAAATGTGTGTGCCTGTGGCTTACAAACAGATCCTGGTCCATGACTAACACTGCTTAACGTTTGGATAACCACATTCACCATAACCCAAACTGCTCCAGTGCCATTTGATGTAAGACTAGCTGACTCTCTGACTTTAAACCATACCCGTGTCATCAGTACATTTTGTAGGAACTAAACAGAAAAAGAATACTAATGGTGTGGAGCTCAAAGACCAACATTCTCTCCAGCTCTTACAGGTTGCCAACAGGACTCAGCAGGATGGATTTATTTAACTTGATTTGTGCTCATCTGAAAGTGTGAGTTGTTAGACTGACACTTGTGTTCTTGGCCTACAGCAATATCTTTATATTTTTTGGCCAGTGGAAGTTTGGGGCTTTTTGATTTGGGGATTTCTCTACCAATACTAATAGAGATGCAATCGTGCCCTGCATGCTGCAGCAATGTGCATCTACAAAAATCAACCAATAATGCCAGGAAGAAAGAAAAATGCAGGTAAAAGGTAAAAAGGCATGTAGCATTCTTACTATCCTCTCCCTCCTCTTATTTGTTTCCTTCTGTTGTGTACTACCTCTAAGCAATTCACCATGCAAACACACTGTGGCAGTTTGAGCCTGTGTTGCCTTTAAGAACCACAAAGTTGAAGACCTCCAGAAGCTGAAGAGATCCAGGTGTACCAGAAAGTGTAAACCTCATATGGCATACCCATAAGTCCTACCTCTCTATGAAACTGGCTGAAAAGCCGGATTCTTCCCTTTTTCCTTTTCTCTCTCCTCCCGGGAAGGACAAGCACGTTGGTACTTCCCTGGTGGGAGAGATGAGGCCTAGTTGGCCTTGGTGATGTTGCCAGTTAGGCCCAGAACAGCTTAATTTGGCCTGAATTTTGTGCTTCATCACAGTGCTTTTGGTATGAAGGTAGAGAGGCATAGCAAGCAGGGGGCATTTGGGCCTGGGATTTGCTTCTTGTGTGAAGCTTTGGCCTAAGTACAGCGTGGCAGAGATGCAGTGTAGGTTTTGATGCATTTTATATGCTTCTGTAGTGTTGTACATAGTGAAGTAGTTGTACAAAGCCTTTCCATTTAAACTTTCCAATTCTCCAGTCCCTTTTCAGAAGGGGTGAGAGAGCGATCTGTCCTGCTTAAAACCATGATGTATATGCTGATGGCACAGACCAGAGCTCAGCTGGTGCTAGTGGTTGCCTACTACACTGAAATATTTTCTCAATTTTGAGTCCTTTTTATTTGGTGTTTTCACATGCACTATTTGAAGTTTATCACATCCTGAAGCAGTAAAACCACAGAATAAAGAACCAGGCAAAGTGTGAGTCCTGAGTCTTAAAAACTGCTTGGCAGAATTTTACCATTGACCAAAGCTCACAGAAGAGCTGGTATCAGGTACAGTAAAGCACTTAAGTGCTGGCAAGTTAGATTTCAGCTTTGCTTCTTCCCTGTCCTGAGAAAAGATCACGAATACAAAGTGGAGCTCCTCAAGCAGTCAGCGTACAAGTATGGACAGTACAAGACCTCTGAATCTAAATGTAAACTAAAAATGAAAGTTCTGAATAGTCATATATCTGTACAGAGCAAAAGAGGTGCAGACACTAAGGCAAGACCTTAATTTCCAGATCTTAGGAGACATCGGTAGAGAGAGAACTATCTGCCTACTCAAGGCAACAACTCAAACGGGAGACTGGATGCACTTTCTTCCAAAGGACCCCAGGCAAGGCACACTGCTTCTGCCACAGAAAGCAGCACAATAAATAAACCTCTGCTTCACTGGAGTAAATTCAAACACATATAAACTCATCTATCTTGGGAGACAATCTCAGCTCCCAGGGCTACAGTGGAGCTGCTATGCAGGAAAAAAAAATATATTTGGAGAAGATAAGTCCAAAAGTGTGTATAAGAAGGAAATTAAACCTCATGGCAAAAGAAAATTCACTCCTTGGGAGCAAAGCCATGATTTTTTCCATTGTTCTCCATTTTTGCCAGTGACTTGAGAAAGAAAGCCAGAACCACCTAACATAATACCTGTCTCTCCCTCTTGTTTCCCCAGGTTTCCTGAACTCTTCACAGATTTGATGTTCTAGCTCAGACCAGGACAGTGCTGAAAAGAGAAGCAAGAAAAGTTCCTCTGAACCACAAGCAACCTGCCACATGCTTTTGAAAGGCAAGTTTTCCAGACAAGGATGGAATTTGCATCTGTCTCCTCTGTGCTCCCTGAGAAGCTCTTACTTTTGTAAATCAAAAAAACACCCTATTCAAGTAGCATGACGCCAGCCATCAGTCAGGAAAGCAGGCATTCCTCACATTCTATTTCATAGCAATTCCCAGGTCAAGCTCCCTATGGAACCTGAAAAAGGGAATGCTAATTTTCAGGATCTCAGGGGAGCTTAGGTTTGAGGTGTGTGTTTCTGTCCCACTGTGGCATGTGTGGATGTGAGCAGAGAATTTCCAGATGTTTGGAAAAATACAATGTTTGGGGATTTCTGCAGCTCATCACTTTCAAGATTAAGCAGTGGAGGATATTTGGCAAAACATAGGTGCCTGTAGGTTTCACTTCACACACCCAAATCCTCTTTAGTCTATATCAAAGATGGGTCCTCTTCAACACCTAAATTTCAAGTAGTTTCAGGTAGAAGATATTTTACCTGTGCTCCATCATAAGTAGGCATCTATAGTTTTACACAACTGCACTTGTGCTTTCTGATCGTGCAGAATGAGCTGTGCTGACAGCAAAACAGAGTATGTAAGACTTTCTTCAAAGGTGTTTGTCAGTCAAATTTCAGCTTTGGTTACAGCACTGGGCATTTAGCCATCTGATGTACATCAACTACAAAGGCATATGGCTTTGTATGACTCTCTTTTCTCTGGTCTGTAATGCCTGGAAATAGCTCTGCATCAGTGCACATAGTACAGTGGAAGCTCTCCGGCTCCCAAGTTACCAAGGGCTAACATGCTGATCTGAGATACAACCTTGGTACCCAGCCTATTAGAAACAAAGTGAAGTTCCTTCATCTTGGTCCATAAAGTACAAGATAAACTTAGCTTCATGTCATTTGCATGCTAAGTTAACAAAACCCATCATTGTGATATGAAACAAAAGTATATGAGCTTCTTCTTAAATTAACCATTACAAGCTGCCCTTCATCATATATCATACAGACAACTTCAGAAACAAGAAAAAGACTGAGTGAAGTTCTCATTTGCAGTCTTCCAGGAAAGAGACAGTGGACCTAATGCTGCATCATCATGCTGCAGGATCAGCAAGTCAGTAACAAAATGATGCACATTGTGTGCATGTCAAAGCCTGAATGCAATCAACCATCACAGCTCAAGAACAACTGATGGAGCTGACACTGACATCTTGCATGTGAAAAAGTTCTAGTCTACATGCCATATTATCCTATATACAGCAATATACAAATCTCAGTGCAAATTTCCCCTGTAACTTCCTAATAATCACAGAATCCCTAAATACACTTAGCCATAAAAAAGCCGTTATGGGAATACTACCGTTGGACTGTTCCCTGTTCTGGTGTGAGCAATAGTTCATTCTTCCTTACGCAAAGCTTCACTGACCTAACACCTCATTTTTTTCCCCTTTGACCTTCATTTCATGCAAGAGTGAATTAACCTGGTTCAGTATGAAAATCATTCCACCTTCTTACATACAGCCCACTGTTTTCAGGGTGTCTGCTGACATCCTGATCTTACCCTGCCTTTAGCAGAAACTAGCAGGCTTCTTGCTCGGTCACAAGAATGCTGTTTAGTCTGGCAGCTCAGGATGTTTGTAGATGTTACTGTTAGGAGCATTTTTCTTCAATGCTGACTTAAGTTTTTCTACAAGAAAACTGATCTTATGTAAGCTTGCTCTCTCCATTATCCCTTTAAACATTAGAAGTCAGCAACTCAAAGAAAAACAGTATGATCACATACAAGGAAACAAGCATCTAGCACATAGATGTAGAGTTTAACCACGAGGAGAGCCAGACAGTGTCTTCGTTCCTTGATAACATATTAAACCTATCCTCTTCTCCAATTTACTTAATCTGGCTTGAGCAAAGAGGGGCACAAACAGCTCTAAACGTTGCTGCAGTTTCATGCCATCTCCTACGTGCATGCTGAACGCAGATTTCAGTTTAGAGCCTCATTCATCCCGAAGACTCAAAAGAAGCAGTTAAAAACCATAGCAGCTTCCTGTTTTCTGTCTCTTTGCTGGCATCCTTCTTTAGGAAGGGATTTCCAGTGCTGAATCACAATGCTATTTCATCTTTAGGAAGTCTGACAGATGCTGCCACCACATGCTGTCAACTCTCCACGTGAATAATGAGAAATGTCTTTTCACAGCTAGGAAGAAATAAAGCTCCAAGTTTCCTGAAGATTCATCTTTCTTAAAGTATCTGGGAAGAGGGGGTGGGGGTGGTGTTATGTCTTTTGGCCTCTAGTGAGGGCCAAGTCCCTTATGCTTCTACTTATCTTCCTGCTCCTTTTCAAATCTGTAATTTCTAAAAATACCATACCCCCCAAATTCTGCACACCTTTCCAGGAAGGAGAGTGGTGTGATGTGAGAACCCAAGTAAAAACCTCAGATCCTGGGTATTATTAGAATGTTGTCCCACAGAAATATCTATGTCTGAGAACCACTCCAGTGTCCCTACCTTGCCATAAGGAAACAATTTTTTACCCTGGGAAAGGTGGTGATGGAAAGAAAATATGGTTCTGGCTGAAAAAAGCTACAGGGAAATGCAAGCTCTAACTGCTTCACCCCTGTGTGGTTAAAGCATTTCAGTGTGTGTGGTTTTAACAGCTCTAAGCTGCTGTTGCTTGAGAAGTAATATTGCATTTACATCTAAGCTATAAAGTTTTGGCAATAGTCCCCTCAGTTTGTAACAGTTAAGGACTAGGGCAGATATTCTTCTCTCTATAAGGAAAGTTCTGTATATTTTTTATACTAGTTCTGTGATTTTTTTTGTTTTAACATTGCAAAGAAAACACCTTAAATCCTTGCCTATTGCCTGAATGAATTAGGGAATAATATCGGACCACCCGACAAGCAGAGCTGGATGGTTGTGATTTTTCAGTACTTTCTTTAAACTAGTCTCTTAGGAAAATGTGTGAATGATAATAGATCATTCTTCTTTCAAGTAATTTAAACCACATTCCCAAGTCTTTAAATGCATTCAGCACAAGTCCAGCTGGAGCTCCCCAAGTAACCTGCAAGTCATTCATTGACTGTGAAGGCCAGGAAACATTTGTAGTGGCAGAGCAAAGTAATATGCACTGTAAACTTACACTGACAGCTCCATTTCAGAAGAGACAGAAGGGAAACAAATACTTCAGGAATGACACCATGAAAGCACCTACCATGAAAATTTACCAGCTTTGAAACAAACCTCTTTTGCCTGCCTTTAACAGCCAGAAGAAAAAAGTTATTTTCACACAAGTAAGAACTTTCTGTAGGAAACAGTATTTGTGGATAGTGAAAGAAGTAACAGGCCACAGTCTTTATCTGTTTCTAGAAAACAAAGAAACCTCAATTTCTTTGCCAAAATACCTTGCTCCTGCATATGACCAAAACAGGGAATGTCTAAGGAAATTCTATGATTTCACACAATTCCATGCAGAAATCCATCTCTGGGAAAAGATTCATCCTTCTCTTTGTAACAGGAGGGTTTTTTTGTTTTGGTGGGGTTTTTGTGTGTTTTTTGGGGTTTTTTTTTTAGAATAGAATCATAGAATCAGCCAGGTTGGAAGAGACTTCCAAGGTCGAGTCCAACCTACCACTCAGCCCTATCTACGCAACTAGAGCACGGCACTAAGTGACCCATCCAGTCTGTTCTTGAACACCTCCAGGGACAGCGACTCCACCACTTCCCTGGGCAGCCCATTCCAATGGCAAATCACTCTGTGAAGAATTTCCTCCTAATATCCAGCCTATACCTCCCCTGGCACGAGTTGAGACTGTGTCCCTTAGTTCTGTTGACAGTTACCTTGGGAGCAGAGACCAACCCCCACCTGGCTACAACCTCCCTTCGGGTAGTTGTAGCAATGAGGTCTGCCCTGAGCTTCTTCTGCAGACTAAACAATCCCAGCTCCCTCAGCCTCTCCTCATAATGCTCCAGGCCTCTCACCAGCTTTGTCACCCTTCTCTGGACATACTTCAGTACCTCAACACCTCTCTTGAATTGAGGGGCCCAGAACTGGACACAGTACTCAAAGTGTGGCCCAATCAGTGCCAAGTACAGGGGAAGAATATCCTCCCTTGTCCTGCTGGCCACACTGTTCTTGATACAGGCTAGGATGCCATTGTCTCTCCTGGCCACCTGGGCACACTGCTGGCTCATGTTCAGCCTACTATCTACCAGCACCCCCGGATCCTCTCTGCCTGGCTGCTCTCCAGCCACTCTGTCCCCAGCTTGTAGTGCCTTACATTTAGCCTTGATCAATCTCATCCCATTGGCCTCTGCTCACCCATCCAGCCTCTCTAGGTCCCTCCTACCCTCCAACAGATTGACACCTGCCCTTAACTTGGTGTCATCTGCAAACTTGCTGACGATGGACTCAATCTCCCCATCCAAATTATCAGTAAAGAGATTGAACAGGACCAGGCCCAGCACTGATACCTGGGGCACACCACTAGTGACTGGTCTCCAACTGGATGTGGCACCATTCATCACCGCTCTCCAGACCTGGCCCTCCAGCCAGTTCTTGACCCATTTCAGAGTGAATCTATCCAAGCCACGAGCTGCCAGCTTTGCCAGGAGCTTGTTGTGGCAGACAGTGTCAAAGGCTTTGCTGAAGTCCAGGTAGACTACATCCACAGCCTTCCCCACATTCACCAGGCAGGTAACCTGATCATAGAAGGAGATCACATTGTTCAGGCAGGACCTGCTCTTCCTAAACCCATGCTGGCTGTGTCTAATCCCTTGGTCACCCTGTAGGTGCAGTGTGCTTGCACTCAAGATGACCTGTTCCATAACCTTGTGTCACAAATATCAATTTAGATTACTATTGATATTCAGGGTGGGGGGGGGTCACACACAACTGGAAGAGTCCCCGGGTTCCTTAGATACGTGGTTGGCAGGAATAAATGCACTAAATGCTTAAAACACAGAATAAACAGTTTAAACAGTCAGAACTAGGGGAACAGAGAGCCTACATGCAAAGCAAATCCCAGCCGCGCCTATAAATGCCCACAGAGCGCAAGGGGATACAACATTTCTTCCCGAGGGAAGGGGAGAGAGAAGGACTGACTTATCCTGAATACAGAAAAGAGAGAGGGTTTTGCCTTGCTGCTTTGTATAAGCTGCGATGCCTGTCGCCGCTGCCTTTGCTGCTGCTGCCGCCGAGCACATGGCTGAGAATGGCAGGTGCTGAGGCTGGAGGTCCTCACAGCACGAATGGGAGACGAAGAAGAGCTTCTAACAGTTGCTGTACCCTCCCTAAATACCCCATAGGGGAGTGTGGAACTGACCAATAGGCATTTAGCATCCACTGCATGGCCAATTGGTTCCAAATAGTCCCGCACGTACGTGCGGCCCGAGGTCTCCTGAGTTCTTTCTTGAAGTAGGTCCAGCCTTCCTCAACCCCTTTGATTTTAAGGGCTATTTCCCAAGCAACTTTCTGAATTAGTTCCTTAAATAAGCCAAAGTCTGACCTTTGGAAGTCCAGCATGGAGGTTTTGTTGATGCCCCTCCTGGTTTCACCATATATTGAAAACTCTATTATTCCATGGTCACTGAACCCTAGGCAGCCTCTGACCACCACAACTCCCACCAGCCCTTCTCTCTTTGTGAACAGCAGGTCAAACAGGGCTGCACCTCTGGTAGACTCACGTAACAGCTGGGATAAGAAGCTATACTCCATGCACTCTAGGAACTTTCTAGACTGCCTTTTCTCTGCAGTGTTAAATCCCCAGCAGATGTCTGGCAAGTTAAAGTCACCCACAAGAGCAAGGGCAAGTGATCTTGAGGCAGCCTCCAGCTGCTTAAATAAATCAACCTCTTCTTCCTGTTTGGGTAGTCCATAACAGACTCCAACCAGGATGTCAGCCTTATTGGCCTTCCCCCTAATTCTTACCAACCTGATCATCCTTAATCTCTACTTCCATGATGTCCAGTGCCTCCCTAATAAACAGGGTTACTACTCCACCCCTTCTCCTTTGCCTATCTCTGCTGAAGAGTCTATAGCCATTGATTACAGCATTCCAGTTGTGGGTCACCCCATCACATTTCTGTGATGGTGGCATCACCATAGTTTGCCTCTTGTACCAAGTCTTCCAGGTCCTTTTGCTTATTACCCTTACTGCTTTTTGGTTGTTTGCTTTTTTCCTTCAGTATTTACTGAAGGATAAACTAGACAGGGATAAACTAGACACTGGGAAGAATTTATCTGAAGAGGTGTGCTCTCTCTTCAGTATCTGTTATGCACAAGTGTTTGAGACTGTTTCGTGTTGATCAAAAGCTTTATATTCAGGCTATAAACAAGAGCCAGTGAACAGTTCTTCATTTGTGTAACAGCAGGTCTTGCAACTTAATACTGTTACCAAAGGTACTACTTCAGATTTTATGTAATTTATATAATGATGTAATTTCAGATTCTATTAGGTTTAAACTACAGTTTTCTCTGACGTACTCTCTACACACACTTTCCCATATCATTAGAGTCTTCTCTTTGCTATAAGTCATGAACCTGACCTATGCATCTACCCTCAATTACATCAGCTCAAGATTTGTACATAGAGCCATTTATACTGCACTTGAGCATCCTGGGACTGTAAGCTTTTAAAATAGGTAATGGTGATTACCATTGAACAGACTAAACTTGGAGTCTTGTCTTTCCAACTGTGGAAGTGACACTCATGGCCTAGAGTAAAAATTCCTATTTGTAACTGATTTAATATGTATTTCACACTTTTAAATTTTAATTTGTTGGTCAGATTCAATCTGTAACGTATTGCAAATCGTTTGAAATTGATCAACCACAAATCACACTAACGTTGCCCAAGCCTTTCTGCCAAACCCACTGCTAAACTGAACATACCACGTGGATCGGGTCTCCTGCATTTACTTCATCTGAAACAGATGATCAGAAATAACCATCAGCTTACCTGAACATCATCAATTTGTGCTTACTGTTATCTTTGAGTCTGTATCACACTGCAGAAGATGGATGTGCCTGCTTGCTTGGTCTGCTACAGACACATAGTCTGTAGTTTCTTCATTTAATTGCTTTCCCTTTAAGTACTGGTTCTATGTTACCTACTCCCTGGTTGCATAGTTGAATTAGCTGTGGCAATTAACTAGACAGTAATTATAAAAATACATAGTCATCTTTATTTATGAAAAGCCCTGCCCACAAACTGTATACAAACTAGTAAAATTTGGGTTCTAAGTCAGTTGGGAAAAATCTTCACAAGGATGCTTATGGGCAATTTAGTAATTTAAGAGAATCAGAACACTGGAAGAGGTTTAGTCAGAAAATGGCTTTGCCCCACTTATAAAAAGGCAGCCTGGAACCCTAGGGTAAGTCTGTTGTACTTATAGTGGTGGAGTAGAATTGAGATAGGCACTTGGCTCCTTTGTGGCAGTGTCTGGAACTGCTCTACATGTTCCCATGAACTGCAGCAGTTCATGGCAGAGGTAGGTCCTTCCAGCAGGAAGCTGGGGTGCGGTGCTCCAAAAGTGGGAACTGCCTGCTTTCTCTTCACCCTTCTCCAAGATGCTCCTAGCCAGTGTATCCAGTCACTGACAGCTTTTGCTCTTCCCTGTTGAAACCCACAGGGGTGGGGGAAGAAACTTCACACCTACTTCTTCCCCCATTCCAGGGAGGAGATGGTGGGGGAGGAAAACAGTTTTGTGCCCCATTGAAACATCCCATGGGGCAGGGATTTGGGAGTGCCCTGCCACAATAGTGACATTCCTACATTAACAGAATTCTTGAAATCTTTTCTGCCACACTTACGCACTTCACATGTGTGTTCACAATTCTGGATAGATGACCAAGTCTCAGAACAGACTGCTTTAGATTTTGTCTACACTCCAGGCAATTTCACCACTTATATCTTCAGTGCCATCCCAAAAGTCTACATTAGAAAAGCTACTGCCTTACAAACAGCCATACTTATGGGAGGAACACTCTCTTAAGTAAAAAACTACCCCAATTAGCAGTCTTTAAAAGCTTTTAGTTCACGTCACACAATTCTATCACTAAAAAAGTATCTCTGCATTAGTGAAAACAGTGTTCAGAGCACCCCTTGAAATATTTCACAAAAAAACCCAGAAGTTTCTCCTCTCCAATATATCTTCCACAGTTCAATACACCATTTTGTTTGCATCAATTCACTCAAGACAACTAGGCTCCTGTCCTGGCATTTCCTGTCTTTGACACAAGCTGTTGGAAGATAATAATGTTCTGAGTGAGCACAAAGCACACTGGCTGGCAGCAGCCCATAGAAGATGAGAGAAGTATTTGTCTTTGGAAGTACCTTTTTATTTTAGCCTTAAGTGTATTATCAAATTCAAGGTTTGGTTTGGGGTTTTTTGTTTTGTTTGTTTGTTTTTGTGAAAGAGACCATTGTTAAACCTCACATGCTTTTAGCTTGCATCATGTCAGATTACACTACTCATTATTACCAAGTCATAACTCAGTTAGGACTTCAAGTATACCTTCATTTTATATCCATGCTTTTTGCCCATGGTGAGCTAAACACAAGCTCCCCTGAAGAAGGGGTTGTAAAGCAGCAGGAGTGCCACACTTAACTTGAACTCTGCCCTGCCAATGTAACTCTGAAAGAGTTAAAGCTCAATTACAGACAGTTACAGTTATATCAGTTAGAGGCATACTTTCATATGTCAGGGTAAATACACTGGCTGCCTGCACTGATTCTAGAGGACTGATCATCTCAAAGCCTGTCTGATCTGTGAAAGGTAGAAAGTCTCAGAATCAAAGCAAGGAAGGTCAATTCATATCAACACCTACTAAAATAAAAGAAAAATGCCACAGATGTGCAGTTTTAATGCAAGTTTTGAAGTAGTTCTGAATAAATGAAAGCACTGGAGACACCAGGTCTGGCTCCATATTAAAGGCTACTAAGGATTCAATTGCAGAACACAGTGGTTGGAAAAACACAGCACGCAATCATTAAAAAAAAGCTTTAAAATGTATTTGCATTTTCTGAAAAAGTTCTCAGCACAAACTTCAGATCAAACGCCTACTATTACATTACCTAGTAATGTTTCATATTCAAGAACTTGGTTATAACCACACACAAAATTAAGTCTGAATATTTTAAGGAATTAGTGGCCTTCATTTTTGTCAATGTTTTGTGTTAGCTGGCACTTCAAATGGGCATAAGTTCTCTTATCACTAGTTACTGAATCCCAGTTAACAGAGAATACCACTCAGCTCTACAAACAGCATCCAAATTTAACTACAAAAACACATCCAACTAGTCTAGGTCATCCATTAACTCCTCCAAGAAGAACATATTAGAAAGTACAATACAGATAGTTTTGAGCTGCGGCAAAATGGCAAAATAAATGATTCACTGGAATCTCCTAAGGAACTGCTCAATTTTAATCACAACTCTCCAGGCACTGGTATGTATCAATAAGAGAAAAATTAAAAGGTGTAAGTAGTGTACAGTTTAGCACAGAAGGCAGCATTTCAACAGAACCACATTATTTTAATGTTCTTTGAAGTTTAAAGCAATCAAAAAAAAAGTTAGCTATATAAATACAGAGTAAATGCACATAGTTTACAGCCAACTACATGAACGCAAGAGTAACAGCAAACCTCACATAAGCACTGAAGTAGTTCCAGACTGTCATTTGTGAGTGTTTTGCTATGACTCTGAGGGCATAATTATATTCACATATGCAGGGTAGGCAGACTCATTTAGATACAAGAGCTGAAAACTTACTTAACTAAGTCTTAACCGACATAAGGTTCAGAGAAGTACATTTACCTAGGCACAGCTTGTCTCTCCAAATTTAAACAGTTTAAATAGGAAGCAACATTTACAAAGGCTCTCCAAACTCTGTATCTGGAAGCATTCTTGTAAAATGCTATAGTCTGAGGAATGTTACAAATGGTATTGTAAGAACAAAAACAGAGTAGCAGAAACGCACTGACAAACACCTCAAAAAGTAATGAAATACATGGAGTGCATTACGTAAACAGGGAACTAGACAGATGCAATGCCAATATACAAACAGGCTGATCTTTCAGCTAAATGAAAATGACTGAAAAAAATTCATAAATCCCTAGTTTAAACCTGCTTAAACCAACACAGGGTAGCAGATCAGAAATTTGGACAAAAAGCAGATCAGACTGGGCTGGGGTCAGCCCTCTGCCACACACCATAACTCACCTGTCTTCACACAGCTCTACAGGGACCGAGCCGCGGGGCAGATAAACGCGACTGCCTTCACTGAAATCTAGTTCTTCACGGTTTTCCGAACTCAGGCCACCTTGTCATATTGTCCTAGTGTGCCAAAGGCACTCAATGACATCGAAGCTGTGTCACACTGATCTAGCCAGACCCTGACAGGAGCCTTCCCCCGTGATGAACGCATGCTCCAGTGCCATCTTTTGGCTGATTCGGGAAACTGCACTCTCAGTGTTTCCCAAACCGAACTCGTTGCGTCAAAATTAGTAGCTTGCAGTAACATTTAAGCTTGATCTAGGCAAAGAAAATGAGGAAACCGATTAATAGGAGTTCTTCAGATATGTATGTGTCTCTAGCACAGAAGTGTGACAAACACACTGCATTAAAAAAAAATCAAGATGAATATATCAAGATATATAAAGATAAATCAAGAGAAAAATATAAATCATTGTGAAGCTGGCTAAGTTACAAGGAAGTTTAAATGCACTCCTTTTAGTTCTGTAGTTAAGATTACTGAATGTAGCATTTTCTTATTCCCTTTGAGATAATAAATATAAAATAAAACTATATAAATAAGTCAAAGATCTTTGGGAAACACTTCAGAGGTAATTTGCATGTACTAGTACTTTAAAAATAAAAATATTGAGAAACTTTGGGTTTATGTAAAGTGAACCAAAAGGATCATCACCCCTGAAGTTTAAAACATTATACACCTACTTAAAAAGTGGGTTAAGTTGATTGTCTATTTTCAACTGTTATCTCCCATACTGAATTACCATTGTCAACATCTGCTTAACTCCAGGGGGTCTGCTCTCAGACAAGGTACACACATGGTACTGTGAATTAATGGAAATGAGCATGTAATTATGGGAGAAGGTATCCAGAGGGACTGAAGAATTTTATGGTAATCCAAGTGTTAAATCCAACTTTGAACTCCAAAGCTGAATATTGTCTTGGCCAACTGAAATTCTAGCTATGACTGAATCATCTGTAATAGCCTGAAAAACAACCCACTTCCTACAGAACAAAAGCCACAGGAAGCAGCTATTTCTGCACTTAGTTATCTGAAAAATGTCATCACAGCAAAACTTGGGGTTGGAGTCACAAATACTCCAGACTCTTCCTAGAGAGATCACTAGAAAAAGGCCACTCTCCTCACTTCAACAATCATGTCTGCCTTTGGTCACATCACAGAGCATGCTATCCATCTTCAAAAAAATAACACTTTACAGGGAGAAAGAAGTTAATACAGCTAAGCCACTGCAGGGTTGTTGTACACAGTATATAGGTGGCTTTTAGAATGAGCAATTATCACAGACAATTACATGAAATATTCAAATACTGCAACACTGTGTGAAGAACATCATGAGACTCAAAAATGAAAGCAAATGAGAAAACTCAGCCTAATTGTTCTGTAAGCTTTGGACTTTTAAGCTTTTACTTATAGCTTGCATAACTACTGCAACAGATGCTATGAATCCATAGCATAAAATGTTTTGTTATTTTCCTGCACAGCTTCCAGAAATAAACCCACATGCTCTGTTTAAAACCAAACCATGTTTTGAACACAGTTTGATTACAGATAAGTAGTTAGAGGAAGAAAAGTTATGAGGCCCAAAAAGGCCAAAGTGCATAAGGAGTAATTAATAAAATAAAGCCATTGCACACAATGCAGAGTTGAAGAGGACCGCAGTACCACACTGGAAGAGCTGACAGCACAGTTCTGTCCACACCAGTGTAAGCAGCATTTATATGTAGAAAGCTACTGCCCCCAGTTTATAATGAGCATCTTTCTCATGAGGGTCATGGATACAGATTGCAAAGTACTGAAAGTGCAGACAAAAGATATGTTTGGAAACCTGTAGAGGTTCTGGTGACATGAAGCCTCTGGTTTTGACACTCCAAGTATCTGAACATGGAAAATCCTGTAAATAAATATACCAACTCATCCTTACTTAAGAGTGCAGCATATTGCTTTGCAATTGTCCTACAGAATTGCCAAAAATCAATACCTTAACATTCAGACAATCCTAAGGACAAAGACTGCTGCAATTCAGTACAGAGGCTCAAACTGGAAGAAGTGATACAGCAGTTATTGGGGAATATTTAGAAGACAGATCTCATTGGCAATTTTCTCCATACCAAGGTTGTTTGCATTGAAAAGACCTACCACAAATTCAAATGCTTTTGTCAGCCGTAGTGATGTGTTCTCCCCTGTACTCCCATACAGATAACAATAACTTAAGTCAGGATTTGCCTGAAACTTTATGGTAATACAGCCTGTTACAACGTAGCTTGTTACTACCTGGGTGAATCCCAGTTTCAAACAGTACGCTGGACTAGCCGAGTTTCTCATCACATTAAGAATTTATATAAAGGCTACAAAGTAGCACTTAAGTTCTTCCTTAGTTGTGTGAGTGACCTGACAGGTAGGCAAGAAATTGATGACGCAGGAGAGCTTTTCAGCTTTTCATAAATCTTAGTTAAGGAAAGTTCCAGGGAAAAGAAAAAAAAAATAAAAAAAATATGCAGCAGAACTAGAAATCCACATACACCAATACTAACAGAAAATTTCAAGAGCTCAACAATCAGATGGGTCCTCTCTCATAAGCCTACAACACTGCTCAAACTTCAAAACAAAATAAGCAAAAAAAACCCCAAACAAAAAACAATCTACCAAAAAAATCCCCACAAAACAAAAAACCAAAACAAACACAAGTGAATCCCAACCCCCAAACGACAAAGACAACCAAAGCATCACTTTCTGTAGTGAAGAAATAACTCTGTTCTGGGTCCCTGCACCATATTGTCTTGAGGTAGCAACATGAAAAACACCTTATACACTGATTACTACCTCAGGCTCTATGAATTTTCAGAGCGACTGAATGGAAGTTTCAGGTATGGAAAGGTATGAAAGCACTGTCTTCTCCATTCTTGCAGCAGGTTACAGTGCAGTAAAATAGAACAGGATGCAGTTGAGAGCAGTCAGTAAGAGAAGTAAATAAGGCTGCCCAAGAATACATTTATGCCCCCTCCCTCACCCATCAGGCCTCTGAAGATGAATGGCCCTGTCTAGATTAACAGATGAAAGGAAAGCAACAATTCTGAATTAAGAGATGTATAAAGACATTCCCTAAGGGGCAGTTCCCCATCTGTCACATAGCCAAGAGACCATACAATAAGGCAGCAAAATGATTCAGTTGCCCACAATAAGCCTTTTGTTTTGTCCATAGCTGCATGTTCCCGATAGAACTCTCCTTCTGCCCACCACATCGGCATTGACATTCAGCGGTCCACTCCAGTCTTTCCATCTTCCACCTCCTCTTAGGAAGCCTTGTCACACTGCTATCCATCCAGTAAGTAGACTACCACTTCATAGGTTGACATCATGATAGCTGTGTTTGGAATCTGTCTGATCAGATGTGTAGTTAAACCACGGTAGAGGGCTCCATACCCTTCTTCTCGCACAAGCAAAGACAGCGTCTGGAAGAAAGATCTGTACTTTGTTCCCTCTTCTCTTAGTCTTGTTCGTACCACCTCTGTGCAAAGGAAAAACATGTGGTTATGTTCACCACTTCTCATCACCTTTTCCAAAAAACAATTGGTGATTTTACATCAAAACATAACCTTTCCCCTTTCCCAAGCTCTAAATCTCAGAACTCTTTGAAAAAATAGCAGGAAGAGAAACAAGGAACTACTTTGCAGGAAAAGTGCAAGCTAGACAGCCTGCCTGCCTATAAGGGAGAGAACTTGCTGGCAAGTTAGCTGAAATCGCTAAATATACAGAGTCTCCAAGTGGAAAAAAGACCTTTCCATTAAGTACTTTGAGCCATATCCTTACAATTCCTTCATAATAATAAATATTGCCTGAAAAGAGGCCATACTTCAACTTCTGAATGTTACACTCATGTTGGCTCACTGAATCTGACATGAAAAGCTTTAAAGAACTGGTACTTGAGCAAGCGAGCCAAAGTGTGCTACAAATGGCACTGAGAAAACTCCCTTTGATAATGTGATCCAGGCTCTGAGCTGTACAAGCCCCACATACCATGGGGATATGCTATAGATGTTGCACATGTTTTGGAAGTGGCAGCTGCCATCATCATTCCAACAAAGTCCGAAGCTTCTTTCGCTGATTCATCCTCACTGTCCATGGCAGATGTAGTTTTATACTCCAGTAGTTTTCTCTTAATGCTCTCATAAATAACAAAATGAATAACAGTCTCAGATATGCCTGCATAGGAAGCAGACATTCCTTTGTAAAAGCCTTTAACACCATCTGATTGATAAACTTTCCGGACACACTCAAAAGCACTCATTCGCTTTTCTCCACGATTCCTAAAAAGGAGATAAGACAACAGAAATCAAGCTGGTGTAGTATATGACTAAAAGAAAATTAAACAGTTTTGCTTGAGTGCAAAAGAATTTAGGAAACATCTCGTACTGATGCTGAAAGTCTCTAATTCAGATACATTTCATAACACATACGAAAAACGGTGGGGGTGTTTCAAGTGACCTCTGGATATCTAGTCCAACACTCCAGTTAAAGCAGAGCTTCAAGTCTCAAAGGCCTTAATCATGAAACATAGGTGAAGCATTATACTGAATCTAAGCCAGACTTCATGTGCTGACTGGAAGTATCACAGACAACTTGTCTGTGAATTACTTCAGGCCTCCATAAGTCTTAAATAATAGAGGACTAAATAGATTGAAAGTGCTCTCTAATAAACTGTGTCTCCAAAAAAATGACCTTTTTTTCTTCATGAGTGGATTTCCCTTAAGTTTTGCCTCTCCTAAAGAGCTCTGTAGCATGACAATTACAGTGGCTAGGAGCCTGAACGGCAGGCCTCACACCATCATGGCTACCAGCAAACACCTAGCACATCCAAAGGGAGCATCCCAACCACAGGTAGCTATTACTTGATTCAACTAAGTCACTGCTGATGTTGAGGAAAAGGCTCACTAGACATGACTGTATCAAGCAATATTTGGTAAACAAAATCTTACCCAGTTTTAGTTTGCTGACTGAATTCAGTTGTGCACACACAGATCTTAGCACACAGTACATAGCTATGCAAAACCATTACAATGCTGCATAAAATGTGCTTCACTGAAGCAGCAAGTGCATGCACTTGAACCATGTGGATACTGCCACCAGAGGTCTCCTGAGAAGCAGGTCACAGAATAAAAAGGTAAAGAAGTCACTAAGTTATGGTAACTCACGTGGGTCTTGCTGTAAGAGCAAGAGAGGTAGCAGCAGTAGCTATTATGTACAATATATGAGACATCTCTCTGTGGCAAAATTTAAATCTTGGTGGGTTGCACGTTTCTGTACTGTCTGACATTGCAAGGGATCAAGCACAATTAAGAGAAAAAGTGGCATGCACAACTGCAAATCACATTAAGTCAGGTGGCAGATGCTGCAGATAACTGGGCTCTGATTTGCTTGCAGACAAGAGACGAGTCAAAGAACAACTGGTGAGAAAAGCAGCTGGACTTACAGCTGCAGCTTCAGGAGCACCTCAGTTTCCATGTCCCCAGTACACTTGAACAGGTGCATTGAACAGGTGCACTGACAGACTGCTCTAGGAGTCTGTTGTTCTGATGTACAACATTACCTCAAAGGCCAAATAATTTGACTTTGGCAACAAACACATACTTTCTCCAACTCTTCCTAAGATCAAAGGGATTTTTGAGAAGATCTTCAATAGAAACAAGGCAGGATAACTGCACAGGCCAAGTGTTTTTATGTTGTTATCAACTGAATTAGAGGAGTTAAGAATGCAGTATGTTCTAGATTAGCTCACATCACAGCATTGTCCTACTTGAAGTTAAAA
This sequence comes from Psilopogon haemacephalus, assembly GCA_013396835.1. NCBI lineage: Eukaryota > Metazoa > Chordata > Aves > Piciformes > Megalaimidae > Psilopogon > Psilopogon haemacephalus. Next base: position 359,162 of record VWZI01008933.1, on the reverse strand, counting down.
TTTTGATTCTTCTTTGGGTCTCCCACGTGAACAATGTGCTTGTTACTATGTATAGAAATAACCCAAATAATTCCCACTAATTTCCTATAGTGCTGCAGTTTAAGTAATTTGATTAATCAATTAAAAAATGCACAAAATGCCACCAGGTTGCACCACCAAACACCCCTTGGACATCCTCACAGAATTACCACCCCAGTCATATAATAAAAAACCCTCATGGTAAAACTAACTTTGGAACATATTACTGTGGTCACAGAATCCAGCACTGTAAGGACTGTAAGGGTCTCTACAAATCTAGTCCAAGACCCCTCCTAAAGCAGGATCACCCAGATCGGGTTGTTCAGGATCACAATGGCCAGGTGGATTTGGAATCTGCCCAGAGAAGAACATTCTACAATCCCTCTGGGTAGCCTGGTCCAGGGCTCTGGCACCCTCACTGGAAAGAATTTTCTGCTCATGTGCAAACTCCTGGGGGCTTCAGTTTGTGCCCACTGCCCCTTGTCCTATCACTGGCTACCACTGAGAGAATCTGGCCCAATCTTCTTCACATCCTCCCTTTAGGTATCAGTGATGACTGATGAGATCCCCTTGCAGCCTGCTTTCCTCCAGACTCAAAAGCCCTACGTCTTCTCAGCTCTTCCTCTTCAGAGAGATGCTCCAGTCCCCTATTATTTGTAACACTTTGTTAAGAGTTCTCCAGTAGTTCCCCATCTCTCTTGAAGAGCCCAGATCTAGTATACAAACTTGAAGCTGGCAATATGCCTGCTAAAAAGAAAAAAGCTAATATGCGCTTAAAGCAAGTCCAACAGCTCTCCAAAACAAGAATATGTGGCTCACTAATGTATTTAGAATGGCCAGAGAAAAGAGTTTGATATTGTGTTCTTTTAGTAAGAATGTCCATCAAGTGAACAAGACAGTGACACTGCAATACTTTCAATCCCACTTTTAAACAGATGGGAATATAAAGGTCTGTCTTTCTCTCCCTTTCAATAAAGTTCTACTTCATTACAAGTTTTGTAATGTTCTAAAATTGATTACAGAATATTTCATGCCAAACAACTTCCATGGACTACCCATTACTAAGACAATTCTTGTGTTTTGATCCATGAAAAGCAGTCTTCCTTTTCCTATCAGCTGGAGCCCACCATATGTAAAAAAACAAAACCCAGGATGGTTCAGGCATTTTTCTAAGTTTTTGCTCCAAAACAAATATTTATTTCAGAAATGTTTAACTTAATAACTAAAAGAAAAAGGAGGTATTACTGAAGGAAAATGTAAGCATACCATTGAGTACAACATTATTAAAATAAGACTGTGAGACTGTTAACCTTCTAACTCAGTCCAAATTTGTTGGCCAGACTGTTGTAGTGCCTCAAGCATGCTTAAAAACAGACATTAAAATAGAGGCAAGTGATAGCGTGACTTGTAGATAGATCACCATCAACTTTCTAATTTGAAGTTCTGGATATTTAAAGGATCATTCTGTTCTGGGATGCAGAACAAATGCAATGTTTAAGTGAAATCTTCACTGTAGGAAGATCTCCCACTGTCACCATACCTTGCATCAAGCTGTAACCGTGTCTTTACCAGCCAAATGGGATTAGTTGTTGTGATGGCAGTAAAACCTAAAACATTTAAAAAAGAGAAGTTAGATGTGACAGCATCACAAGTGCAACCTCATCTAAGTTCAAAACACACACAGTAAGGTACAGGGGATGCAAAAACTCGGACTAAACTGCTTTTTAGTAAACACCTGTTATTGCCCTTTACTGCTACTTTACAAATCCATATAGCAAATAAACATTTAGCTTATCTTAAAATTTTACATTAATACCAAGTTAGATTCTTAGCAACAGAACCCTTGTATAAAATCAGCCTGATTGCATACACTTCTCTTCCTATCTAATGGCACCAGCCCTGCTTCGATACCATAGGATGGCAAAGCTAGCTAGGCTAATACTAGTCAATTTGGCAAACATCAATACAAATGCACTGCAGGTATAGCAACTTGAGATGCTATAAAACACTGCCTCAATTTAATTTGCTACCTGAAATACAATCCAAGTTTAAAAGCATGCAGATGAAATAAAGACTACTTCTGGTGCAGTTAAAAGGCAGGTATTACTGCCAGTTAAGAGACCTTTTAATACTGAGCTATAAAGGAACAATTAAATTTGAGTGCTAATGTTTTATTTAGCATTCAAAGCAGAAATTGTTGGGTGGTCTATCAATATTTTTACAAGCATATTAATGTTTAGATTGTTAAAGTAAATAGTGTGGTTTCTAACTTTCCAGACAGCAACTATTCAGGCTTACATAATGGCTAAGGGTTAAAGCTTTGATTTTCAGTCCACTAAAGAAAAAGGAAGAAAAAGAGAAAAGAAAATGAATTAAAAACCAAAATAAAACAAAGAAGTAAGAATAGCTCTTACTTCCGCACAACTGTGGAAAGAAAAAGAGCAGAGTGAAAGGCAGCTCTGAAAGAAGTAAGATGAAAAAAAACATCTAGAGCTGTACTACCACACATGCACCATTAATGAGGTGTCATGTCTGCAGGAAAGAGGAAAAGGGAAGAGCTGCAACATGGCCAGGCTAGAGATGATAAATTTAGACACTTGCTTTCTAAGTGACACACATCATTTGCATATCACTACAGAGACATGCTGCCCTCCTGCAAGGGAATGGACTGGGGTTGGGGGAAAGCAACGAAGAGTTACCTTGTTCAGTGCACTTCTGGTGCACGATACTTGTACAGCAGATAGGCTATTAATAAGCTGGTTTATGGAGATCATTAACAGCTCACATACATATATTTAGCAGAACTGCCGGCATACTTGTTACTTCTGTTCAAATTACAATATAGGTTGACATTGCACACAGATGACCACAATACTCAGAGAAATGCCAGGGGATCTTAACTGTTACCAGGTTTGTTCTGTTCCTAGTCCCTTTCTTAAATGGATCATTATGATTTCCAGTTACAGTTCTAAAACAAAAGCTAACAAGTTTAGCAGCTCAGATTTAGTTATATTTCTGTGCTGAAATAGCAAAACCTTGGAGATTTCAGTTTAATCTTTTGATTAAGCAGATTTTAAAATTGACTCAGGTCTTTTCACTAAGTGAAGATTTGGCTTTTTTATACATTACTCTCTTTTCTACTCTTTCTTCTGTCTGATATATATATAGTTGTTCATATGATAGAGTGAAATTCTAACAAGCCAAAAGTGGTTTAGATTCGTATTCATGTAAGTAAATAATGATGTGAAAAATCAAGGCATCAGGGAACTACTCTAACAAGCCAAGGGATGTTTTCAAAACATATCTAAAAGCAAGGTTCCATAGTTCAACTAGTCAGAGCCTTTCTGACCTTGCACTTAATGCCACAGAAATTCTACTGGGTCAAACAGCGCTTGAGCCTGGGTTGATCTAAACTGAAAGGAAACATTCTGGTATTTTAAAATTTTCTTTGACTTCAAATCACTCTTTCCTTATCTATAGCACAGCAAAGGACAACAGGAACACACAGGACCACTAAGGCTTCGCAATAAAATGGGTAAAAATTTTAACTTTCCCTACCAACACATTTTCCAGGAAAAAACTTCTTTCTGAAACCCAAAATTCGTTCCCAAGTCTCCCCTAGTTCCTAATTTTAAGTACACAAGACAGAAACATCTTTTGCATTCCTATTTGAATTTCATGCATTGACATTAACTGTATGTTGTAGCATGATCTGCTCAGCCCTTTTCTATTCAGACCTACTCAGATCCTGAATTTGGGATAGGAAACATAGGTGATCTCAGAGGCAGTTTCTGAGTGGCAGGAGTGGCTGCACTCACAGCAGCTGCTGGCTGGAAATTATATTTAAAATGACAGTGAAGTGTGCTTGGCAGAGGACAATTTATTCTGACCAGGCTTGCACTTGGTGGGTTGCTCTAAACATTAAGTGTAGTGCCCCAACAGTAGGATCAGACACTTGCAACATAGCCAGTTTATTTCCCTAGGGCTGTCGTAAACCTAAGTTATGTGGCAGTTTGAACTAAAGTTTCAAATTTGAGAGTCTTCAATAATTCAGGTTTCAAAAAGAAACTACTGCAGCACAATTCTTACAGTTAATTGAGCAAATATAGTTAGTGGAAGAAGAAAAACTGAGAGCTGAGCAATGCAGACACCAAGAAAAGCACTCCAAAACCAAAGCCAGAACATTTGGGATCTTTAAGAATTTTTTCCTTTTAAACACAGAAAATGTGTGGCAGAAGTACTTGTTAGAAAATGAGGGGGATTGCAATAAGTTCCAGAGCTCTGGCAATTTTTTCCTTTTTATTTTTTTAAGATGTCCCAGTGAACTTTAGAATGCTTTATTAAGTTTATGAATGTGTGGCATCCTCAAGAGAGATTCCAGATTCTTTAGAAGTGTAGATAATTTGGCAGCATCAGAAATTCCTGTACTTCTCTATGGTTTATTTTTGTCTAGGAATTGTATCCCAGTTTCAGTCACAATTACATCAAATCTCTTTTCTCAGCTCTACCACCTATGGACAGGTAAGATCCCAGGTATTCCTATTACTCGTATTTCAAAGGTTAAAGTTTCTTTTTTATCTATAAGCTAATGTAATTGATACAGACACATGTGAATATGGAATGCTGAATTAAAAATCCAAAGTAGTAAAATAAAAACAAACCAGAAGAAAACAAAGAGACAGAAAAGAGATTATACATATATTAACAGAAAAGAAAAGAGGTCTTTGAAATAATGTGACAACACAGAGTATCAGCTGCAGCATTTTAAAGGCAGCTCTGGGACACTAAAAAAGAAAACAAAAGGCCTTGTTTAACCCATTAGGGACTTTCTATTAGCTACAGCTGAAGTAGCAGCTATGAGCAGAAGGTGTTTTCCACCTTTCCCTGAACTGCACAGGAAAAAAAAACCCACAACTCTTAACTGAGTTAAAAAGTGATGTCTTTGCACAATGCACATCATCCGAGTTCAAGATAAAGAGAAATCCCCTTAATTTGTTTATTTAATAGATATTTACAAACCCAATGTGTGGTTCTTACACTAGAGGCTGCAAGAGATGCTCAGTTCAGTACTCACGAGGTTTAAGTTAGTCCATATTTCTGCAGGAAGTGACCTGCGGATGGGGAGCATGAGATGACACGATCTCACTCTTTTCACAGGAGAAATGTACAGTAAATGCCTAAAATAGACACAGGCTTTTCTGTATCATAACAACAAGCAGTGACCTCATCAGACACATTGTGTACAAATTGAATCCCAGTGGAAGGATTTGTGAATTAGTTCTTGTGAGATCTAACTGTTTTCAGGTAAAAGTTTAGGAAAAAAAAAGAAAGAAAAATAATCAGAACAGGCCACAAGATACTAAAATAGTTGTGTGAAATGCACTGAGTACTGAAATTTCTGCTCATTTGCAGCAGTTCAAGTTTATATCTCCAAATACTTACCTATATATAACATATAAAATTTACAATTGAAACCTTCTTCCTTCCCCACTCCCTCCCAAATACTGAAAAAAGCTAGCCTTGTCTTAGGACTGAAAAAAAACAAGGTAGATGCCTTGTGAAATCAACTTTCTCGTACGAATGAATTAAATACACATTTTATTTCGTATTCAGTAACCGTGTAGATACTAAAAAGTTACAAAAATATGGTATCTCTAGAGTAATAAATCGGTCCCATTTTCAAAAATAAACACTATTTGGGCTGGTTTGCCAGTAGAGTTCTAGAAAGAACAGCAATAACATACAAGGCAAGGCAGTTCTACAGCAGATTTGCTAATGAGGCTATGAATCATTAAAGGCAAATCAGAAAGCCACACAGCAATCAAGTATCTCATTCAGTCCTCTACACCTTTTATTCTGTGGCAAATGAGTTTAAATGCAATAAGAAGGCAGAGTTCATACTGAATCTAAGAATTTAGACTAAATTATGAGATGCACAGACAAACTATCTTGACACAAGAAAACACTCTTTTGTTGTGTGCTTCAGACCTATTCACTGTCCAAACCTACAAAAAACCCCTGTGATAGGCCAAGTAGCAAGCAGACGACTGCCAAGTACTTCATCTTAATACAGATCTCAGGTATGAAAGTGGCCTGAACTATATGCTGGAAGGTAGCACACAGCAAGCTAAAAACATTAATTCTAGTTACATAAGGCATCAATTAATACACAGCACAAATCATCTTTCTTGGGAGAAAACAAGGAGAGTTTTAAAACAAAAATGTGCTTTATCTCTAGAAAGAAGCAGCAGGCCTAAAACCAAACAAAAAATGCTTGAAGCACCGTACCTCAATTTCTCCCTTCTAAAAATGCCACGCGCATTCAAAAAGTCCTTATTTAACAATTGCATTAGACTAGTCTAAGATATTTAGATACAGTAACACTATATAAGTAAACAGTATTTAAAGTCAACTGAAGTTCACTACTTAAAGTGCTTCCACACAAGACAGTAAGTTACAAATTTTTTAAAATTTTGTTTTAACATCTTTAAACTTTGCAACCTACACAAAGCTTGCAAGTGCAAACACCACCTCATGCTCATTAGGTATTGGAAACCTTTGTGACAGAAAGGTCATATCCAAACAAAAAACCCTCATTTAAGACTGAGTTACTCAATTCCTTACTGAAACCAAGTGGCAGCTGCAAAAGAAAAAACCAATACTGATTATTTCATGATGATTACTAGAATATTCATCCACTGTGCCAGCTTTTCAATCTTATGTCCCAAAACAAATACTATGGTGATCTTCTGTGTTAGCTCTAACTCAGTCAGTTAAAAGCTCCATTCAACCTTGTCCCTGTTATTTTGTAATTTCCTTCATCTGATTTGTAACACAGCAATACAAACCTTTCAGGTAAAACTGTTAATAGCCGGTTTAAGTGCATTTTCTGAAATACATTAGAGTTACAAAAATAAGGTTAGCACATTCCAAAGAAAGTACCCCTAATGTTAATTGCACTCCTTTTTGACTAAAAGAGATCACCACCAGTACTTGAATACAAAGAAACAGTTTGTCAAAGAACCTTCTTTTAAATGTCTTTCAGAGAGCATCTGCAGATTACAGTGCCTAGTGGTGACCAGTAGAGCGAACTTACACTGGGCATTCAACTTCATTTGCTGTACGGTTTAGAAATAAAACTGCAGAACTAGGTAAGTGCGAGTAATAACAGGCACAAAAATTGTTCAATATTAAAACTGGTATAGGAGTATAAAAAAAGCAGTTAAAACTCAAACATGTTTACCCCTGTCTCCTGCAGTCCTAAGTGTAACACATAACACCAACCGTATGGAAGGGCAGCATTTTGCAGACACAGATCTTCTTGACATAATACAGGCTGTGTCCGCAAGCACTTCAACAAGTCATTACCGCACATCTCCAAAAATATTCTTTTTGCTACAGAATGAGGGCAATAGCTTCCAAAGATAAGGAATACTCTGCAGCACTGCATGGGTAAGAGGTTGTCTTCAACTGAGAACAGACTTTTTTCTGTGATCCATACTTCTTCCACCTCATAAATTTAAAGACATTTTATCTTTGTGACACATGGCTGAAAACATTTTTTTTTGAGCAATCGACTCATTAAGATGAACTTTCCATAAAGCCTCCTTCCATCTCATTCCCTGTGCCGCTCACCTATAGACAACACACATTCCCAGGTGGTAATGCATCATTTGATCACCTTATTTTGCCCCTTTAAGACAAGAACAGATCTCCTTACACCTCTACAAAGATTAAAACCTGCCATCACATTTCTCATGTGCTAGAGGTGAACATTAATGTGTTATTTAAGTATAAAACTAATGTCACATATCTTTTCTAGAATATGTAACAGTTACTTTGTATCAGATTATTAACAAGTATTACATAGAAAACTAATCCCGCTCATTATTCTGACATCACATTAGCAGCCCACTCTAGATAGACAGTACTCTCACATTACAGACTGGCTGCACAATTTGACAAGAATTAAAATACACCAGGCTACCATAAAATTGTCAAAATTTGTTCACTAAGTGTCTATGGCCTAAACAGAAAAACACCCCAGAAAGTTTATTGTGTAGGAAAGATACAAGCAATAAAGTGCTGTCAGCCCAAGGGTTGACAACCCCAGAGCAAGTAACTTGTCTCAGTTGCCTTTAACTCCTCTTGCTAATGTTCTTAAAGCACAGAGCATGGCAATATAGCAACAAATATTGGGAGCTGTTAATATACCAAAACTACACTGCAGATATGAACCAGGAATTTAGAGATGAATATGAGAACTACGGAAATCTGCTCTATATCACTTTAGAGATAAAGCTAACTTCACACAAACTGATATTTGAACTCAGGAGGAGGGAGTGTTACATGTGATTTTTACAAACATCTGCAGGCATATTTCAGAAAGGCAAAAGCAAGTTACTATTACAAAGCCATAACACAAAGTGATGGGAAAAACAGACTAAGAAGCATTAAACCAGACTTAAGTGTAAACAATGGTGTTACAGTCTGCATAGTGAGAATATACTGCAGTTTTCTTTTTACATTTCACAGCTTCGCAACTCAACTCTTCCCAGAAAAAGACTATTTGCACACAGTTAAAGACTTTCACTCAGTGGAAAGCTTCATACACGTTATTATCCAGATAGTGTCTTTAATGAGAGGCCAAAGAAGGTAACTACTACAAGAAAAGTTCACTGAATTTAAAAAAAATTCCTTTTCCTATTTATTGCCACCTCTCATTTGTAGCCATGACTCCAGAATAAGGCAAAAAAGTTACAGATCCTTACCTGCCACACCAGCTGAAATCATGTGTACCTGGGTCGAATCTGGATTGAAAATGTTGTTCAACTTTTCCTTGCAGTTTGAATAAGCAGCAAAATATATTGCTCTGAAATTAGAAGGAAATCCAAGTTATGTTACATACTGTGTCATACATAGTGCTTCTACTATAAGCACTGCCATTAACTTGACCCAACATCGTCTTGAGTTAGTGAGGTCTTACTTCCTCACTAGGAAGCTACACAAGGAATAACTCTTGCAAAGTAGTGGGACTATTCTAGGAATGAAAAAGAACACGAAAGAGAAAAAAAAAAATACACACTTCACAACTTTTTCTTCCCCAACAGCTCCAGTTAACAATTAGTGAGGAGAAGGATAATTAGAAGGAAGGCAATAATTTTTTTGTGGCAGTAGGAAGCTTAGGAAGGGAAGCAAAACACTGATGAACTCAAAATTGAAGTTATTGTTTTGTATTTCTCTAGTTAACAGATCAAATTTGTTCTCATAAACCTAAACTAATTTTGATAGCATTACAATGTCAAGAGGACTAGCAAATATATAGCATTTAAAAAGCCAAACTGCATAGTAAAAATTTATAATATTGCTCTAGCACTTGAAGTAAATATTCCTAATTATATAAATACAAATAACCACGAGTTACATTTTAAATGCTAGAACAGCTGTGAGTCTGGGGTCTGAATTTTCGTTTAGTTTTGATATGAAATACACACACTACTTCTTGCAGTAGGTACAGAGAAAATTTGCAAGCTTGTACTACATTCAACTCTGATCTGGTACCAAAACAAGAGACATAGAAATCAACATGCCCATGTATTACATAAGCAAAAAAAACCTGCTTGCTTTCACTCACTGAAGCTAAACCCCCTTACTTTAAGCACACCTAAGTTTCACACTTAAGATTCTAACTCATTTTTAAACATACAGACACCTCTCCACAAGAGGAAAAAACCAAACATGCCAGTTTTCATGAGCTTAAACTCATTAGCTGTGCAAACATGTTTTTCTGTGTTATAGAAAAGATAAACTGCTTGCTTTCATGGGTGCAATTTCCAAAATGGAATCTGAATTCAGTTAAGTATATTGGATGTGTTATGAAACATACTTCTCTACAGCTTATTTAAACAAAGGGCTGCTGTTAAATCGACTTAGCTAATGCTTAATTGAAATGAAGTACTGGGTGAAGACAGAGTCAGCCAGAGGGGAATGAAGATGAGCTTATTTGGAAGACCTCACACATATCAAGCTGACATTTTTAGTATGAGGGGGGTATGTGTGTGTAAATAAGTTAAATATTTCACCTGGAAGAAAATTAAGATAATTAACAAAATTTATGGAAAAGAAAAAGGGTTTTTGTAATTGGGAGTATTTTTCATTGAAGAGATTCACTTATAAAGTAGAATCCATTGTTCCAGAATAATTGCTGTTAAAGTAATATCAATGCTGAACATTCAGATGAGAGTGCACTATCTTATAAAGGAAGAGGCTCTTCAGATTAGGAAGTGTCAAGAACAAAGAAAGCTACTGGAGTTACTTCAGCATTGCTGTTTGGAAAAACTAGTGATGAGAGAATCTCAGGTATTCCTAATTCCTTAGAAAAATCTGCTAAAATAGAAGTACTCCAACTCTTAAGTTTTTCACATTGTTCTGTTGACTCCCTGCATCAAGAACACTACATCTGTCAGATCAAAACAACGCCCAATGGAAAGTCTGGCTCAATAAACGATTTCCAGAAGTACCCAGAGAGCTTACACCAGGGAATTTAAGACAGTCAACAATCAGGTGTGCAGGAGAGATCTCTTCAGATCCAGCTCACCAACAAAAAAACAAGCAAACTACCGAAACAGAAAAAAAAAAACCAAAAAAACCCACAAACAAAACACCTCATCAAACAGGGCACTAAATTAAGGGAAGAGTAAAAACCTTTGTAGAAGACATTTCCTCTGCAGAAGGACTCCTCTCTTAAAAAGAAAGGAATTAAAATGGGCCAGCACATAACTATACTATCATCTAGGACTAAGCAGTTACATTAGTTTTACAGAGCTTTGTTTACATACAGTTCCTTAGGTGTATTCTTATTTTTGGACCAAACTTAACACCTGTACCAAAGGATCAGTTCAAATTCTGGCATAAACTGCACCTCACTATCACTGTCAGCACCAGCTGAGTAGCTGGAATATTTGTGCTGATGCAGAGCAATGGGTATAGCATTAGCACTGCTAATTAGAGCAGCCTTACATCTCTGTCTGTTGCCCTCTGACACTGTGGAGTTCAGCCCATGACTGAACCTGCTTTCTCTGGAACAGCTGTTATGTGCCATCCTACCAAGTCTCACCCTTTTTCAGGTTTCAGAACAGGCTTCTGACTACAGCAGAACAGTAGTCTTTGCTCTATCAGAATCCATAAAAAAACAACTCAGCGTTTTGAGGCTATGCACATACAATTGCTTTATGCAGACAGATTAACTGGAAGCTGAAGATAAATCTACCTTTGTATTTCCAAAGATACAAACTTGTTCGTATGTGCACCTCTTTAAGCATTTTCCTTTTTAGCTGGACAAAGCATAGCACACAACAATAAATACTGCTGTAGTGGCATACAGGATAGTAAGTGCTGTGGCAGTCAGTGCATCAATGAGGGACTGGAGTTGCAGAGTATGAGTCACCCATTACTTGGGAAACAGTTATCCCAAGAACCAAAGGTTATTTGCTATGAAGTATTTACAAATGAAGATGAAAACTGCACCAAATAAAACTTAAAATTGTTTAGATGGTTTAGAGGATTTAAAACCAAAAACCTAATAAAAATCTTACTTATTGTATAAGTTTGTACTTACCTGGATGGAGCAACACCTACTAAATTCGGACCCAGCCCTCTAAAGAGAGAACGAGGACCTTCCTTCTGCAAGATCATCCTAGAAAACAAAGTGACAACACTGTAGCATTCATATTTGAATTTAAAAATGCACTGACCACCATAACTACATCAGTTTAAGCTTTACTCTGCACAAAAGTTTCCTAATAACTGACAAGGTACAAAATGAGTCATCTCTGAGAATCAGCTGCCTGACCAGCCACAGAAATCCAGGAGCTAAATGCAGAAGTATAGCCTGATGTCAATACTAAACATGGAAATGTTCCTATTCCCATAGATTGTTCAGGAGAAATGTGATTCTATTCAGCATTCCTTAAACCACCATTTTAGCATGAGAGGAAAGGGTGATGGGCAAGAGAGCAGAAATGGAGAGTGACAGACTTAGGAAAGTTCAGTTACAGCAAGTCCTATGCCTTCCATTAGCAGTTCAGGAAGATGTTAGCTTTGCTGTTTGTCATGCACAGTCAAGGACATTATTTTTTTCAATCTAGTAACTATTCTTTTCAAAGAGAAACACTTCACATGTGCTCCCCTTGTTTGACTCAACAAGACTTCTGAAAGCGCACCAAGTTACATGCCATGAGTTAAAAGGAAAGCAGCCTTTCAGATGGAACCAAAGAATCATTTAGACTGGAAAAGACCTTTAAGATCATCAAGTCCAGCCATTTACCTGACACTATCAAGTCACCACTAAACCATGTCCCTCAGCACCACATCTATATAGCTCTGAAATCCATCCAGGGATGATGATTCAACCACTTCCCTAAGTGGCTTGTTTGAGGCCTTTTAGAGAAGAAAGCGTCCTTAATATCCAACCTAAACTTCTTTTGGCATAACTTGTAGCTATTTCCTCTTGTTCTGACACAAGTACAAAGTCCCACCTTCCACATCTCCATAAATGATTCAAATCCACAAAGTGTTCAGAAAGGAACCCATTCTGAGCTTTATTCTTTCTGTAAGGTATGGTGATTATTCTGATTACAGCAAAGATCAAAAGCTGAAGCATCCAATGTGAGAAGTGGCTCTCCTTCTTAAGGCTACCAGGGATCACCCCCTGTGCTCGTGCACTCTACCCAAGGACTGCTGTGGTGCTGTGCAGCCAACATTTCCTTTTAAATTCATTCTAGAAAGGATAATCCTTATCTTCTCATGCCAGAATCTCAAACTGAAGTCAGTCACAACTGAAAAAAGTGCAACTCATGCAGAAAGTCACAGCCACCATACAGCCCTAATATCTCATGGTACCATCCCCACTACAAACAGATCTGGAAAGGCTGCTTGGGTGGCACTGAGCTGCAACTCTCCATTTTTGTGGGATTTACAGAGAAACATACCAGTGAACTGAGATTTCAAATAAGTGTTTGGAATACCTACGCCATATAACTGTGAGATTTTGAAAAAGCTGAAATACACTACACAGTAAGAGAACATCCCATTAATAGTCAGTCTCAGTGAAATCAATCTGTCCTACAATGTAGATACTAATCATACAAAGTATAGTCAGACATGGGAGGAGAAAAAGGGGACACCCCATCACTGCAGACTGCTCTAGCAATTGCTTTAGAACCAGACTTATATGTTAAAAATTAACTACTTCACTAGATGGTGCAGAACAAAACCCTGTGCTTATTGATATAGAAGCACTGGCCAATACACACAAATAGTTCTCCTGTGTATTTCTTCTTCAAAGCCACATGCAGGTTAATGACAAGTCAATTGCTCAATAAAGCAAACTACCCTTGTATAAATGGCTAGTTTGTTTGGAATTTACTATCAGAACAAACAAGCGAAAGCCATCTAATGCACAAAAGCAGATTCTAAATCTCTTCTGATTTCCAGCAGCTAGTTCACCACAGTTCTGGTAAATCAAAGTGAAGTTTCACATTTGTTTTCAGTAAATTAAAAAACTACAATGGTGGTTCTGCACAGCTACCTTCACTATTTAAGACTGCTGCCATAAAATGTGCCAGCACCATCTTCACTTCGTGCCCATGAGAAGTAGAGATGATTTCACTACCTGGGTAGCTCGTTTCACAGCAGTACTCTGAGTATGGAATACATAATTTAAAGTACTTTGGAGATATGAATTGATTCAACATGTCAGTCATCTGTAAAGTGTTTGTTGCTCTTATAGAAGGGGTTATCAAAACAAAAATCTTTAATTATCCTAGAGTTCAGCACAGGCAAAGCATCATACTACAGCAAAACAGAACACTATTAATATGATCTGTCTACTTAAAACACTACTTCAAAATCACTACCACCACAACGTCATGTGTTACACATGTATGCATGCACATACATGAAGGCATACAAAGCAGCAGGAACCTCAGTGTCCTAGGAGGAACTTGAGAGTGAAGTGGAGCAGGTCTGTTTCTTCCTTATCTACAGTGTCCCAGATTTGACAGAGCAACAACGGCAGGGTTGTAGCAGAAAGGATAATGGTTGTAATTATTGCTACTTCTGCATTCACAAACACCAGCTGGAGAAGTTCCAGAGTCTACATTGAAAATTCAAGAAACTTTTCACATTAAAGAGCATATCCCAGAGACTGCACTGTTCATTGAAAGCAGTAAATGGCAAATCCATGGTTGAAAGAGCAGTACAAATGGTCTCCATATGGTCTCACCTGACCTGCTTCTGTCACATGAGGCAGTCTGCACTGGGAAGCTGGTCAGACTTCTGTTATCAAGACCTCAGGTTTAAAGTCAGCAAGGTTAAGAGAGGCATCTGCAACATGATACACACCACAGACACCGAAGAATAAGGGAATATGCTTTTCTTGCCAGAGAATGCAGTGACCTGTCCCAGTTCTTCAAGTTTGATTTCCAACACAGATGCCTTTGAAGTCACCTCTATTGACACTTAAGATGCAGAAGTGATTCCATAGCAGTTAACTGAAATTCTGACATCATCTGCCTGCTTTGCTGTTTTTATGCTGTTGTGAGCCTTGTAGCAGTGCACTGAATTTGGTATGAGAAGAGAGAACCAAACCCTGACACCCATGAGTCAGAACAGATCAAGTAACAGTGAAGGCATTAGAGTGGCAGGGACTTGGCTTGACTGCCCCCCTGAAGAGCACATGTCCTGCACCTGTATATTTGTACTGTAAGAGCTCACTGCCATGTCTTTTTTTTTTTTTTTTTCCCAATTTACTGTACTTAACTTGAAACCCAGAAAAGATACTTGACATCTCAGGTGCTTGATACTGACACAGAAAAAACAAACATGTAAGCAAAGAACAAACACAGAAGGCACACATTCTTGTATCACAGAAACAACAAACCAACCAACCAAATAAGATCTATCAGTGAAGCTCAGCATGGACTATCTGTACCTCAATCTAAATTTGCTTCCTGGGAAGGGCAAGTTACTTAAATTTTAGGGATGGGTTTAAGGCTTCTAGCAGAGGGGCACATGAACCAATTATCTGCTCCTCTTGTTATTCAGATGTTTCTAAATAGAAGACAAATTCATAGCCATATTTTCAGGAAAGAAACCAATAAGCTAAGCGTTTTGGATGGTGCCCTTCTTTGTCACAATCTGAGCCCCTCCTGACCATGTAACTGTTCCCATCAGACACTGACACTTCAAAAGGCTCTGAATCAGAACTTCCATGATAAGAACTATATTCTGTTCAAGGAACTATTTGGATACAACCTCAATTTAAGCAAATACTACCCTTAACCATTTAACTATAAATCCTACACTGCAACTATCAGAAGGAGCTTTCTATATATTATTTTTCACTGATCATTGGGGATGCAAGATTGTTGGTCTGAGTTCTCAAATTCTTCCTGATGCAAGCAGCAGTAGCAGGTCTTTTCTAGAAGAAAACTACCCTCATTGCCAAATACTGCAAGTACCTTCCCATAACTGGCTAACTTGAGCACGTAAGCGAACAAGCCTGTGGCCTGGTCTAGCAGCTTAGCTATACAACTTTCCTGCTGGCTACTGGACACCTGACCTAAGAGTCTGTATCTTTCATATGGATTTACACAACACAGCTCTCTCCTCCCTCTCCCAAAATCCTAATAGTAACGCATGAACTCACTTTAAACAATGAAGAGGTCCAGGAGAAACTCTGGTTACTCGATTGACACTAGCACCATCCACAGTGTTGAGATGGACTTCAGAGATGTACAGAGTCACAGATGAGGACTGCAAACGTGTTTTCACAACTTCCAGTGGACATGTCAGAATTGCACCAACTGTACCTCCACATCTGCAATGAAAAATATGATTGTTGTATTCTTAGCTGCAAAGAAATAAAAGGTAAGTACACATACAATTAACATTATAGTCAGACTGCAGAAAGTGAAGAACGACCAGAACATGCGTGACAATGCTGCACTTATTTGCCCTTCAAGGCAAGTAAATTGTTAAATCAGCTTAACCCCACAGCTGGGAGTGAAAATTTAAACAGATAAAAATAAAGCCTCCCAAAGAAGTGAACACATTGTTCAAAGGGGTTCTGGAAAGTAGCTCAGTCACCAAAATGTTTAACTTCTTCTGGTAAAATTTAACTTTTCTGAACTTTTGGTGCACCCTTCACCACAAACAAGGTACCACAAATTGTTAAGGGTACAATGCAGACAATATTGCTTGAAAACCCACGGTGTGGCAATGCAATGCAAATACTTATGAAAGCATCTCCAGAACTCTATTTATACTTGGGCATGGCACTGTAAAAGCTAGAACTCAGGAAACAGAGTCCTTCTCATTATACCAAGACAGACTAGACACTGCAGAGTAGAACCTGGAAGACAAAAGAACTTTAAATGGTTAAGCAGGTGAAGACTGGCAGGTTATGCTTCAGTCTGCTATTCATTCCTGTGAGCAAGCCAAGCCAAGCCATGCATGACTTATGCCAACAGTGGAGTTACTCCTGTTCTGCTAGAGCAGGACATGGTCAAGAACATACTGCCTTGTATTGGCTCTGATCAGGCTTGTCCATAACCAATTTAGTAATAGCTACACTCCTATGTGTTTAACTACAATCATATGCAGCCTCTCTGGGGAAAAAAGCAAATCCACAAACTGGTTTCCAAAGACACCACCAAATTCTTTGAGAACACTATTAACAAAAAGTGCTTTCTGAGATCAGTCTTAACATCACCAATATCCTTCTTGAAACTACCACCAGGACAGTATAGATGGGCATCCTTTGAAAAAACAAAAGCAAACCCCACATCTAAACAACCTCAGATTTAAATTAATGTATTGATGCTAATAACTAATTCTGGAATCCAATAACAAAAAAAAAAAATTCTTCCTAAATTTGGAAGGGACCAGCATTCAGTCCTCTAAAATAATAACTAGGGCCGCTCTTTGATTCTGACAGGGGAGTTTTGCTGTTACAGCTATTTTGCTGTAACACGGGAGGCTCAAACCACTCTAAACCTTTTAAAAGTGGTAAGACTTGGTCAGTAGTAATTTTTCAACAACACCTTCCACAAAGCAAAGGAGAGCTCAGTACAAATTAGAAGCAGCACCTATGACTCAAGATCTCCTATAAACCTTCAGAGGACTGTAGCTTTCAATGTGTTGACTCCCATACTGCAGATTGCCAGAAATAATATCAACTGTTAGTGCAGCATTGCATCTTAAGCCACTGATCAGTATGAATTGACCTGATGACACCAAACAGATGCAAAGCAGAACGCTTGATGATGTTCACTTAATGTTCCACTTAGACCTAGCGACCTAGAGGTACCATGACTAAGGCATCTTGTCCCAGTCCTAATTCTAACATTATATTGACATCCACTCTCTTCCAAGTTTTAATTAAGAAAAGAGATCAAGTTTCTTCATCAGGTTAGAAAAAAGTGTTCTCACAGGAGATTGTAAGACAGCCTCCCAGTGCATGTTGTACATACACAGTAACAGACCAGCACAGCCTTTAGAGTAGCATTTTAAAAACATCTCTGAGCAACACACTTGCTTACTCTTCTAATAGTAATCTTAAAAAAGACTTTTCAAAAGAATTGCAGTGAGAGACAGACTAGATGCGTTAATATTTATTTCTGGAAACACAGGAGCCAGTAACATGTTAAGATTCATGACAGGAGAACCACAGGCAGAACAGCCCTCAAACCAATCTGACACAAAGCTTTAGAGCTTGAGCATCTTCATAGCAGACAGTAAGTTACTGTGTTCCTTGCAGTTCAATGGCAGAATGTTAATACTGTGCCTGTCCTGGCAACATAGGAAGCTGGATTTTTAGTTTATTTCTTTTCTTGCTATCTCTTTTTTTAATCTACTCAAGCCCACCCTCTTCAAGACTTCTCTGCATTCAATTTTGAACAGGTTACATGAGGATTTGCTTTCAAGCAACATTAACAGCAAAAGAAAGCATGTAGTATGGTTTATATTAATGAGATAAATACCATGGAAGGTTGGGGAGAAAGGAAGAGGAAAAATTTGGCATGCATTGTTCACAAGGGCTTGGAATTTGGAGCCTTTAATGCTAGTGGCTCTGCAGCTACATTGCACTGAAAAAGAATTTCCAAAGTTGAAGATTAACAGTGACCTGGAGCTGGTAGCCTGCCTGCCCCCCTGCAGCGTATTCACATCACCACAAGGGATGCCTGACTGCCATAGCACTGCTGCGAGCCACTGGAAACAGCTTATAAATTCCCCCATTCATGAGAGGATTACTAGGGAAGATGGCAGACATAATGTTTGTTCTTTAAGTCTGCTCACAGTGAGCAGTGTTCAGTGATAACCAGCTGATGTAACAGCAGCCAGCACTATTTTTAACTGCACCACAAGGAAACTGCCGACTAGCTGCCTCCCTTCGAGAAATTGGCACACTTTACCTCCACCACATTCTTCCATTAACATAAATTTAAGTAATCAGTCTTGGCAGTTTCTTTCTGTTACGTTGTCGGGGCCAGGGCGGGTGTGTGTGTATGTGTTTGGTTTTTCTTTTAACAAGTGTATTTGGGATGTTTTCTACTAACTACTGAGAGTGTGGATTAAAATTCTCCTATCCCTCACCTTCAAGACCTCAAATTACTACTTCAAAATGAGTAAAGCCAAAGTTTTATAATGCTATGTATTTCTGTACCACTTAATCAAGTCCTTACAAAATCCCCTACTTCTATAAAAATTTAATACTTCACTCTCCCAGACCCCAAAAAGCCTCATGAAATAGAGAAAGCATCAGGAATTGAAGAAAGAAAGAAAAAAAGTCCCCAAATGCTGAGGAATCCAGACCTTGTACTAGTCACAAGACCCACTCAGTTTGAACCGAATCATTAAGTCAAAGCAGGAACTACACTGATTTATCTGGTTCACCTCAACTTCAAGATAAACATTGCAAGGCTTGACAGAAATCTGTTTATGAGAAACTGTCAGTAAACATAGCTTGCAGGTAAATGACAAAGAGACAACTCAGTAGTTAAGCACCCTGTACAAGTAAGCAACTTTTGTCACTAGCATCCATAAGTGTATTTTACTTAGAAACAGATTTACAGCCTTGCTTACTTAATACACTACTAGAAAAAAACTGCAAGACAGACAGCAACTTCTTTGTGCTCCAAGTCCTGGCAGGCCCTTAATGTGCAAAACAGAAAGACATACTCAGTGAAACATATGAACATCTGGTTGTCATCTGAACTGCAGGACTGTGACAAACTTACGACAGTAAAACTGAGAACAGTTGCCTCTATTCGACATCTCTTGGACAGAAGAATTCAGGAAACTGGTAATGTTCTTTTAAATTACAACATATTCCAGAAAGCAACCGTGCAAAAAAACAAAACCACATTTTATTTGATCATTAATGTGCATTTAGAAGTCCATCACACCACTTGATTAACAAGCCTCCAATTATATCTGTTTCAAACCCTGCTAACAAGTTAACACAGAAACAGTACTGAAAGCGGTTTTCCCCAGATAAACCTGTATGACTTGAGAAACTCTGAAGAAAGGAATATGCACATGCTTCAAAAACTTAATGCTGTCCAGCACTCAAGTCTGAAGTTCTATTCACAGAGATGACCGCACAGTAAAACTTCTATTATGGCAAGTTGAAGGTATTTGCTAAGGAACCACTAACTTGACTACCCTGGGCAAAGACATCTCCTGCTGTCAATTTACATCCTTGCAAATAAAAGCATAGATAACTTCAGTATAGATGAGGGTCTCAACTTCATCCACTGGACTGTCTGCAAGTGCTCCAAAGCAGATGAATTTTCTAAATATCAGTATTGGTTGACCTAGAACTGAAACTCTGCAAAAGTTTATTCCTTCAGACAACGATTAGGCTTATGCAAATAAAAGATGAGACTGCATAGTGCTAGTCTCAGATTCACCTTTCACAGTATTTACAACCACAGCCTCAAAGACTAAGATAACCCCGACCTTGTTATCTTGGGTCTACATTCATCTAACAGCTGTATCTTTTTTCCTGTATGAAAACGACAGTTCCATGCAAATACTGGCTGCCAAGAAAAACCACAAGAAAACTGAGCTCAAGACTCAATCCAAAGTAACAAATTCCAGGCCACGGGTAAGCAGAACTCCTAATCTCTTCACCACTTACTGCAAATTTAGATCTCAGACCTATCAGCAATTTCATAGCACTGTCTTACAACATATGACCAACTTGCACACCAACAGATACAGCTGCAAGTTTGACTATTAAGTTGACAGTGTTTGTCTTTAGGGAGGATATTTAAGGGCTTTAGAAAGGACAACTTTCAGAAATAGCAATTCTGAACATTTAGAGTTTTCCTGTTACTATACTGCTAAACTTGTATATTACACACCTTTCTCTCTAGCACTAATAGGATTACTAGAAGCACTGGCAGCCAGAAACTCCTAACCTCCTTATTCACCAATTACGTATCTTTGCTCAATATGTAAGTTAAGCTAACATCCTTAAGCTAAAAATATTAATCAAACATGCTATTTCTAATTAATGGCATAAAAATATAATCCCCCAGTGCTGACATATAGAAACCTGCAAGTGAAAAGAAAAACACCACGGTGTGAACAAGCATCACTAGGTTCCATTACCCAAAACAAACATCAACCTGTACAGTGTAGCTTCTGTTAGGAGCCTGGGTAAATTAACATTTACAACGACATTAGCATTAAGTAAAACCAGCTGAAATCATCATTCATCTAGAACAGAATATGAGAAAAACACCAGCTTCACAGTTCTCAAGTACTGACAGCAACTGCCATGCACTTCAGTAACCTCACAAAGCAAACCCCAAGCTACTCGATGCATTAAAGAAATGCTGCCTTATTCCCCACAGAAGAGTATCTGACACAAAAATAACCTCAGCTTTGGACAGGAAGGTACTAGCTTTCTCCTATGTCTTACAACAGGAAGAACTTGTTCTGAAAGGTGAGTTTTAAGGTAGAGACATGTCCAAGAGTTTGGCAACTTGGTTATGGCTCAAATGGCTGTTTTCTGAAAGGAAGTGACAAGCCCCTATCATCACACTGCCTGCTACATGAACTAATATCTTCTTGATTAAAAAAAAAACAAAAAACCACAACCATCAAGTGTTTTCAACCTTTACTTCCTGTATTTCAACAGTGTATAATCTGTCTGAAGAACTCAAACATTTATCTCAAACATATTTCCCAACTATTTCAGTTACTGCACAGATTTGCTAAGAACTTATCAGAGAGAGTAATTTAAACTACAGATCAATTTGAGATAGTTCTATAATTAGAACAAATAAACCAAGACCCCCTCCCTGTACTCCCTCATGTAGTAAATTAGAACAAGATGATGACAGCATTCTTCAAGAAACACCAAAAGTAAAATAACATTTAATAAGCAAACCTGAGACTGTCCAGTCCTGGACTCAGAAAAGCAGCTCTTCCACTTCCTACCCACCTTCCTTTTGCTGAGGAAATGAAGCCCAAGGAAATTCTCATGCCCTGATGGAAGTTTCTGTGGTTGAGAATTACTGCCATTGGCTTTCCAGGAATTTGGAAAAAATCCCAAATTTTCATTGAATTGCAAGCAGGTACATGCAAAACATACTGATCTTCCCTATGAAGAAAATTATGGTCTTTCTACTACCTTTTTTGATTGTTTTAAGTCATCTACTAGGGTCTTTTTATCTTGGAGGAGAGGAAGGAGTAACCTCATTAATGTTTATAAATATGTAAAGCTCTTCTTGGTGATACCCAACAGGACAAGGGGTAATAGGTGGAAGTTGAGGCATAGGAAGTTCCATGTAAACATGAGGAAGTTTTTTCATTGTGAGGATGATTGAACACTGGAACAGGCTGCCCAGGGGGGTTGTCAAGTATCTCTTTCTGGAGATACACAAGATCCACCTGGATGCGTTCCTATGCGATCTGTGCGATCCTATGCGATCTTCCTGTGGCTGGGGGAGGGGGGGTGGACTAGATGATCTTTCAAGGTCCCTTCTAGCCCCTAACCTTTTGTGATTCTGTAATACTTGAAAGTAGGTTGCAGTGAGGAAGCTGGCCTCTTCTCCCAAGTAACAAATGATCAGACAGCAGGAAACAGCCTCAAGCTGCACCAGGGGAAGTTTAGACCAGTAATTAGGAATAATTCCTTCTCCTAAAGGGTTGTCAAATCCTGTAACAGGTCACCCCAGGCAGTAACAGAGTCACTATCCCTCGTGGAATTTGAAAACAGTACAGATATGGTGCTGAGTAACAGTTTAATAGTGACCTGACAGTGCTTGGGTAATGGTTAGACCTGATAAAGTTTTTTTTTTAAAACCTAAATGATTCTATGAGTCTAATAAAAAGAAAAGCATTTAACTCCCTAATTTTCATATTTGAACTAAAATGTTTACTGAAAGCTTACATTTCAGTCACAAGACTGAAATTTAAGGATGAAGAATGTTCAAGTGATTTTTTTTTTTTTTTTTAATAAAAGTACCTCAGTTTATACTACCAACATACTGTCTACAGTGACAACAGCTGCTACTTGTCTAGGAGACAGAAAGAGAAGATATATAAAACTCTGCAGTCCAATTCCTGGAAAATAAGAGTTCTCAGCAATGCAACTGATTAGCTTAGGGAAAAAAGTTTCACCGAAAACACATTTTTGTGTCACAATTCAACACCACAGACAACTATCTGCTTCTTGGATCCACAAGGACAAGACACTACTAGCAGCAAATGGAGCTGTGGTATCTACACAACTTGCAGCAACAGGAGCTCAGAAATACATCACATCTTGTCATGATGCCCCTAAGTAGGTGATTTCAAATGGCACAGCATAAAACAGAACTCCAGGTAGGATACTGATCCATTCAGGTATGCTTCTTGCAATTACCCTTCAGCATAGAGAACACAGTAGCAGTTTTGAACATAGCCCAGAAAACTGTACTTCAGTGGTATCAGGCAACAGCAAAGCTACTGCACAGAACCAATTGCTTACAAATTGCTATCAGTTAAAACTCATTTTAAGGAATGTGTCCTCAAAAGTTAGCAACCTTTTTTTTTTATTAAACAGGAATTTTTTACTTCTCTGCCTTTCTTCTTGTAAGTGTGGTGCCTTTCTCATGCTATGTACTTTTCACCCTTAAATGCAATTGTTGTTATTTTTACATACAGGACTTCAGAGAACATCCTATTCTAAAAAGTGAAGAATGTCCAAGTAATACATGGCAGAGGTAGCAGCACATAAATGAAGCAGCACTTCATTGATGTACTGGCTAATGCATACACTGGTCTGTGGGTCCAAATTGGCTGCACCCAAGGGTGCTGAGAGAGTTGGCAGATGTCTTCACTCATCCACTTTCCATTATTTACTCCAGACTAACTGGGGAGGTGCCAATAGACTAGAGAGTAGCAAATATAACACCTATGAACAAGAAAGGCAGAAAGGAAGATCCAGGAAACTATAGACCTGTCAGTCTGACCTCAGTAACAGGGAAGGTCATGGAGCAGGTCATCGCAAATGATGGTGTTCCTCAGGGATGTGTGTTGGGAGCAATTCTTTTTAACATCTTTATTGATGACCTTGATTCAGGCACAGAGTATCATCAGTAAGTTTGCAGATGACATCAAGTTAGGTTGCAGCATTGATTTGAATGAGAGTAAAGATGCTCTTCAGAGGGACTTGTATAGGCTAGACCAATGGGCCAACATTAATGGAATGAGTTTCAACAAGGCCAAATACCAGATCCTGCACTTGGGTCACAACAACCCCAAGCAACACTGCAGGCTTGCGGCTCTGTGGCTGAAGAGCTGCCTGGCAGAAAGGGACCCGTGGGTGGGGGGGATTGTAACAGGGAAGCAGCTGAATATGAATCAACAGCATGCCCAGGCAGCCAAGAAGGCCCATGGCATCCTGGCTTGGATTAAAAATGCTGTGGCCAGCAAGAGTAGGGAAGTGACTGACCCCTTGGTACTCTGCTTCGGTGAGGCCTCAACTCAAATATTGGGCACCACAATACAAGAGCGATGTGGAGGTGCTAGAGCAGGTCCAGAGGAGGGCAACAAAGCTGGTGAGGAATCTTATGAGGAGCAACTGACAGAGCTGGGGATGGCTAGTTTGAAGAAGAGAAGGCTGAGGAGAAATCATTGCTGTCTGCAACTACCTGAAAGGACATTGTGGAGAGGCTGCTGTTGGTCTCTTCTCACAGTTAATTGGAGGCAGAACAAGGAGGAAAGTCCTCGAGCTGAAACTGGGTAGGTTTAGACTGGATAGTAGGAAGAAGCTTTTCAGAGAGAGTGGTCAGGCACAGGAATCAGCTGCCCAGGGAGGTAGTTGAGTCACCAACTCTGGATGTGTTTAAGGGTCATTTAGATGTGATGCTTAGGGATATGGTTTAAGGAGAGTCTTGTAGAGTAGGGTTATAGGTTGGACTTGGTGATCCTGAGGGTCTTGTTCAACCTGGATCTTCCTGTGATTCTGTGAAAACCATTTACATAAGCATTTTTGTTTTTCCTTTTATTTTTCACATCAGTGATAGCTCACATTAAAATCATTCCAAAGTAAGTGCTGGGTCCTTTCTTCTAAAACTTACACATTAGTATTTCTATCACAAAATACTGTGTATACAATTAATATACAGTTACAAAACAGATGTGATTTTAAAAATTCAAACTACCTGAGTAAAAGTTACTTCACGACAAAATAATTAGCAATTTGAGTAATTTCCTCACCAGTGACCAGCACCGCTAAAGGAATCCACTAACCTGTAGAGAAGGAATAAGGATTCAGAGACAGGAGAAAAAAAAGGAACAAGGTGGTAAGTTATTGGAAATACATCTCAAAATTTCTAAATTGACCAGAAGTACTGGAGGGTGACAGCAGGTGGTGAAACAAGCTAGGCAGCTACAAAAAAAATCCCAGGACAGCCACACCTACATTGCTAAAACAGCAGTATCATCAGTTAGTTTCACTACAGAAAGCAGGAATTGAAGGCTGAACTCAAACATTAACAATGAACAAGGCCACCAGATTGAGATAATTTTGTTTCCATACTCCAGTGAAACATATGGGAAAACAAAGTTTTCTTCCATTCTCAAGTTCCACTTGAAGACTAAAGATCACTCAGGTGATGTGCAGTCCACCATGCTCACAAAGAAATCACAAGATAATCCTGAATAACTTTTCTACTGCTACATGTGATCAAGTATACATGGTTTGCTTTGAACTAAGGTTACAGGAAGCACGTGCCTGGCACATGAGGGCACAATAATCAGCTTTTTCCTCACAGTATAATGCTTGACCTAGGTGACCAGACTTCTCTGCAACAAGTTGAGCTAAGCAATCTTCATCCACCCTTGGGTTTCAGGTTTATAAACCTGGCACTACCATCACACACAGTTCTGCCTGTCAAGTTTAAGTGATACAATAAAGCAGCACTCCTTTCTGCTGCTTTTTGGAATGTTTACAAGGATGTGAATTCTGAGAAGTACACACTACGACTTCCTGTGCCTCCTGCTGTATCACTCCTCTCCTCTTAAAAGAGCATGAGAAATCAAGGGGATGAAAAAGCACCCACACAAACACTAAACCACAGGTGTAACAGCAAAAATTGGCAAAGCATGCTCAAGTGTATCCACTCAGAGTTGATGCTACACTCTTCTTTCATACCAGAGACCCCTGTCCACAGTCAGTGAGCACAAACAAGTCAAGCTTCAAGCCTCCCTTGGGATACAAAGTATGTTTTCAGTCTGTTGGTTCTCCCACTTGACACAATCACATTCACTCCTCAAATACACTTCCACTGTTACTCCAAACAGGATGGCCGGCTTTTTCTTCTGAAGTAGGTGCTCTTTCCACTTTATCCCAGGAGGAACCACAGATTGTGTAATCCAGCCATGCTAAGAATTACAGGATCACAGGATGTTAAGGGTTGGAAGGGACCTCTGGAGATTGAGTCCAATCTCCCTGCCAGAGTGAGACCATCATCTAGTGCGAGTCACGCAGGAATGCATCCACACAGGTCTTGAAAATTTCCAGAGAAGGAGACTTCACAACCTCTCTCGGGAGCCTGTTTCAGTGCTCTATGACCCTTACAGTGAAGAAGTCCCTCTCCGAGGTGGAACTTCCTATGCTGTAGCTTATACCCATTGTCCCTTGTACTATCACAGGACATAACCAAAATGAGCCTGTCTCCTCCCTCTTGACACCCAGTCCTCATAATTATAAACATTTATTAGATCCCCTCTAAGTCTTCTCTTCACCAGACCAAAACCCCAGGTCCCTTAGCTTAAGATCAAGACAGGTGAAGTTAACTTAAATTTAGCCATAGCTACAAGGCCCACATCTTTTACATTTAGCAATAGCTTTGCCTCTTATTTCTTCTCTGGTCACAGGTAAACAGCTGTATGATGGTGTTAAGCCCCACACCTAAGAGCAGCACACACTGTAGCACTGAAAGACGTTCAAGCAACACAGTGGCCCTTTGACACTACAGTTCCCAGCCTGAGGAAAGAGGCACTTTGAGGCAGTCCCTCCGATGAAACACAGGCGTCCATACACAGAGAGCTCAGCACGTTAATTCCCGGAAATATCAGACAGCCCTTCTAGGAAGCAATCCCTATCAGAAGGAATACCCTATTTACAAAGAAAACATTCACCCTCTTCTGCCCCAGAGGCCCGTCCGCTGCCTATGAACAAACGCAGCACCCGGGGCCGGGCCTGGCAGACACCGCGGCCCGCCCAGGCTATTAGCGAGGCCCAGGGCCGCTTTCCCTGAACAGCTGGGCCCACACTAGCGCAACTGGCCCCCTGCAGGCCTGGAACAGCTTTAGGGCAAAGGACGGGAAGCGGCGCGCCGGGAGTGTCTCAGCACGACCCGCTGTCACTCGAAGACCCCTGTTATCCTCCCTCACAAACCCTCAGAGGGGCGGCAGAGCCTCACAGCACTCCAGGGGTGTCCATTCGTCTCTCTCCTCCAGAGGCACCCCTGAGATGCCACCAAGCTGCCACTCCCGATTGCAGCGGAGCTCCCCAAATGGGCCAGGCCGCGACGGGCGGATCCGGTAGCTAAGCAAGACCAGCGCTAGAAAATGGGGGGACGAAAGCTCTGCAGGAGCCATTTCCGGGGTTACAGCGACCAGGGCGGAGAACAGCTGCAAAACTGCATCGCTGTACGCTCTCCAGTACTACAGAAAAGGGGAAAAAAAAAACCAAAAAACAGTAGGAGTGACAAAGTCAGGGTAGGGAACAAGGAAGCGGGCGGGCGGCCATCCTGACAGCCTCCGCAGTAAGGCTGAGACCAGTACCATGCCTACTACTCCTTTCACCAAGCAACGGCCTCACCTACCCGCCAGCAAAGAGATGTACCAGTGTGTCTCTCTGGCTCATCCTCGTCGCCTGCAGCTGGGCGTGCCGGAGCAGTGCTGGGCGCTTCCGCCCCGCGCTCAGCCGGGCTGCTCCCCGCCGGGCTCCGCATAAATACGCACCGCGGCCGCGCGGCTTCCTGCGGCGGGGGCGGGGCGGGGCCGGGCCGGGCTCCGCCTCCCGCCCAGAGCCTCTGCGGCAAGGGCCTAGTGTGGAATTCCTCGTGCGTGTGCAGCGAACCCCCGCCCGCGTAAACAGAGCCCGCTATTGGCTGGGGCTGTGTGACGTCACCATCGGCGCCTCCTTATAAGCGAGGCGAGGCGGGGCGGGCCCTAAGCCTCACCTTGCGGGAGGGGTGGGTTCTCTTGCTTTTTTGGTTTTTTTTTTT